>CM037153.1:46857151-47223014 GCA_020921065.1 Vaccinium darrowii | reverse complement strand
CAGCAGGCATCAAGCCTCTTCACCGGGCTGATCAGCATCGGTGGCATGACTGGGATCAGGGCAACTACCTCCAACAGAGCTCTCAATAGTGCCATCGTTTGCAATGGTAAGGTCGGGAAGGGTATCTTCGACCTGTGGCTGCTCAGAGGGAAGCATGGACTGATCAGGATGAGCCTGAGCATCAGGTTGGGCTTCGGCAGCAGCTATCTTGCTCGGCAGTTCCATGTTAGTCCAGTGAGGAGAAGACTCGCCAAGCTTCTCGAGGCAACGCCGCCAGGCCGCCCCCCAGATGGTATCCTGCACGGCCGGCATTTTAGCTTTGTAGTGCTCCGTGACCTCCAGGACAGCACGGTCGTATTCCGCCGCTGCCTTGGCCTCAGCAGCGGTCAGCTGGTTGCTCAGACCATGTTCAACCTCCTCCGACCTCTTTACCAGGTCAGCGTTCTCCCCCTGAGCGCCTCCGCCTCAGCTCGGGCTTCCTTCAGAGACTGAGAGTATTGGACGTTCTCCTTCTCAGCCCTCTCTGCCCTCTTCTGCTCCTTCTTCAGCTCTCTCTCAGCCTCCTTAGCTCTCTCAAAACCCACATGGGCCTTCTGCATGATCTGTTAAGAGAGTGAGAAAAAAGAAAACAAGACATAAGCATGAGGGAAGGTCTACACACAAGAAGGTGACAAGTGAAATATGTTTACCTTGGCACTGGACTGAAAAATAGACTTCATCAGCACTTCGAAAGAGCTATTCTTCTCCCTCTCTATGTCATTGGGAAGAAGAGCGGCTCTGGTGACGTCGAATGCCACGTCGGTGGAAGAGATTTTATCAGTATCATTGACTGGGGTGCCGTCGGGCCGAGCAAGCATTGGGGCCCAAGGATGTGCCAGCGACTGAGGTTCAGGCGGGGATAAGCTGGTACCCCCAGTTCTTCTCCTCTATGCGGGAGGCTGGACTTGCTGAGGACTCCCCGCTGGTCTCTTCTCCCTCTGACGATCAGTGAGGGAAGGGGATGGTGATTGAGGTGGTTAGGTGGATCGAGTGGCCGGAGGAGCACGGGATGCTCCGCCAAGGGTCAGTTGATCCAGGAGGTTGATCGGCTGCAAAGGCATCTCTGAACGGTCTGGCGAAGGAGAGTAGCCCGGCGAATCGTCCGAGTTTGCTAGTTGGCCAGCTTGCTCGGCAATTTCACGGGTGAGAGCGCGATAGTCGAACGCACTTGGTTCTTCTTCTCATTCTTCTTCCTCTTCTCTTGTTTCTTCTTCAGCTACTCTGCCGGATGTGCTCGGCTCTAAGTCAGTACGCACAAGGATTGGGATGGCGGTTTGGATCTCGGGGATATGGGCAAAGGTGACTTGCCTCTGAAGATCTTTGGGAGCTTGGGACCGTGATGACCTTTGTCTGGCTCGGCCTCTGCGGGCACGGGTTCTTTCCCGATCAGCTGGTTGGCCTGTGGCGATCACGGAAGAAGGTGGCGGCCAGGCGTGCCTTGTCCTATGCTCTCCCTCTTTCCTGATATTACCCCAGAAAGTCGGTGTATAACCCAGCAACCGGTGAGCTGAACGACCGAGCCCTACAGGAGTCGGTTCGAAACTGTACCACCAGAGGGCCTTGGCAATGTCCTCGCGGTGGAGCTTGCCGTGGATCAGGCGGCCACCGTGGTTAAGGTTATCCGCTGCAAAACAACACAACGAAGAAGTGGTCAGCTACAATTTGAAACAGAGGTAGTAATGTAAAACCAGCTCGGGAACGAAAATACTAACGTAGTCTGCCTGCACCTCTGGGGCAAGCAAGGCCGATTGTGTTCCCCTCGGCATCTCTGGGCTCCCAGTTGCCGGTGACTACGATGAAGTCATCCGCCTCTCCCTTTGAGGAGTTCGGCAGATCAAGGATAAGCTTTTGACTGGGACTCCTTGCTTTGAAGTAGTAATTCTTCTCGGCTGTAGGGACTACACTATAGAGGTAATGTAAGTCCCACCAGTCAAGATTAAGGCCGAGCAGCCTATTGAGGGCCACTGTGCCCATGACTACCCTGACAAAATTAGGACAGAGTTGCCTAGGGTTCAACTGACACCTGAAACAGACTTCACGAAAGAAGGGATGAAGGGGAAACCTAAGGCCACCCTCCACGATAAAAATCAGAGGAACGTAAATCGTGTTCTCATCCTGACCCTCTTCTATTAAGTCCTCAGACCTACCTAGCCGGAATTGTACATCGGCGGGAATCTCGTATTCTCTACGGAACGCCATCATTTTTTCTGGGGTACTTATGAGAGCCCTGTGCCTACCCATTTTTTCTAGAAAATTAGGGTTTCGTAGTTGAAACCCGGGAAAGAAGATGAACAGACACTGGAAGGAACGACTTGGACAAAACACGAAACAGAAATTTCGACGTGCGAACGGAAAAAGTCTAAGAAAGGGGCACTTACGAGAGGAAGTTAACTTAACAGGGTGCTTTCCGACGAAAAACGGAAAGGAGATGGTGCTTTCCGACGAGAAAACCGGTGGCGTGATTGCAAAAAGCTTGAAAGCAGCAACAATGGCAGACGAAGCTCTCTTCTCTCTCTTCTTTGCTTTTGACGAGTGTGAAGTAAAGGGGAAGGGAAGGGGTTTTTTGGTTTTAGAGGGATTTGGGGGGAAAAATAATGATTATCCCACCCGAAACCCCATAAAAGTGGAACGTGACACACGAAAAACGTCAGCGGAATCGTCCTTTGGGCTTATCCGAGCCACCAACGGGTCATTTCGCATTAAATGCAGTGACAGCTTTGCCACCCACGTGGGGGGGAGGCGTGCAGAAGAAACATCAAGAACCGTTGAAGCTCTGCGCGCTACTGATGCGTAACAGTAGCGGCATAGCTGGGGAGCAATTGGAGTGGGTAAAATCTGATTACCCTACTACTAGACATAGCACGTGCTTGATGACTTCACCACGAGAGGGTGAATAGCTAGGCACCACATAGGGTACACATGAGCCCTTTGCCGAGCTGGTTTGGCCATGAATAAGGCTAAAATGATTGAGTAAATTAAATATATACCAGGATGTGCTAGCTCGGTATAGGTCACAAGGGTATGCCCCTGATATGGCCGAACTAGCAAAGCTATGAGTAAAGCTTAAATAACATTCTGGGATACCTAGATTCAGCTCGGCGCGAGTAGCTGGGTTATGTACGAGTCATACCGAGTTATGTGGAAGCTCGGCACCGCCACGAATAAGGCGGTGAGACATTCCAGAATATTCTACATTGGTTACTTATGAGATAAGGAGCAACCCCGTGAAACAAGGGATCGATATGGGAAGTCCTAATGTGATTAGGAGTATGCCCCATATAGGGAGGAATCCTATATGGAAAGAAAGACCTCTGCTAGACGAGATCTAGCAGGATGTGGGAACTTGTCCCTAATAGGAAAGTCCTATTAGGAGATGGATTCCTGAAGCTAGTAGGAAACTAGGGCACGGGATGCCTAAATCGACAAAGCAATTTGCACCTATAAATACAACAACATACCCATGAAGAAAGGTACGCTGTGAAACCCATTTTCATATGCATTGTGATTTGAGCATTCAAAGTACGTGATACTAACTCAGGCATCGGAGGGCCTTTGCCGACGAGAGGCAAAGGTGCTCTAACCCTTTTTCTGTCTTGCAGATTTAGGGTTGACTTAAGGAAGCACGTGATCCAGGGTTACGTGGATTTTACCCCGTACATCTATAACTTGACTCGGATCTGCAATAGCGAGCAACAATGAACGTACCTTCTAATGGGGGTCTTGATTCAATGATAACTTATAACTCCAAGTTACAATAATTGAATCAGTTCATTCTACCGAGCAAATGAACCTCTTTCCAGGGGTATTGAAATCATTTAAATGTCTCTCTGAGATATGTTTTATGTTTAATCCAAACCACTGACATCATTCTCGGATTCTAACACTCTTGAAAATTTTCTTCAAATTTTTACAAGTCTTTTTATGAACATTCATTTATTTCAAATTGACTCGGCAATGAATCCGAGACAACCTATCATTTATAACTGAGCACTCATATCGCTTCGGATTGATTCTCATACTTAGAAAAATTTCTTTAACATTCATCTCAACTTAGGCCAGGGGTATTTTGTTGCCCCAAGCTGAGACGAATGCGGGTATTACCTCAAAGATATCTTGGAAAGATCATTCAAGCACAATACAACAAAAATGAAACTATCAATCCATCTGTTCATTCATCCAACAAAACCATTGTACTAAAGTATCAAGTATCAAAAGGCACTACGGATAGCTCGGCATAAAATTCCACCGAGCCATATCCAAGACAACCGAAGAAATAGTTCGGGGAGAAAGAGATATTGTTCCAACAACTACCAAACCATCACGAGCGGGCTGGCATAAAATTCCACCAGCCGCATCCAAAGCAAACCACAGAAATAGTTCAGGGGGAGAGAAAGAAATTGTTTCACAAAAGTTCATACAAAACCACTGCTCTAGGTGTCTTTCGGGGCATCATCCCCATCCTTAGCTCCATCTTCAGCATTTTCTTCAACTTCTTCCTCTTCAGCATCGTCATCTTCTTCTTCATCCTCCTCAGAGGGTATCTCGATCTTTGGCGAATCGACTTCGGGGACAGCCCTCAGCTCGGAGTTAGGAGTGACACTGGTTGCATCCAATCCAAGATTGGAACCTTTGTTGACCCCTTTGAAGTAGAAGATTTTTGCTCGTTTCTTATAGCCATTGTTGTGGATCTGGGCAACTTGTCCCTTGTAGTGCTCGGCAATTTTTTGCTTAGCATCATTAAACCCAGCTGTGTGAGCATTTCAACCTCTTTCTTGTGCCTCTCTGCCTGCTCGTCCATCTTCAGTTCCAGTTCCAGTTCCCCCAATTGACCCCTCAGCTGATCAAGGTCTTTAAACTGGAGCTTAGCAGCAGTCAGTTCATTCTCGGTATCTTTTCTTTTCTGAACCTCTTCTCGGTGCTTCTTTTGGAGTGCCGAGAATGAGTTGGTCATCTTGACAACCTTCTGATGATACCCGAGCACTGACTGGCTAGCCTGAAATGAAACATTAAAACAATCATGAATTATGAATTTCAAATGAAATAAGAAATTGACTCGGATTGTGCACTTACTAGAGTCAAGTGGGAGAACATGTCAACAATGTTCCCCTCCAAATCACCAGGGAGCTTTCATGTCTTCGAGGAGACAGACCCCATGAAGCACTGGGAAGCCCAGCCTTGGGTTCTCCCAAACACTATCAGTTGTGAGCACTGACTTTCCTAGTTGAACTATCGGGGAAAATATGAATGGAGCAGGAGCAGGAGCAGAAGCTTCGGCAGCAACGTCCTTAGTTGCGATACCTTTCTCGGTTGGCAATTTCTCAGGAGAAGCCTTCTCTTTGGAGATCTCTTTCTCGGAACCTAAGCCTTGGAGAAGTTTCTGCTTAGCTCAGAGGTGATTGTCTTAGTCATTGCAGGGGCTCTCTTTGTTTGGGAAGGAGTTCCAGTTGCTGATGGCAGGACGATCTTCTTCTTCTACTTCTTCTTCTTGGGATAGAGGCTAGGGAGATCGTCGAGATTTCCACCCACTATGTCTTCGTCAAAGTCTTCGTCCCTTGGTTCACGGATTTTTCCTATCAATTGTTGGATCTCCTCTCGGTGAAGATCAACCTCGGTACCAGAGGAACTGCAGGAGGGCACGTCTATTGTCACCACCTCTTTCCCTTTGGTGGCTCCTCGCTTCCTCTTCCTGCTCAAACTGGCTTCCTCGGATGTCTTCTTCTTTCTCTATTGAAGATAATACGTGTAGGTGGGCTCATACTTCAGCAGAAACGGGGAAACCTCTGTAAAACAAGAAGAGGAAGAGCTCGGTAAGTAACGTTTCATAACAAATATCTGTATGAAAAACGAAAAGTACAGATCTAGAGAAAAATAAACCTATGAAGGTATTCAGCCTCAGGATGGGATAGAAGCCGTCATCATCCGGACCAACCTCGAAGTTCCCCCGAACCTCTACAAAGTTATTAGCAAAGGGTCAGAGTCTGGAAGATGCTCGATCAAATATGTCTGAGGTTCTTTGGGGGTACTCCACAAAGAAAGAAAACGGCATTCGGACAGGCTGTTCCGAGAGACATTGCAAACCCCACCAAATCAAATAAGTTGAAGATAAGACCGAATTTTTCTCAAAGCACGTACAAGTCGTTGATAATCCCAAAGGCATTGATCACGAGAAACCTTGGGTTGATTTGGTACTCGGATAGGAACTGATGGAGGAGCAGATTAACCGGGAAAAAGAGTCCTCCCTCCGTGATCGCTAATAGCGGGACGGTGATGTGATCAGAACCAAAACTGATGTCCTCTTCACGGACTAACCGGATCTTGGCATCACTTGGGACGTTGTACTTTCGGCAGAAGGCTTGGTACCTTCCTTCCTTACCACTAAAAAAGCGAAGGTAAGGATTCGGTCCTTTCACCGAAGTTTTAACCTTAGAAGGTCGGACCACTTGGGACGGGATCTCGGTGGTCTAATTTCAGGTGATAGGGATCTCGGTGGTCTAGTTCTCTGCGTTTGGTTCGGCTCTGTTTTCCTCGGGATGAATAACCTTGATGATTTCGGCTTCAGGAACTTGAACCGAAGCGCCATCCCAGTCCCTGTTGGAGCCAGGGTTGTCTGCCTCGGTTCGGTCACTGCTCAGTTCCTCTTGGTTGACAGAGCCCTCACTTCCCGAATGAGCAGCCTGGGGAACTATGATCGGATTGATGGGGGCAAGACCTTCGACATCAATCCCAATGTCGGTGGACTCCATATCGACGTCCGGACCAAATATTGTTTGCCCGAGACGGTAGCTATAGTAGTTTCTACTGTGGTGGGCTACCCTTGACTCTCCCATTCGATTGGAGCTCCCCGAGGAGAGAACGATCGGATCTAGGGTTGCAGAACCTGACAAAAGTACACGGGTGAAGAAACAATAAGCCACATATGTGAACACCCAGCCGGATTTCACAAAGATTGGTTTTGAATGATTAACGGGAGTCGCCACCCGGGTTTGAGAACCGTACCTGAGAAGCCATTTTCAAAATGATTCTTTTGCCTTTGGTATGGAAAATATTTTCACTGTCTTTCAAAATGAGGTTTCTCGCGTCCGGGAGCTAAGTTACGAGAGGGGAAGGAATTTAAAGCACACCTCTCGCCCGGTATGACCACCGATCTCTACTAAATGCTTAAGGGATTTTGAAAATATCGTTTAAACGGACTTTATATTACGAGTTCATATGAGAGCATACAAGTGCATTTACAAGGCAAAAATGAGGCATGTGGATACATGTGCAAGGTGTCATGAGTGATTGTTCAACATGCACAAAGTACTTAAACTTCATTAAACCACGTTCAGACTACCCTGAAAGCCCTTAGAAACCAACCACAAACATCATGCTAATCACACCTGGATGACATTCTGGACACCTGGACTAGACAGATCCAGGCGCTTGGAGTAGGTGTGGGCGCCTGGAATAGAGGACTCCAGATGCCTAGAGTGACTATAGTCGCCTGGAATCACACAGTGCAGGCGCTTAGAACGTGAATCTGTAGAACTTTTCTTCAACTCAAATTTTTGATCAAATGACAAATGTAACCCCTGATGCTTACTCACGCATGTGCATTGTGATGTTTAAGGCTATTGTAAACCAAATGAACCACAAGATTAACTCAATGATGTGTTGTGAACTTAGAAAATCTTGGTCCTAAGATGCTCATGGATGAAATGAAATGTGCTAGGCTTATCCCAAGCTTATAATATGTTCTATTGTACATATGATGAATCTTCAATGATTTAATGGCCAAGAAAGAAGAAGGGAAAGGGGTTAGGTAAATTCAACCATGAAATGCCCTAAATGACTATGTGGTGAATGCAACATACCATGATGTACTCTTTCCACTCAATGTGACTTTTCTGATGTTACCAAAAACTAATCAAAGGTTATCATGTATTCCTTGATCATAGTGCAAAATGTTACCAAAAACTAACCATTTAGATCATGCAGAGTTAACATCAAACACAAACAATGTATCAATATTCCAAATGAACTAATAGAACATGATGAGAACAGAAATCATGGTAGAGAAAAGGAATCCAGGCGCCTGCATTATGCAGGTCCAGGCGCCTGGATCTGATGCAGGTGCACAAAATGAATTTTCTTCTTGTGAAGTTTGAGACTTTTCCCAAACTCTAAGCCAGTATAGAGGACTACCTAGAGCTTGGTTGATGTTCCCTCAGGGCCTGTTTGAGCATTGTGGTAGATAAACTACCTGTGAGAACTTGATTGATGGACTTTAACGGTTAATTTTGGGTAGTTGCAGATAGTTTGGTGTACTGCATTTTATTTTTTGGAGGTGTGAGTGACTGATTGTGGTGTTTTGGTTAGGCTTTTGTAGTGAAGAACAAGGAATTTGTTGAATTTGAGTGGTAGAAGAGTAGGTTTTGGGGTTAAAAAGGAATGGGGCAATGAGAGATGAACTAGGAATGGGATTTCTGATGGGATTTCAGTAGCATAACAGCAGGAGAGAATAGGAGAATTGATACTTTTGGGTGTGGTGATGTAGGATTAAAGTATAATGGAAAGTGGGTTCATGAGAAATTTGGGTTGAAACAGAGGGATGATCAGATGTAATGGCTGGTTCTGGAGAGATTTGGACAGAGTTTCAGTAAGGGAGAAAGGAGGACTTGCTCCTCTTCCAAATGAGAGAGAGAGGGGGGTATATATAGGCATAAAGGGGTATTAGAACCCCTAGGGGGGGCACACTAGGGGTCTAATAGGATCATCATTCTCCCTCCACTGTCTCTTAATAGAATTCTCAGAAAATCCCAAAAAAAATCCTTCAAGACGCTCCTTCCCGCCCATTTGACCTTGGTTTGCAAGTATCTGGAGTGAATCCGGGTGCCTGGAATTGGGAGTCCAGGCGCTTGGATTGAGTTTGGGCGCCTGGAATTGGGAATCCAGGCTCCTGGACTTGGAGATTGCACAATACTCCAAACTTCGCGGGGGCACTCCGGGTGCTACCGAACTCCGTTTTGTGCATGGTTTGAAGCGTTGGAAAGCTTATCAATTCTAATTTCTAACCCAAGTGTTTTTAACCCAAGATAATTTGTACATCAAAATACATGACCATTTTACCCTCAGAAGGTCAGGGAAACAAATCGTTTTGGTAAAATGTGCACACCTCCCTCATTTCAAAATGGATTGGGACATATTATATATCAATAAAGAGGGTTTTGAATGTTCTAGAAGGTGGTGCAAGCTTGGGTTTATTTTGGGGAGGTTTAGGAGGGGTTTCGAAGCAATCAATCAAGCTCCACATGCTCTTATCGGGCATTTTCATCCTTGGGGATGCTTGATAAGTTTCTTGAGTCAAAATCGGCATGTCTAGAACATAACTGATAGTGAACTAAGTAACGTCTCAGATCACGACGTGGCTACCCAAGAGTGGATATTTCCCAACTCGGATTCCTACCTCAACTTAAGACCTACGCTGGTCTCGAAAAACCTAGGCAATGAAAGGACTACTGATGGCTCGAGTTCCGTCTCGACCAAGGTCTGGATTCATTGTCTCGGTTGAACAAACAAAGTTTTAAGAAAGGAACCTAAGGTTTAAGGACCTGAATGTTACTCAAAGGGTCACGAATATGGTTCTAATGAAGAATACGATGAACAGTGAACAAGTGTGCTCAACTGTTCATCGCAAGTTCAATGGACTCACAACAGATCACAAAAGCATCTTTTACATGGAAGAAAACTGAAGAAATCGTCTTCCAAATGGTGAAATAATGTGAAAAATCAAGGATCAAGAAACGAAAATCTTTTAATCAGAAAGTGTTGATACCTGAATGGAACTTCAAAGGAAGAGCAGCGGCGGTGGTGATGGCGTTTTCCGGCAGAACATGTCAGAGAAGATGAGCAATCACGGCGGAGAACGGTAGGAGAACGGCGGAGATCATTGGTTGAACGTCGCCGGAATCTATGAAACTGCAAAGCTCTGGAGTGGTGAAGCATGAAGAGAGAGAATGGAGAAAGTGTTTCTCTCTCTATAATGTACCTATTTTGTAGGGGATCAGATGCATTTAAACCCCTACGCAGGAAACGAGGCGGCTTTTGGATGCGTCATTAATATTTCAACAGCTGGCAGTGATGGGATGTATTGAGCTTATCTTCTAATGCTTCACATGGACGCGTCCTTTCATGCCTAAACCCTAATTCGTGTGCTTTCTTCTCGCCCAACCTGTAGCCACCACGTGGTGCAATCTGAAGTGGTCCAAGAAGCAATCAAGACTGGGGCTCGGATAATGGAACCTCTATGGAAGGAACCATATCTTCTCGGTAAAGATCTTCTTGGACTCGAATTGGTGAAACGGCCCAGTCAAGGACAGTCAACTCCTTTCTCGAAACTTAACATCTTGGAAGAAGTTGAGGGGCTATTGTAGTGGGCTGAAATCTAGTGGTCCAAAAGGGGCTCGGAGGCCAAGCCCATAAGGTCCAAAGCCCAATCTGAAGCTTTAAGCCCAGCTGAAGGACATAACGTGGTGGGCCATCCGAGACAGGCCCATCTAAGACTAACGGGTGTCTCGGCCGAAATAGGCTATGATCCGGATGAGTCATCCGAAATGGATCATATCCGAGATGGCTCAGAGGGGAGGCTCGAGATATTTGTGACGTCCTTTGTGACGTCACCCAAGGTAGTTAACGCTCGTAACAAACTTGGGAAGGCACATGTGCATGCTACAGCTGTCTGTACGTCGGCGTGACAGCACGCGAAACGATTACGCTATTTGCCAAAGCCTCATTGGAAGATGCATGCATGCAATGATCGCAGATCTGGGTCGTGATGCTCGGTGATGTCATCCGAGCCAGATGACAGATTTGCCCCTGTAGTCGGGGAGCCTATAAATGCGAAGTGAAGGAGCCCTAACAAGGTACACAACACTTTCTCTCACTACTTATAACTTCTCTGGTGCTTCATCACTTTGGATCTCTCACTAGAGTCAGAGTGCCTTCCCTAGCCACATTCCGGCCAAGTTGGGTGCTAACGTCGGGTGCTGCGTGTGCAGGGGTGCCTAGAGAAGCTCACTCGTCGCTCACAAGGGTCAAGAGACGTTCAAGAGGTTCATCTGGAAATTCAGGACACCACAAAAATCAATACGTAATTTTTTTTTATTGCGGTCTTAATTTTGATGTAATTGAAGAAACTTGCTCAAGCAACATACAAGCTACGCATCAAGCAAGTGGGCTTCCTTTAGCAACATGCTTGAGCAACTCTGAACCTACTAAACCACATTTTGAAGTTTATAAATATAACATTGGCTAGGGTTTTTAGGAGACAACTTGGCTAGCACACATATTTTCCATCTACAAACATCTATGGCAACTAGGATTTGTGAATCTCGAAGAACTTCAAAGATTGATTGATTCTCTACAAGAAATCATCCTCGAGAGGTTTTTGCATCAACGTCATTGCTCTTTAGGTTAAGCCCTTTCGTGGAGTTTGAAAGACAAACGATTGGGAGGCTTGTGCGATTCAATGCGCTGGCAGTCAAGATCACTGGATGTGGTGTACATGTGACTTGGCAGGTGATACTTAGAACGTTGTGAGGATTTACTTCATTTGGATAGGTATATCTGTAACTGCATAATGATTATAGTGATTTTGATTCCTTCCCATGATTTTTTACCCATTTAGGGTTTTCCACGTATATCTCTGTGTTGTGGGATTTGACTGTTTGTGTAATTTTTTGCTGGTAGTATTAATAAGTGATTCGTATTCATACTATTAAGGTTTTTACGGATTGTTAAGGAACCCTTGATTTTTCACTTGGTATCAGAGTAGGCTGCTCCTTCCGTTAGGATTTATTTTCCTTTAGCAGTCCATCATGAGTATGAATATGAATCACATGTCTAGAAATTTGCCTATAATTGATGCTGGTAATTTTGATTGCTGGAAATCTAGAATAAAGGCTATAATGCGATTAGCCGGTGAAGAAATTTGGGATTTGTGTATTGTGGGGTACACTCGACCCATGAAAACTATAGAGGACAACCAGGATTAAAAAATCCAGTCTGAGATATCAGTCACAGAAAAAGCATTACTCCAAGCTAATAAGCTGTGCACTTGATATTTTATTTTCTATTGTTAATATTAATGAGTACAGGAAAATAGCTAACTGCAAAATTGAGAAAGAGGCATGGGACATGCTGGTTACTTGTCACGAGGGGACAAACGTGGTTAAGTAGTCTAAACTACAAAGGCTTAGTGCGGAGTTTGAGACCATCAGAATGCAGGAGGAAGAGACCTTCAATCAATTCTACTCCAAGATCATCGCCATTGTCAATAGATTTAGAACTCAAGTAACTATGCTAGACGGTAAGAGAAAATTAAAAGAAAAATTTGTTCAAGAAATAGTTGGGACCCTCCAAACTTATGAGGCTGATCTATTGCCATCTAAACCTGTTAAGCTCAAAATAGAACATTCGGAGACTCCGATTACTTTTAAAAGTACTCAAAAAAATAAGAAAAGTTTAGATAGTAATAGCGATGTCGATCTTGAGGAGATGAAAGGTTTTTTTAAACAATTTTAAAATAGTGTGAAAAGGAAAAATGATAATAGAAAAGGAGAATTTTCTAGAAAAAATAAAAAGGAGGGAAGAGGACCACCTGAGGGACCACAGTGTTTTGAGTGCCATGGATTTGGTCATTATTCCCGAGAATGTGCTAATAAAAAGAAAAAGAAGGCTCTGGTCCGTGGAATGTGGGATGATAGTGATTCTGATGAATCGAATGAAGAACAGGGGGCCGATGAAAATGGAAAAGGAAACTTCATGGCTTTTGGAGTATCTTTAAATTCTTAAGGTCATTCTGAATCGAGTGATTTGGAGACAGATAATAGTGAGGCAGAAAGTTGTGATGACATGGATAAGATCAAAGAGGAATACAAGAAACCTCGTTTCTTAGTAAAAAACTGATGAAGGTGAATGATAAGCTTTCTGATAAGGTCAAGAGTTTAGAAGCTATCTTGAATGTATGCACTCAAGAGAGGGATGGGAGAAATAAAGAAATTGAGCTTCTTCTTGAAAAAAACAAAGTTTTGACTAGTGCCAATTCTAAGGGAAAATTAGACAATGATGCATAGACAGGGACCCATTTGTTGGATCATAGTCTTTCCATCCAACGGCAACCTAGCAATCGTTCAGGGCTTGGTTGTCATGCTACTTCTTCAACTCTGCCAATAGGGAAAAAGGGGGCTAATGGTCAAGAGAAAAAGACTGATCCAAATGACATACATAACAGGATCAATTCTCATACGCCAAAAAGGAAAACAACAACAATGGTAAATGGACATCCCAAACGCAAAGAGGTAAAAACTAAAGTTATTAATAATGTTAAGTCTCAAGTTTTTACTCTTGTTGTTAAATTCATTTTTACTTGCCATTTTTGTGGTATGACTGGCTATATTAGACCGAACTGTAGGAAGATTCATGAGTCATACACTTCGCGTGATGCATATGAAGCCCATTCTTATGGTAGTAACAATTTTGTGCCTACTTGCCATCATTGTGGAATTAGAGGCCATATTTGTCCTTACTGTTTTGCCTTTCATGGCTATCATAGGACTCCTCCCGTGACCATAACATGAATAATCATAGGAAGTATTTTCAATGGTCTGGATGAAGAACACATTCACTTGCTAATGTTAGTACGAGAAATCCAACACCCATAACCAATAAAAAGACTAGTGTTAAAAAGGAAAATTCTAGATAGATATGGGTTTGTAAAACTGATTTGGTCCTGTGGTTGATGATGATCTTGACGCTCTAGCTAGATTACTATAGTTCATTCGGAGAGGTTGGCCTTGCCTTTTGAGGCTATGTTGTGGTTCCGTAATTTCAGTTTCCTTTGATCTTGCATGTCTTAATACGTAGAGTTATGGAGTTTCATAGTTTATTTCATCATTTTTTTTTCTTTTTGTTTTCTTCGCGTTGTTTCATAAAAAATTAGAAAAAGATCTTCTTTTTTTTTTGTGTGGCTGTTTTATTAGTTGTTGTGTGGATTGAGCATAATAGTTTTCAATGTGTAGTTGAATATCATTGAGTTTTATGAACATGTTCATCCTTATTTTTATAGCACTTCTTTTTGGTATTCTCTCTGCAAGAACATTCAAATGCCAATAAACCATGAGTATCCAACATTCTGTACACATGTTTATGGCTATTATGGATGGTTATTAGTTAGGGGTCTTAGTTCTCATAAACTTGGTTTGTATCTTGTAATCTCCTTTTTTAGATTGGCCCGTGGTTAGAATTCCAAATGTGATGTTGAAATCTATCCACCACCATTTTTTTTTTGTCTCCATCTCCCCCTCCAGAATTGAGAAAATGACTTGCTACCTATAAGACAAAAGTCCTAGTAGTGTGAAAGCCGCAGATGATAGTGCAAAATACAATAGAAAAAGTTATTTCTATCGGTAAGGTTATTTAAAAAATAAGAGTTTATGGAAAAGGGGGCAATACACAATAAGGTGGCATTACTATTAGACAACTTGCTTAATAACCCATTACATTCGGCTCTATCCAGTCTGAACGGGCGCATCAAATGGTAAGTGGGGTAAAAGAGAATATGTTGTTAACGGAATAAAAAATTAGTAATTAAGGGGGAGCTCCGCAAGTACTTGTCAACAAAAACTCATTGAGTACCTAGCTTGGTTTGATTTCTTGAGGTGGAGTTATGTCGATACTCCTATTGTTCATGAGAATATGGGTCCTAAATTGAGCTAACCTGATATCTAGGCCATGGATGCACACACACATACTTTCCTCATATGTCTTTGATCTTGGTGTATTGTATTTCTTTTGCGTTGCATGGTGTTATATCATCAATTTGTGTCTTAAAGTTTGGATGTATTGTTCATCTCATCTCATGATATAATACTTACGCTAAAACATTCTCATGCTTGCATCTTCAAAAATTTTATAATCTTTTAGCAGTGAGTTTAATTATGTTTTGTTGAGTTTTGCGTGTTTTTTGCTTTTTAATCCACTATTGACGGCTATTTTATCACCAAACTTTATTCACATGAACAATAAATAAATATAATTGACAAGAATTTGTGTGGGGTGTTTTCCTAAAACTATAAAGACGTACAAAATAGCTCGTCAAAGTATCACGTGCCCACGCACATGATAGATAGCATGGAGTGAAACTCGGACGACCACCAAGCCTATGATCCAACATTAACTCAGGCCTACCTGCTCGTCGGATAATGCAGATGGAACGGCCCAATGCGGGATAAACCCTAGCAACAGACTTTCCTTGCGAAGATAAGGAAAGGAGGGAATATTCAAAGATATTCCCAGAATCAGTTGGGCTTGCGAAGATAAGCACAATCTCACTCAGAAACGGAAAGCCAGTCAACATACTAAACAAGGAGAGAACTCCCATGCAGGGTAAAGCTCCAAACGAGCAACATGCGGCCATCTTGGCAAGAATCCTTATCGAATAAGGACACAGAATCATGCAGGCTACATTGCCCAATAAGGAAGAATGCTAAGTTTAGAAGGATTCCATACAGAGAAGAATTCCACATGGAATGTAAGTGCAAATTAATCGCCTATATAAGCACATGACTCCTAAACATAAGAGGTATGCTTGAACCCATTCTCATACTTATACACTCGTTTTGCTTAACCTCTAGATCGTCAGTACCAACTTAAGCATCGGAGGGCCCTTGCCAGCTAGAGGCAAGGGTGCCCTGACAGTTTTGTAATGACCACGATTTTAGGAAATAAATTTATTTAAATAATTATACCAATTAATAATTTTTTTTTTTTTTGTGACGTGTTTAATTACACGTGTATATAGATACATGTATATTTTTATATAGATTTGATTTGGTTTCCTAATTAGCTGTCCATATATTATTTATTTCCTAGACTAGAGTAGGGAAAAAAGAAGAAGAGGAAAGCAAATCAATAAAGAAAAAAATTAGGGAAGTATTCTCCCATATTCCACTGACGTACATGATTCCCATTTACCTCCCTAGTGATACTTTCCAATTTTCTCTTTTCCTTCCTAATCCTAACCTTTGGTCTAAATCATTCTTTTCTTTTTCCCTCACTGCCGTCCTTTCCTCCTATAACTACAAATTCACGGCAGAATTAAATTTTCCCTTCCATTTGTCTAACTCTCGGCTTAAGCTCCCTCGCCGATTCTCGATTCATATCTCGAGAACTCAACCGTTCAATAGCATTAAATCCTATCACGTTCGTAGTGCGCTTTAACTTCGGAGGAAAGGTAGGATATCGAAACTTACTTTTTACTTAAATATACTATTTTTTTTTGTGTTTTCGTGTATCTACATACATCTAAATACATTGATGATGTGATTATGATGTGAGATCATATGTTGCGGTTTTGTTTCCAACCGATAAGGTTTTGTAAGTCTAAAACGGAACCAAAGAGACGAAAACCATTTTTCCTGTGCGCTGTTCTGTTCTGCCGATTTTCGGGTATTTCTGTTTGGATTTAGAGAAAACTTAAATCTTCGAAATTGTAGATCTCGAAAAATTAAGCAACTTCCATATAGAACTCGTTTCAATCCGAGGTTCGTAGAATTAACTGTGATTTTTCGAAGTTGGCTGAACTAAACTGTTTCGGGACAGATTCACTGTCTAGCTTAAAACGCTATTTTCGCTTCGTTTAGGACTGGATTTAGACTTCGATCAAAACAGTGAACTTGTGTAAAATTTGATGAAATATCTTGCTGTAAAATTTCGTGATTTTTGGGAACCGTTTGCTATTTTTAGTTGCTGGATTTATAACTGACATGTATGGCTCGAGATAGTAAATCTTCATTAAATTTTTCATCTCATGCTATTATTGGATGCATGTGTTTGCGTGCTGCTGTTTTGGTTAAACCATTAAATTGTGTAAATAATTATTGTAGTTAAATTATTAGATTGAAAAGATTAGTGTTCACTTTTCGGATTTGGGGAATTGGATGAGTCCGGTATGGGTCTTGAGCCATGCGCAGCTATACTTTTAGGTAGCTTTGCTGTGTGATCGGGCGCCGGAAGTATACTGTGGGTGGGAATCGATACCGGATATAGATTGATCAATGGGTGATCAATCGTGAGCCGTGCACAGTATACCCCGAGGTGGCTTTGCTATGTGATCGAGCACCTGAGGTATACTGTGAGCGGAAGCCGTTGATGAAAATTACTTTATTCGAAGTGGGAACGAAATTTGTGAAAACCTTGAGTTGATGATGGAGTATTAAATCTACTGAATTTATATTGATGAGAAATGTTGTTCTATGTTTTAAATTAATGTCATACGTGTTTTAACTGCTGCATGAGTATATTTTCGTAAAGGGGTAGTTTTGGTGTCCTATTGAGTGTAATTTTACCATTCACGGTGCTACTTTTGTGGCCCCTGGCGTCCCCAACGCCAGGTACAGACGGAGAAGAGGAACCACTTGCTGAGTTTGAGGGGATGGAGCAGCAAGAAGGTTATGAAGTGCCAGAGCCATGGTTGTACCAGTAGATCTCTAGCTAGATGGCTCTGTTATTTCCTTTCAGTTGAATTTTTTCTTTTAAATAAATGTTTAAGTTTTCCGGACAATGTTAAAGTTCTTTTTATTCTGGGTTGTAATAAGAAAACTAACTTTTAGCTTTCCATTAGGAAAAAAAAATTATTAAGTATTCTTTGAAATTTTAATTAAGTTGGTATTTTATTTAAATAAATTTTTTGCAATTTATTTATTAACGTACCCAATTTTCGGGGCGTTACAAGTTTGCTCGTGCTATAGGATGGAGGTCGCTCCATTCGAAGAGGATTTGATCTCATAAGAGTAAGGAAATAACTTCGTGAGTTTTTCCCCTCTTACAAAATTGACATAATAATAACAGTGAGTAAAAAGGAAAATGATTTTTAGGTCAAACACTGCCTCCAGAAAACAATTTTGAAATTTGGTTTTGAGGACAATGCCGTACGGCACTGTTATGCTTGTAGGCAGTTCAAAAGTTAATAATTTTTTGATAAACACTGAAATGAAGGCCATTTTAGTGTGGAAACTATCAAATGGTGTTTTGAACCTTGAAATGATGAATGAACCAGAAGGCTTAGAGCATCAAAATGTATCTCCCAACAGGGGCAGTACAGCACGACAAAGGGTAGTACCGTAACAACACTGCCGTGGAGACCTCACTATGTTATTTTGATCGAAATAATGGTCTACTGAGCCCAAGACCAGTATGAGGAACTGGTTTGACCCAGTGGCTCCCCTTTCACTATTGAAAACAAAACTTTGAACTAGTGCTGACCTTGATTTAAGCCTTAAAACTGTTAGAATAGTTTAAGTGTATTAGTCCCACATCGCCTAATTATGTCATGTAACGTGTTAAGTAATAATATAAATAAATCTTTCTCGTGTTAGGGTTAATTAACACCCTACACTTCTCTCTCTCCTCTCTTATAACATGGTATCAGAGTTCTCTCTTAACCCACCTTAAATCATCATCTCTACCTACCAAAAAAAACCCCTAACCAACCATCATCTTCGTCAGCCATCAAAATCCTAAAATCCATTACCTAGCTCGAAAACCTAGTCCAACCCAGAACCAGCCATCATCTATTCATCGCCACCCATCACCTTCGTATATACCCAACATATCGAGCCCTAATAGATCCAAACGAGACCCAATCGACCCTGACCTTGACCTAAAAAACCCTAAACGAAACCCATACGACTCTGGAACTCTTGAACACGACCCTTGCGACCATTAATACCTACGAAAAACATCACCCTATCAATTTTGAACGTTACCTAGTTATTTTCTATCTCAAAATCAGTTAAAATCGAGACCTTACCGTTAAAAAAATCCTTACTCAGTGATCTCTAGTCTTCGTCAGCAGTGGTAGGCGTCAGAAACACCTTGACAGCTTCGATCTCAACCTGTTGGTTGAGGTTCATGACTCGTTTCTCATCTGAAGCCACTCTACAATGCTTCTGGTTTGTCAATAACTTCATATGTTCCTGTATTGGGTTGTCTCACAACTCGTCTGGTAACCAACTTCTCATTTAATACTACTACCTACTCTATGTTGCTGCTCCATTTGAAGTTTTGTTATTTTAAATCCATCTTTGTCCTTAGATATTGTTTTACATGTTTCTCACTTTCCCTTTAGCCTTTTGTCCGTTAGTAAGATTACTAAAGCCTTAAACTGTTCAGTGACCTTTCCTGATTCTTGTGTCTTTCTGGATCTCAAATGGAAAGGAAGATTGGAGGTGGAGTTGAGCGTGGTGGCCTATACTATTTTCTGGATGGTGAGCAGTCTACCTCTATTGCATTCCAATCCACAGTTTCACCTTTCCAGTATCATTGTTGTCTCGGTCATCCATCTTTTCCTAACCTTAAACGGATGGTCCCGTCGTGTCGTCGTGTTGAGTCACTTTCATGTGAAGTGTGTGAGTTTAGTAAACATCGTCGTGTATCCATTTCCCCTAGGGAAAAACGTCGTGTGTCGAGTCCTTTTCACTTAGTGCATTTAGATATTTAGGGTCCTATGCGTGTTCCGTTATGGTCTCACTTTCAGTATTTTGTGGTATTTGTGGATAATTACTCTCGTGCTACTTATATTTCTCTTACGCAAAAATGTTCTGAGTTGTACTCCATTTTTTAAATCTTTTTATGAGGAAATAAAAACACAATTTGACATGGATATTCGCATTTTTCATTCTGATAATGCTCGTGAATATTTTCGTAATGCCTTATCATAATTTTTTGATGAACATGGGATTTTACAACAGTCCTCTTGTACTCGAACTCCACAACAAAATGGAGTTGCTGAGCGCAAATTGGGACACATTTTAACAGTCACCCGTGCTCTCTTATTTCAAATGAATGTTCCAAAATCTTATTGGAGTGATGCGGTTCTTGCTACTAGTTACCTTATTAATAGGATGCCATCTACTATTTTAGGGGGTCAAATACCATATACTTTATTATGTTTTGATCGTCCACTGTATTCAATTCCTCTTAGGGTTTTCGGGTGCACATGTTATGTTCATGAACTGGACCTTGACCAAGATAAACTTGATCCGCGGTCCGTCAAGTGTGTGTTTCTAGGTTATTCCCATACTCAACAGGGATATAAGTGTTATTCTCCAACTCTTTATCGTCAGTTTGTATCTATTGATGTTACTTTTCATGAGTTTGTACCGTATTTTGCTAGTTAGACTACACCATCTCCCCCCACCCCTACTTCTCCCTCTGAGGACCTCTCAGCCTACATGCCGGTTCAGGAACCTTTGCCCCTCCCACCCCTTCCACCACCATGCAGGTATATGTTTGCCGTTCTTGAGATGCACCGGCTCTGCTTCCGCTCACCACTCCCTCTTCTCCTCCGTTGCAAGATCCGGATCCCTCTCCCACTCCTTCATCTATTGATTCGGTTTCTTCCTCGGATTCTTTTGCTACTTCTGTGTCTTTTTTTTTTTGTCTCTACCACTGTTCAGGAGGCCTTGTCTATTTCTGAGTGATGGACAGCTATGGAGGAGGAGATGTCTGCTCTTCATAGCAATAATACTTGGACGTTGGTCCCTTTTCCTCCTGGAAAGGCTACTGTAAGGTGTCGCTAGGTGTTCACTATGAAATATCATCCTGATGGGACTGTTGAGCGTTACAAAGCTTGTCTTGTAGCCAAGGGCTACACCCAGACCTATGGTGTCGATTATGCAGAGAAGTTTTCATCCGTTGCCAATCTTGGCTCTGTTCACCTTCTTATCTCTCTTGCTGCCAATCTTGGCTGGCCCTTGTTTCAATTGGATGTCAAGAATACTTTTTTGCATGGGGATCTTGTTGAGGAGGTTTATATGGAGCAACCACCAGGGTTTGTTGCTCAGGGGGAGTCTTCTCAGGTATGTCGTCTTCAGAAAGCTCTTATGGGTTTAAACAATCCCCGAGGGCTTGGTTTGGAAAGTTTAGTGATGCTGTCTTGCGATTTGGCATGAAGCACTATCATTCTGATCATTCTGTTTTTTCTTTCACATCTGACCGAGGGAATATATTATTGATTGTCTATGTAGACTATATCATTACTACTAGTAATGATCAGAAAGGTATTGATGAGTTGAAGCTTTTCCTACAGCGTTAGTTTCATACCAACGACTTAGGCAAATTTCTTGGGTATCGAGGTAGCACGGTCTAAGGATGGTGTTAATCTATCGCAGTGGAAAAATGTGTTGGATATTTTAGATGAGACGGGTTTACTGGGGTCAAAGCCTGTTGAGACTCCGATGGACCTTAATGTCAAACTGTGTGTTGATCAGGGGGAGTTGCTTTCTAGTCCTGATCAGTATCGTTGCTTGGTTGGGAAGTTGAATTATCTTATCGTTACTCGTCCAGATATCTAGTTTGCAGTTAGTTTGGTAAGCCAATTTATGTCGGCTCCTCGCCTTCCGCACTGGGAGGTTGTTCTAAGAATTGTGAAGTATCTCAAATACACATCGTGGACATGGTCTATTTTATAGAGCTAGTGGACACTTGCGTGTTGAGGCCTTCACTGACTCTGATTGAGTAGGAGACCCATTTGACAGGAGATCCATTATAGGAAATTGTATCTTTTTTGGTGGAGACTTTATTAATTGGAAAAGTAAGAAGCAGACAGTAGTTGCACGATATAGTGCTGAGGCTCAGTATAGGGCAATGGCTCATACGACATGTGAGGTTGTGTGGATACGTTCATTTCTTGAAGAGATAGGATTCCCTATTCAAGTGCCTATGAATTTGTACTACGGTAATCAAGCTGCAATCCACATAGCATCCAACCCGGTCTTTCATGAGAGGACTAAACACATTGAAGTCGATTGTCATCTTGTACGAGAAAGGTTGACTAGTGGAGTGATTGCTACTCCATTTGTGTCCACCAGTGCCCAGATAGCCGATATGTTTACAAAGCTATTGTTTAAGCCACGATTGGAGTTGCTTTGCGACAAGCTGGGACTTATTGATATTTACTCTCCAGTTTGAGGGGGAGTGTTAGAATAGTTTATGTGTATTAGTCCCACATAGCCTAATTATGTCATGTAACGTGTTAAGTCATAATATAAATAAATCTTTCTCGTGTAAGGGTTAATTAACACCCTACACTTCTCTCAGTAGAGACCCGTAAATTCAATTATTTATTTTTATTTTTTTTTGGTAACGTTACTGTAGACACCCCGATTTTGAACCCAGGATGCGCTCGAGCATTCCCGATGATGAAATAGACCAATTGTGCATACCTCGAGGCTAAGAACAAGGCTTGAACTCACCGAACCACCCTAAACCATTCTAAACCCTCCTAAAACAACCTTAAACCAACCAAAATGACCAAAATACCCTTCAAACCATCCATAAATCATTTCAAAACAAACCCAAGCCTACATCATCTTCTAGTACATTGAAAACCCTCTTTTTTTGATATATAATATGTCCCAATCCATTGTGAAATGAGGGAGATGTGCCCGTTTTACCAAAATCACTTGCTTTCCCGACCTTCTGAGGGTAAAATGGTCACACATTTTGATGTACAAATCATCTTGGGTCCAAATCACTTGGGTTAGAAAGTAGACCTTTCAAACTTTCCAACGCTTCAAACCACGCACAAAACGGAGTTTGGTAGCACCCGGGGCGGCCCCGCAAAGTTTGACCTTTTGAGCAACAGCCTTGAGCGCTCAAGCCCTGGACCTTGAGCGCTCAAACCCAAAAATCCCACCTTGAGCGCTCAAGCCCATGGCTTTGAGCGCTCAACTCTGTTCCAGATCAGTTTTCTACAGAGCATCTAATCATGATATTCTACTGCAAGAGGAGCGTCTACCTATGTTTTCTACTGCCTAAATACACTTTCTAGACCCTTGAACATTTCCTAATCACCCCCCAAACCCAATTCAAAAATTAAACCCATTTCCCTCCCATTTCTCTCTCTATATAAACCCCCTCCATCCCTTTGGCTGAGCTCTTACACACTCTCACACCCTTCATCAGACCTCTCCACTCTCTCTCATCATTTCAATCACGTTTTAGCCTTTCTCTCCTCCATAGCCACCACCATCCATCATCTTCAACCTCTAAAACACCCCAAAACCTTCTTTAAAAGGCCTACAACACATGAGTCTTTGAAAAACCAACTACAACAGCCCCTCTCTACTCAAACAAGCCATTTACAGCCCATACATTCCATCAATTTCGTCCAAACCTAGCTCTTCCAACAAAACCCACCTCATCCAAGCCAAAATCACCATTTTAAGCTCAAATATACTTCATCCATCCAATCAATCATCCAATCAGTCCTACACTCATACTCCTCTGTCCAAAATACTTCATCTATAGCCCATAAACACAGCCACAATCCACCCCTTCATCAAACACCCAAGTTCAAGCCTTGATCAAGCCAAAAGGTAGTTAAACATGTGAAATCTCACTGTTTTGGTCCTTCTGAGGGAGACCAGTAGGTCCAAGCAAGTTCTTTATACTTGCATTGAGCTTACAAGGTCCAAAATACATAATCAAAACATTTTCAAAATCTGCAGTTTCAGCAGGGGTTGAGCGCTCATGCCTCAGGCCTTGAGCGCTCAAACCCAGCTCTGGGTCAATCACTGTTCTGCTAATTTTTGTGCTTTCTCTGGATTTTGATCGTCATGAAATAGTTAATTATGTTCATGTCACTCTTAAAACAGCTTATTTCTACATACATGAGCGTAAGTTAACCATTTTACGATGATCAAACATCAAAACCTTTGAAAATCTTATATTTAAGTGCAAAACAGTGGCTGTCCAACCTCTTAAATCTTTATTTTATGTATTTATGATCCTGAGGAGGTATCAAAAGCTTGCTTGAAGGTCAAAAACCAGAAAGCCACATTATGGCTTGAGCGCTCAATGATATGTCTTTGAGCGCTCAAGCTGTTCTTGAGCACTTTGAGCGCTCAAACCGTCACCCTTGAGCGCTCAACCCCTATTCTGGAATCCAGGTTGTGATCTCTTATGTTCTATGTTCATAATCTCTTGAGTCGTTGTACAGTTCCTGTTGAGGTTTATCTCTGTAAATATTTGAAGTAGTCTCGTTTATTGTCATCGTCATATCCATGTAAACCACTCGCACGAGCATCCACGCTAGATTTGCATTTTGTATTTTCTTATTGTTCATGTGATTCTCATCCCCGATTCCCCATTTTTGTGATTAGAATTAAATTTCAAACATTTTCAAAATCCCACAAAATGTTGAGTAGAGACCGGTTCACGGACCGGGCGAGAGGGGTGCCGTAAAACCCTTCCCCTCTCGTAACCAAACCCCCGAATCCGAGAAATCTTTGGTTCCGACATCATCAGTAAAATCTTTTTCAATGGGCAAACGAGTCACATTTTTAATTGGTTTCTCGGGTTCGGACCTCAAATCCGGGTGGCGACTCTAACACAATCACAATCTTCTCAAACGCGAAACCGCACCGATTTCCGTGGGCCGTCCACAGTTACGTTGAATTATATGTGTGGGCGAGTGTGTGTTTTTGTACCGGGGGTTTGGTGGAGGATGGAGATACGTGTCATGCCGTGGTAACGTGGCTTGAGGATGTTTAAAATGTGTTAGGAATGATTGGGGGTCAAATTGGTGGTAGTAGAATGAAATTTCAGAATTTTTCCAGGGATACCGGTATCCCATTTTTCTCACTACCGGGATCTCCCAACCAGAAACACTTTTTTCAGGGATACCGGTATCCCATTTTTCTCACTACCGGTATCTAGTGTATTTTTTTGCAAATTTTGTGCGCGATTTGGGGGTTCTATAAATAGACCACTTAACCCATTTTTCACCCCCACACCCCAATTTTGAGCCCTAGAGCTCCTCCCACTCACTTCTCTCTAGAAATTACACAAAACCATTTGATTTCAACACAAACCCACTTCCAATCTTGAAGATTCTCGCATTTCTAAGCACGATTATCACTTGGATCACGAATTTCTCTCTCTCTAAGGTAAGGGCCAAGTTTCTTGAGCTTATTTGCTCTTGTTCCACGCTTCTCTCTCTCTCTCTCTCTCTCTCTCTCTCTCTCTCTCTCTGATTGTGAGTGAAACCTCACCCTTGTAACTCGTTTTTTACTTGATCTTGTCTCTTGAATGCGTAGTGGAGCCTCGGCAGAGGACGTTCTTGGAGTTTGGAGTCAAAATTAGTTGGGTACTGTGGGCTGCCCACGGAGATTCGGTGCGGTTCGCGTTTCGAAAAGATTGAAGATTGTTAGAGTCGCCACCCGGATTTGAGGTCCGAACCCGAGAAACCGATAAAAAATGTGACTTATTTGCCCATTTGAAAAAGATTTCACTGATCATGGCGGAACCAAAGATTTCTCAGATTCGGGGGTTTGGTTACGAGAGGGGAAGGGTTTTACGGCACCCCTCTCGCCCGGTCCGTGAACCGGTCTCTACTCAACATTTTGTGGGATTTTGGAAATGTTTGAAGTCTGATTTATTCATAAAATGGGAAACGGGGAAAGGAATCACATAAACAACGATAAAACATGACAATATAAATTTAAAGTGGATGCTTGTGCACATGATTTACATGAATGATGTTGATGTTGATAAGTGATATGATTACAAATACTTACGGGAAATGCGAAATTACAGAAATTACACAACAAATCCAGAAAGTACAAACATTGTGGCTCAACAAACTGTTTTGCAAAACTGGATTCCAGAATAGGGGTTGAGCGCTCAAAGACAATGGCTTGAGCGCTCAACCTCCTCAAACCAGTTTGAGCGCTCAAGGCTCCTAGATTAAGCGCTCAATCCAGTTTCTGGACTCTGTGATTTTGGGTCTCTTCATTACTCCTTTGCCCATTTTTTTGCAAGATCAATCACTAATAAACCCTTTTTAATGAAGAACCAAACTGGAAAACAAGGTTTTGATCTTCCAAAGAATGAGAAAAGGAGAAGAACACCATAAATCAACAATGGAAAATGCTTAAACGAATACGTGAGAGAGAGATCCAGATCATAAGCAGCTATATGACAACACACACATACCAGAAAGAAATTAGACCATAATCCATCATTGAATCACCCAAGAAAATGCCAATCAGTCAAGAACAGCTTGAGCGCTCAAAGGCTTGACCTTGAGCGCTCAAGCCATCCAATGGCTTTTTGGTTTTTTTGACTTGAAAGTAGATTTTGAGTGATCATCAGGACCACAAATGTATAAAATCAAGGTTTAGGAGGTTGGACAGCCCCTATCTTGCACTCAAATGCGAGACTTTCAAAGGTTTAGGTGCTTGATCATCGTGAAATAGCTAACCAATGTTCATGCATACGATTTTGAAATAGAAATGAACAGATTTGAGAGTCATATGAACATAGATAACTCTTAAACAATGATCAAAACTAGAAAAGAGCACAAGAGTCAGGAAAACAGAAGCTTATTCAGAACTGGGCTTGAGCGCTCAAGGCTTGAGGCTTGAGCGCTCAACCCCTGCTATGACTGCAGATTTGAAAACTGTTTTTAAACAAGTTTTAGACCTTTGTGAGTTCAATGCGAGTACAATGAACCTGCTTGAACCCACTGGTCTTCCTCAGATGGATTAAAACAGTGAGTTCATCACTTGTTCAACTACCTTTTGGAAAAGGTTGCAACTTGAACTTGATTCTAGGCTTTAGGTTGGACGATTGTAAGTATTTTTGACTGGTATTTGGAGTGAATTCGATAATGTAGGTGGTTGATTGATGATCAAGAACTGAATTTCTGGGTTTGAGAAGTGGTTTTGCCAATGGTTTTTGATGGTTGAAAGAGTGGTTTTGTAGAGAGAGAGAGAGAGGGATGATCGAATTTCTGGAGGGTTTTAGGATGGAGTATTGAATTGGTGAACCCCTTTCACAGGAGATAGTGGAGTGTTTATATAGAGTGAGTGGAAGGAGAGAGAGGAGAGAGAATTAGTGGGTTTTGTATTTGGGATGGGTTAGGGGTAGAATTAGGAGTATATTTAGGGTGTAGTATACGTATTAGGATCGTATAGGATCACCCCAGACGCTCCCCATGCAGAAAATCTCATGATTAGATATTCTGCAGATTCCTGACTGGCTCAGAGTTGAGCGCTCAAACCCGTAGGCTTGAGCGCTCAAGGTGCTCCTTACTGCTTGAGCGCTCAAGGCCTCAAGCTTGAGCGCTCAAGGCTCTTGGTGGCAAATTGTTGGTTTTGACTTGGTTCAACAATGCTTGGCTTGGTTGGGTTATTTAGTGGTGTTTGGTTGGTTTTGATCAAGTTCAAGTCATTTTCACAAGTTCGGGTAGTCAAGATTGGTCCGTTTCATCATTGGAAATGCTCGAGTATATCTTGGGTTCAAAATCGGGGTGTCTACAGGTACTCTAGGGTTTTTCTCAAAACCCATCTTGGTAGGAAAATTTCTAACTCTTCTAAGTGTGAATGTAGTGTTTGTGTGTGTATAGGCTTTTGCATAACCAATCATCTTATGCCTCATGAATTTCTTTGGGAAAATCATGTTCTAGTCATATTTGGGCTATAATGTGCTACCTTCTTGCTTATATATGATTCTCCTCTCCATTTGGGTGTTACATTATCTTAATCTTGCATTGAATCATGAGCTTACTTGTAATTGGAAGAAACCCACTTGGGACCCCATTTTCTAAACACATTGTTTGAGGAAATGTTTGATTTGTGTTGCTTGATCATTATAGGATTTAGTGAGGACACGGTCCATAAATTGGCACTTTGCGTGCATTGGGTTGAGTGGAGAGTCGGAGACACTTGTGAAAGTACTTGGTGACACGTGAGTTATATTGGACACTAGTTTGGAGAAAATCCATCAAAGTCAAGTTTTGAGTGTTGAATTGAGATGAGATTACGCATAGACATCAATATGACACTAATGAATATGAAATGATAATGGAAATGTGATAATGATGACACGGGGCCTAAAAGGGTATGCCCGGAGTGACACGGGGCCCAAAAGGGTATGCTCGGAGTGACGCGGGGCCTATATGGCATGCCCGGAGTGACGCGGGGCCTTCATGGCATGCCCGGAGTATAATGAATGAAATGAATGGATAAGAAGTATGATATGAATGTTTTGGGAACACATGTGACACAAGGCCTAATAGGGTATGCCCGGAGTGACCCGGGGCCTATATGGCATGCCCGGAGAATAATTAAATGTTTAAAATGAATGAGATGTATATGGTTAACGTGTAGGACACATGTGGCGTGTCGGGTGTGTGTCGACTACAAGCTGGGTACGAGAGACGAGGATAAATGGAATCTAGTTGATTATGTGTTACTTTCAAGCCCTTTAACTATTCGAACTCTCTCTTAACTCTTGTTACATGACTTATGCTTTCTTGTCTATCACTCATATTCATTCCATTGCATTTAGGATTGTTAGACTTTTCTCTACTGGGCTAGTGAGCTCACCCTAATAGTTTCAGGTACCCAGCACGGAGCATGAAGTTGGTTGTTTGGAGTGTGTTTGCATGTTTTGAAAGAGCATTGAAGGAGTTATCTCATCTTCATGAAACTTATATTTTTGACAAGATAATTTTGTAACTCAATTGTGTTTCATCTTTTGACTTGGGTTTGTAATAATATTTGTAACTCTTTTACTTATTTTTGGGTTTGGGAATCCCGTGAACTATGTCGTGTATGACTTTGACCGTATGGGTCAAGCTTGGACTTTGACTCAGACCTTAGATTTTGTTGACTTTCCACGTGGATTTATGTTATATTTACCTTTGAAAATTGAGGATGTGACAACTTGGTATCAGAGCAAATGTTCAAAAACCTAGAGACCGTAGGGAGACTTAGAGTCTCGGGGCTTAAATCATTGCAATGATCTTTGCGAAAAAAATGTCTTATCATTCATTGTGTGCTTGTGTGGCATTCATAAATATTGCATCGCAGTATCGTCGTATTTGTGGGTTAAAGCATAGCATTGAGTTGAATACCTGTGTTGAGATAGCGTTGGAAGAATGATCTGGAAGATTGATTTGAAGAGTGACTGGCCAGCACACTTCAAAACAAACTTCTGATGTCACTCTGTTACCAGAGGTGAGTGAGTGGAGGTGTGTGAAGAAGTACGTGCTGTAGAGAAATTGTCGATGTTAATGAGTATATTGTGTCTCTACCTTGAAAGCATATGGTTCTGCATTTGATTGATGTGATAAGTGCTTAATGTGATAAGAAGTTAGGACATGTAAATTGGAATACCTGCTTAGTAAATTTAGTACTATTTTCACTGCTTGAAGATATTACAAGTTTTCTTTGGTATCACTGCGATATGTTGAGAGTTGACATTATTTGGAGTTGGTGGATTTTTATTTTTTTTTGTAATTTTCGGAGGTTTGGGGTCCCAGTCGACTAGGTATTTCTTGTTTGAGAATGATTTGATTGTTGTGGTTTAAATCTTGGGGTGTGGTGATTAAAATAAAACTCCCTTTAGCTTCTGACTGCGAAATTATTAGAAGAGGGACCTTTTATATTGCATCGGAATTTGGTAGGTATGTTTACGAATACCTTAGTTTTAGATATAGTTGGGTGATGACGTTATTTAATATAAGAGTACCTACCCGTAGTATGAGGTAAAATTTAAATTTTATTTGGGTTTGGGAAAGGGATTTCTATTCATTTATCGAGATTAGACTTGGTAAGCTTTGGCATGTTGAATCCATTAGTATTGGTACTTGAATTTTTCCATAACTACCTAAGAGTTGTGGATCGTTTCTATTGAAAATGGGATATCTACTTGTTCGGTATTGTAATAAGAGTATATGAATCTTGGTATTAAAAGGTACTATCTATCTTACTATAAGGGGAATCGTAGAGGAAGAGTTTCATTGGGAGAGTTGGCGGGATTTACTTGTTTGAGCTACTAGACTAAGGGGGGGTGTTTCCATTGTTGGATTTACCGGATTGGCATGTCATATAGTTTGGTGTTGATGGTTTGGATTTGAGCAAATGAGTTTATGCATTGTTGATAGTTTTGGACCAGTGCATTAGTAATAATCTTGAGGTGTTAAGACGTGAGCATTTGGATTATCCTTTATTCATAAAGGCAGGTTATTCAATTTGTGGTTGTGTTTCATTCAGGTGAGTTAATTAGAAGTATGAGAAGTTGTAGTGAGCTTTTAAATGTAAATTCTTAATACTGCTTTATGGGTGTGAATATGTTAGAAGTAAGAAAGTGTTGAGAACAGGAGAGATGAGATTTACTAGGTGTCATGTAGGGGTGATATGGACTGTTGCTCACTTGAGTACTTGGCAATTTAGGAATTCTAAATTCGTAAGTTCCGGTGGTCAGTGCACCTATTTGGAAAAAGATAGAAGAGTTATGTCGACACTACGATGGAAGGACATTGTCAGAAGTGAGAGTGTTGTACGAAGTTAGTCTATCGACTGTGAAACAAATCGGTGAACCTAAGACTATGGTGCAAATTTTACTTTAATTGAGGATGGCAATTAGGGACTAGCTAGATGTTATAGTGGGGATAATGCAGATTGAGGTCGTGGTGTTGGGTGAAGGTTATGGGGAGTATACGAGAGATCTAGGGTATCTTTCTAGATGACATCAATAAAATTATTTTGTTTAGCTTTTATGAAATCGGTTGGTGTTTATCTTGTGCTCTACTTGGGATAAATAGATTTGATGGGAATGTATTGAAGAAATCGGATAAGTAGCTAATGTTGCACTTGGGTTTTAACAGTTTTGGTTGGAACTAAGGCACATGAGGTAACCTATTGAATAGTAGGACTAATGGCAAACAAATATATATCCATGAGAACTAAGGAGTTAGAGGATAGAGACTTGTTCTTTGAGATAATAGGTAGGATAGTGATAGTTGTAGAAGATTAAACAACTTGGTTGGCAAGGTTGAGTCAGACTTGATTGTATTTGTTGCTCTACAGTTTCGAATTTAGTCAATGATTTGATGAGTTGTAGTTCATCCTAAATTGAAAGGGAAATTATTGAGGGACAAAAGTTTTTGTTCAAATGTGTATATTTTTGCAAATTGTTGATGATTGGTGCCAAGGACGATGGTCTGGATTTATATCGGGAGACTTATGTGCACTTTTGAATATATTGACGGTGGTGATGGGAGAGAAAATTCCATGGCTAGAAGGTGGATGTATTATCTGTGGTGAAAAAAAAGAAGAAAAAACTGAGAGTAGGTTGCGAGCTTAGCCAGGTTGCAGTTTGAAATTTTTCTAGTGTGACACACAAATGAGATTAGAACGGTACGAAATTCGATTGTATGGGTGCCCAATATACAGTGGTGTGAGACAATAGCTAAATTGGGTGTGTGTGCATTTCAAGATCATTTGATTGGTTATAACGAGATGTGTGACTAGGAAAATTTTGGACTCAGACAGGGAAGACAGGACGATATAAAGTCGTAATTAAGCAGTTTCGACTAAAAAGTTGGGATGAATCATTTCCTTCTATGGTAATACGGTATGATGGGGCGTTAAACGGAAAGTCGTTATGCGCGGTTAAATTGGTAATAACATTGCGAGGAGTATGTGAGACTCCAGGGCATTAATAGAGTTGAGATCCGGTTCATTTGAATTTAAGAAGCTAGAGGAGTGAACGAGGCATTTAGAGTAAAGGATGTATGGGGTTAAATAGAGTGTGAATCTGATCTTGGAGATTAGGTTAGGGTGAAGTCAAAAGCATGGGTTACGAAGATTCAGACGAATAGACTTGGAAAGCTTTTGTGCCTAGCATCATAATTACGTGTTATGATTTCTCTAGTATTGAAGTCCCTTCACTTGTGGCTACTATGGATGGATTCCTAAATTTCTTGTAGAGTTTAATGAACGTATGAGCCAAAATAAATCTAAATTATGATTGAGTTGGGTGTTGAATCTTGGTGAAGAACATTGTGAGATATAAAGAAATTGTTCGGATTGGGTTGGTCGCGATGATACATGAGAATTTGGTGAAAGAATTTGAAGTACCTGTGTGGTGAAATTATAAATGTCTGGTGTTATTTGTTGAGGAGAAAAGTGCATTGAAAATTGTAGAGAATAGAGATAAATAGGATCGCTGAGAATAATTAAACTTTTGGGTAATATTTATAAATATTTGTTGAGATAAGAGGAGTGAAGTTGGGTATACTGTCCTTTAGCCTTGCTCTTGATGTTATACTTTAAGAAATTGGGAAAGTAAGTTACTAGATGGGAGAATTACGGATTTAGAAGAGTTTGAATTTCTTTTCCATTGACAAGAGGAAGTTACATAGATGGGGTCTAGATGTACTAGTAGCTTATATGATCAAGAGAAATTCTTAATGTTGTAACTTAAGGGAAGGAGCACTTGGATGTTTGGATAATCAAGTTTTAGAATGATTGAGGAATGATGATATGGGATGATAAGACAAAACCTTCTAATAGAATGTGAGTATGTTAGAACATTTGGACGCAAATAAAGTGTGTTTGATACCGAAATCTTTGGGAGCTTAGTCTTATTATCTTTGAGATAGACCTAGCTCAGTACGGGAAGAGTGGTTGTAGTTGATGAATCTAGATCCAAGTGTGCAATGTCAATTTTCCTGGTTAGGGTTGATGGAGAATGGTTGAGAGTTCGTCATCGGTGAATGAATTTCAACATATAAGAGTTCGAGATTTTGATATGGTCATGGGATAGGGTGTTTGGGAAATTATGAATTGATTAAGCTTTTGAATAGAAAGCGATAGGGAAGACACAAAGTAAGCAGCTAGTGTATGTAGTGAGCCTAGAGGATCTATGACTAAAAAGAAATTGAACTTTAGAGTTATGGTTTTGCCCTTGGTGGCAGTTTAAATCTAGTCGTTCCGTATTCTGGATTGATTTGAACCTAAGTTATGAGTCGATACGTATCCTAGACGTGAGCGAGCAGGTATTGCAGGGAAAGGTCTATACAGTTAGTACGGTGGTTGTGAAATAGCTTTGGCAATGAGGAGTCAACATGAAAGAGAGAGAACGAGATGATAGAGAAGTATTCGGAGTTGTTTACAGCTTGATCAATATGAGCATATTGTTTGGATATTGCATTTTATTAGTCATGATACATTTCATGCATGATTGTTTGTGATTGCTTGAGTAGCATAGTTGAGCAAATTTTGAGGACAAAATTTTTGTAAGGAGGGTAGAATGTAGATACCCGTAGATTCAATTCTTTATTTTTATTCCTTTCTGGTAATGTTCCGTCGACTTATATGTGTGGGCAATTGTGTGTTTTTGTACCGGGGGTTTGGTGGAGGATGGAGATACGTGTCATGGCGTGGTAACGTGGCTTGATGATGTTTAGAATGTGTTAGGAATGATTGGGGTCAAATTGGTGGTAGTGGAATGAAATTTCATAATTTTTCTAGGGACACCGGTATCCCCCAACCAGAAACACTTTTTCCAGGGATACCGGTTGTGGACGTCCCACGGAGATCGGTGCGGTTTCAGTGTTTCGAAAGGATTGAAGATTGTTGTTAGAGTCGCCACCAAGATTTGAGGTCCGAACCCGAGAAACCGATTAAAAATGACTCGTTTGCCCATTGAAAAAGATTTTACTGATCATGGCGAAACCAAAGATTTCTCGGATTCGGGGGTTTGGTTACGAGAGGGGAAGGGTTTTACGGCACCCCACTCGCCCGGTCTGTGAACCGGCCTCTACTCAATGTTTTTGTGGGATTTTGAAAATGTTTGAAACTGAATTCTTTTCACGAAAATGGGAATTGGGAACGGGAATCATGTAATCAATGGAAACAAAATATAAAATGTGAACCTAAAGTGAATGCTTGTGCTCGATGATTTACATGAATGATGATGATGATGACAAAGGAAAATAATACCAATATTTACAAGGAAGAAGAAATAACAGAAATTGTACAACAATCCCAGAAATTATGAACATGAGGCCTAATGGATCAACTTGCAATCTGGATCCCAGAACGAGGGTTGAGCGCTCAAAGATGATGGCTTTAGCGCTCAACCTTCTCAAACCAGATTGAGCGCTCAAAGCTCATGGCTTGAGCGCTGTGGTCGGTCAGCCTCCACGCGCTCGGAGATGGTTTTTCGAAACGGTTCAAAAAACAAAAGATTTTAGAGTCGCCACCCGGGTTTTGGGAAAGTAGTTTGGGACCCGAGAAACCAATTTGAAAATGATGATTTGAGAGAATGACTTATAAAACCAATTGAAAACCAGAGATTCGTTTTGGATCCGGAAGCCAGGTTACGAACAGGGAAGGGTTTTAATGCACCCCGTTCGCCCGATTAAAAATCGGTCTCTACTAAACATTTTTGGGATTTTATTAGAAAACAATTTTATTGCTGAACATTAACAGATAAACATTTAAATTAAACAAAACAGATGATAATAATGAAAAAAAAAAACAGATGATTGATATTGTAATTAACAGAAATCAAACGAAAATCCAAGCTTTAAAATGTTCCTGCAGGGGGAGGTTCAAATTTCACATTTTTACCAGAAAAGTATGCCGTGCGGCACACTAGATGTACCGTGCGGCACAAACAGTAAGCCGTGCGGCACTGTTCTTCAAATTAACGGTCAAATTTTCAAATGAGTACCGTACGGCACTCAAGGTGTACCGTGCGGCACAGTATGAGTACCGTGCGGCACACTTGGCTGCAAAACAGTTTGAAACTTTGGCTTTTCGAAATGATTGATCAAAGGCACATACAAGGCATGAAATGCATTCAAAATGAACTACTTTAAAGGGAGAAAGTAATGTATTGAGTATGGGATGTCCCTCCTCGTTGAATCGCTCCGTACGAGGCGATGTTTTCACCGTACGACGCGACCGGGAGGTGTGAAATGAAACTGAACTTGCTGTAATTTGGGCATACCAAGCATGGAAATGATACAAGGAATCATTCCACCCTTGGTACCCTTCCCCTCAGGGTACCAAATTCAAGGAATTTGGCGAAACGGGTTTATACCTTCGGTTTCGAACTCTCGGATTGAGCGTCGGATTGAACTTCCGAATGCTGCTTGAACCTTCTCTGGATCTCACCTTCACTATAGTATAGTGGTAAGAGGGATTGAAGGCTTAAACTTTAGTTAATTTGGAATGGTTAACTCACGGTTTTGGAGCCAAAAACAGGGGATGGGTCTCTGCTTTGGGTTTGGCTTTGGCAGAGAGAATGATATTGGATTGATTATGGTGGAGATGGTAGCTAAGAGGTTTTGGCAATGAAAATGATATCCAAGAACGGAGTTTCGTGATCTTTCTTACACAGAAATCGTATGGGGTCCGGCCGTCCTCTTCCCATTGGGTTTGAACGGTTTTTATAGAGGATGGGGGAGCCGAATGTAGTTCCCAATCCTTTCTTGATTCTTGCCCAGGGGGACAATGGCATAGGGAGTAGCCTATTCCTTTCGGTCATGATCTTCCCTTTCGACCACGGCGGGGGAACCAATCTCGTCAACACTTTCGGCTTGCTGGGAATCCGCAAAAAGAACTGGGAACTTGAACAGTGCCGTACGACACACGAACTGTGCCGTGCGGCACAACTAGTGTACCGTGCGGTACACCTGGCCGTCAAATTTCCAAAACTCTGCTGTACGTGACACTGGCTGTCCCGTGCGTTGAGAGATGAGTACCGTGCGGTACTGTTGACTGAGTTGACTTGGAGAATTTCAATCCGAGAGTTCTTCCGGGTATTTCCGTTCATCATTGGGGATTAAAATGTACGTGAACGCTCATTTTGGGGTGTCTACAGTTGCCCCTCTTTGACGAGACTTACAATCATTGTGTCGACCGAAGTCGCGTCAAAGATAGAAGACACCCCTCGATGTGGACGTCCTCGTATGAAAACAAGCAAGTAATACATGATGCATGTGGTCGCGCTCGTAAGAGCTGCCTACGTACCCCGTTGTCGGGATCAGACCGGCGTAGTTCATTGGGGCTGAATGCATAAGGGTTTCTAGAAAACATACCTTTGATTGGGTAGTGGAGTTTGTCACTCTGCTTTTCAACGAGGGAAAAACGAATGATGTGCTAATGGTGCTGAAAACCGTTTTGTTAACGCCGGAGAGGACTTACGAAACCATTTGTCGCTGACACAAGAAACCATTTGATGCTGAGGATATCTGCTGTTTAATGCCGAAGTGGACTTACGAAACCACCTGATGCTGATAAAACTGTCGTTAATGCCGGAGAGGACTTACGAAACCACCTGATGCTGATAAAACTGTCGTTAATGCCGGAAAGGACTTACGAAACCATCGGATGCTGATAAAACTGTCGTTAATGCCTGGCAAGGACTTACGAAATCACCTGATGTTGATAAAACTGTCGTTAATGCCGGAGAGGACTTACGAAACCATCGGATGTTGATAAAATTGTCGTTAATGCCGGCGAGGACTTACGAAACCATCGGATTCTGATGTTGATAAAACTGTCGTTAATGCCTGGCGAGGACTTACGAAACCATCGAATGTTGATAAAACTGTCGTTAACGCCGGAGAGGATTTACGAAACCATCTGATGCTGATAAAACCGTTGTTAATGCCGGAGAGGACTTACGAAACCACCTGATGCTGATAAAACCGTTGTTAATGCCGGAGAGGACTTACGAAACCACCTGATGCTGATAAAACCGTTGTTAATGCCGGAGAGGACTTACGAAACCACGAAACCCTGTCTGACTCTGATCGAAATTGTTGTTGTAGATGCCGTTGAGGACTTGCGAAACCACTATCGATACTGATAGAAGTTGTTGGTAATGCCTTTGAGGACTTACAAATCCAATCGTTGCTTGAATACTTGTGATGGGACCGATGAGTGCTCACGCGAAGCCGATGTGGGGCAAAATCGAGGATTAGCCTGAGTGAGATTGCTGGAAATCTTGGCTTAGAAAGCCCTCGGGAAGGTTGAATCTGGTGCAAAAATCATTAAGAACCCAGATGTGTGCCGTGTGGCATCAATACTGTACCGTGCGGCAGAGATGGAGTGCCGTGCGGTGAAACTGGCAAAAGGGTGTGCCGTGCGGTGCACAGGGTGTGCCGTGCGGTAGAGTGGGTGTGCCGTACGGCACAAGTGGCTATTAAAATCGCCCGAAACCGTTTTGTTTTCTCCCACTCTTTCAAATACATTCAAAACTTTCTCAGTCGGTTATTACGAGTAAAAGTCCGAAAATCCTCATCTCCTTCAATCTTCTTACTTCCCTCAAATCTTCTTTAATCTTCTGATCGAAAATCTCCCAACACCCACATTTTCACTTCCGAAATACACTGGTATGGCAGATTCCGGGGAGGCACCGAGCGGTTCCACCATGCCTGCCGCCGATACATTGTCGTCAGCGTCTGATAGGGTGAGCACGTCGTCCGGCGAGACTTGGAGTGACTCGTCCGTGGGCATTCCGGCCGATATTGATCCGGGTTCTATAGATCCGGTTCGTGAGGCACCAATAGGGGTTGAAACCACATCTTCCATACCGGCAACGGGATCGACGGGGCCTAGTGAGGCTCGTACCAACAGGGCCTCAACTCCGGCAGTGGTACAGGAGACCACGGGCGCCTCTTCGGGGGGCGACAATGGTGCTGGCGAAGATTTGGGTGCCGCACGGCACACTGAGAGTGCCGTGGGTGCTACTGGGAGTGCCGTGACTGGGGGTCCGAGTACCATGGGTGGTGGTGATACTCTTGGTGATGATCCGAGTGTCGGGGCTAGCCACGGAGGTCCAGAGGCTATGGATGTTGATCCCATAGGTACGGGTGCTTCTCCCTCGGATATTGCTATGAGTTTGAGTGGGACAGACGTTGTCGTAGGGAGAGCCCGTGCTCAGGAGAGTGGGTCTCAGGCTGAGGGTATCCCGAGGGACGTTTCAGAGGCTACCTTTGCGACCGGGACCCAGGGAGGTTCGGGCGATAGAGACATTGTGGTTGAGGATGTGGCCGGAGGTAGTAGTACTGAGAGTGAGGAGGTGCCGTTAGTGAGGCGCATAGCTCCAGGTCCGGCTATTGCGATTGGTACCGCTAGAGTGCCAGAGGAGAGTGCTGAGAGAGAGACAGAGCCCTCAGAGCCTCCGTTGTTTACACCTGCCGTTGGTTCTTCCCGTGGGTCTGGTTTGACTTTGGCAGACACTTTGGAGGGGCGAGAGATGAGGATATAGCAGCGACCTTACAGGAGTTTCCCAGGTTCGAGAATGTCCTGGTTCAGGAGGGGATGGCATCCATTGTCAGGGATGCTGAGCAGGAGGAGAGACAGAGAGAGGCCGAGGTGGCTGCAGGGGAGGGGCGTTTGACTATAGTCCGGGAGGTCGAGCTGTCTATGGACCACAGAGTTCCGTTTACACCGGCTACCTACGTGCCACGGGTGCACTTCTTTGTTCCTCAGGGATGCGATACTTATACTCCTCTGCTTCCTTCGTACCCAGATACGAGTGTGGTTCGAGACCGTTCGACCCACATTGCTTATAGGAATCCTTTGGTATGTATTCTTTGTTTATTCTTGTGCTTGTTTGCTTGTTTGTTCGTTTGCTTGTACTTTCCTGCTGATAATACTGACTGAAATTATGCCATGCCTTTGTTCAACAGACTCAGAGGTCCCTGGGTGGTTATGGAGGTTCTGCGCGTTCTTTGGAATACTACCGCACGTTGCCGTCACGAGTGAGGGCTTTGGTCGATGCCTCTGGGTTCACCACTTTTATCCGGCTTCTGACAGTGACTAGGACGGATCGCAAGCTGATACGAGCCTTGGTGGAGAGGTGGTGGGATACTACCAACACCTTCCACTTCAGATTCGGGGAGATGACGATTACTCCCCTTGACTTTGCTGCGATCACCGGTCTGAGAGTTGGAAGTGAGCCCATCCCCTTTGACTCAGAGCTGTACTTGGACCCTGCTGCCGTTGAGCACTACCTGGGGAGGAGGCTTGGAGGTATTGAGTCGGGGGTGAGGTATACTGTCTTGGTGGGTTTCTGGGACCACGAGCCAGGGTCAGAGGAGGAGGCTAGGCAGATGGCGAGAGCCTACTTGTTGTACCTCTTTGGTGCCTCCCTGTTTCCGAACAGGTAGGGCGTGGTGCACTTGGGTTGGTTGCCTGCACTGGAGGATCTGGAGACTGCTGGGAGGTTCGACTGGGGCGGCGCCGGTCTGTGCACTGTGTACTGCTTCCTTGGTTGCGTGTGCCGTGGTGTGGGCACGAGCCTTGGTGGCTACTGGAGGGTGCTAGAGGTAAAGCTTTGCTTGTATTCCTCTTTCAATGATAATGTTTTTATCAATGTTTCTTGACTTGACGACTTTCTGAACATGCAGGTGTGGGCTTATGAGGTGCTGGGTGTATTTGCCCCGGCCAATTCGCATAGCAACGAGGATGTGCTCCCACGTGCTGAGAAGTGGGGATCAGAGTATACAGGAGGCGGTGATCACAAGGGAGATTTGAGGACTTTTCGGCTTTTTCTTGATTCTACCACGGGGGATAGGGTAAGCCTTTTCTATGATTCCAAATATTCATGCTTCATTGTCTTCCTTTATTCTTGAAATTGACAAACCTTTCTCTCTTATAGGTGAGGTGGAACGTTTGGCATAGGATGCGCAGGGATTACTTGGTTAGGAGCAGGGAGCTGACACGGAGCCGAGTGTTGCTGGAGTGCCCTTACGGCTGGCGATGGTACTTGGGCGACAGGGTTTCTCGCCAGTCCCTCGGGATTGACCATTTCAGAGTGCCTTCGCCGCTGCCTCCACTCGTTCAGAGGACTGAGGAGTACACCCGAGCTGAGATAGAGAGATACACGGTGCCGACAGGGGTGATCTTCAGTCCTTCGATAGATTATGAGGGTTACTTGAGCACGCACTTGGCATATGATCTGGACATGGAGAACCGTTTGAGGGCTGGTCCTGCTTTACCTGAGTTGAGGAGAGAGATTGAGGTGGTGACCGTTGACAGAGCACTTGGAGTGGTGACGGTGCCTCATATCACTCCTACAGTTACTCTTGCCACGACAGAGGTGACTCTTGATTACCATGCTTGCTTCAATTCTCTTTGTATATCCATATCCATGTATTGCTAATGTATCTTGGTATTTCAGATTCCTGTTGAGTGGGCGGCGGCGTCGTACCAGCTGGCGCAGGACTTGCAGGCCATGGTCCGTCAGTTTGTGATGGGCATGGCTCCAGAGGTGCGCCCGCGGGCTGAGCCAGGAGTTGTACTTGGTCGTGGTCAGAGAGCCACCAGAGGGAGGGCACCGGCCCGTGGTGTTGGAGAGGCCAGCAGAGGTAGAGAGACCGGCCGAGGTACTCGCAGGAGGAGGGAGAGTACTAGCAGTGAGAGAGGGGCTAGCCGAGGGGCCACCCCTAGTGCCGGGGCTGCTGAGGTATGCATCGGACTTGCCTTTCCTTTCTGTTTGATCATGCATGCCTTTCATTGTATTCTGACAAACTTTGTTGCTTGCGCAGGGAGCGTCAGGCTCTGGGAGTGCTAGGCGTTCCACGCCTCGAGTTACTTCAGTGACTCCACCTTCAGGCCGAGTCCTTCGTTCTTCTGAGAGACGGAGAGAGAGTGTACAGCAGAGGGAGGAGCCTGCGGAGAGCAGTAGTACTGATGACGATCATGCTACGCCAGAGGAGTATAGACCTCGGGGGTCTGAGCCTCCGAAGCGTCCTCGTACCTGAGACAGTAGTTAGTAGTAGCATCTTATGAGGTGGGGCCTGCGTGCCCCGTTTTGATTTAGGCATTTGTTTAGCCTTCTGTATAGATGGCCTGCGAGCCGTAGTAGTTGATGACACATTGGGCCTGTTTGCCCCTGGATATGGTTTCATTCATCATGTGGATATTTTGATCTTGATTTTATAAAAATTTGCATTTTAGTCATGCTGTCATTCACATTGGCCATGAATTTGGAAAATCACAGTTTTGCACGTGAGTACTTAACTTAAAGCAACTGAATTTGAGACCAACAAACTTGTATATGGAAAGTTTGATTTGCATTTGTGGTTGTGACTCATAGGACTCAATGAAATGGAACTAAGCTTTTGAACTCATATGCGCGATGTATGGATTAATGACAAGAGAATGACGCTTGTTGCGCACATATGTCGGCATTGCCGTTGACAAACGAATGGAATGACTCATGGATACAACATATTACACATGAATTGACCATGCTTGTGGGGTGGCATTATCATGAAGTATAGCTCGCCGATACTTCCATTCCTTGGTATTCAAGTCTTCGAGACTTTTGATCATTGATTTTTGGTTGAGGTTGCCAACCGACCCTTCCAGTAGGTCGTAGGTGCGCGCCATGGCTTGCATGCATAAGCTTTGTGCCAAAGAGAAGCATGGAATGACCCCCGGATGCTCAAAACTGAATTTTGCTGGAATTTGGCCAACTGTGCCGTGCGGCACCAAAACTGTGCCGTGCGGCACTATTAGTGTGCCGTACGGTACACGCCTAATAGTGCCAAAAAATCTGCCACTTGCAGCGGATTTTTGGTCCTCTTTTTCGGCGTTTCATCACTTCAACGCACGTCCTAGGGACTTGAAGAGCCATTGTGGGGCATGTTTTGAGGGAACTTATCATTTTTAACATGATTCCTTGCGGTCTTCGAGTTGGCACGTCTTTCGAGGTGGCCTTTTGAATTTGAAATTTCGTATTGTTCCTCATGTATGGTGGCTATAAAAAGCTGTCCATTCCCCCCCTTATTTGCATTCCAAATTCATAAACTCTTTCCTTGTTAATCCCCCCCTCTTTCACAATGGTGGTGAGCTTCTCGTCCTTGATGCGCCCCTGGCTCGATGATCTCGATGGCTTGGACTGGCTGCACTTTCGGGGTCACAGGCTGACTTCCCTTTGTTATATTCGAGACGTGTCCATACGTCCGGAGTTGTTGCGAGCTGCAACACAATTCTGGGACCCTGAGGTGCATGTCTTCCGCTTTGGTCTCCACGAGTTATGCCCTACTGTGGAAGAATTCTTCGCATACCTTGGAGGTTTTGATTTGGCGGAGCCCATCGTTCCTCTCTACGGAGTTGGTTTTGCCCCAGTGTTGTCTTCCAAGCTAAAGATAAGTAACCATGCGGCTAAGTCCTTGATTCGTGGAGGTTTTCTGAATATCCCACGCTTGATTGAAGGATTCCGTTCCGACAACTTTGCTCTGTGCTTGTGTTTACTGGCTGCATTCTTGTTCATGCAATCTGATGGTCAAGCAAGCTCTTCTCTGGTTGGTGTGGCTACGCAAATTGAGGAGCGTAAGGATGTAGCTCCCATGGTTCTGGCTGAAACTTTGATGGGTCTGGATGGGGTTCATGCCGGTAGGACCGACATCTTTGAAGGTAGTCCGCTGCTCCTACAGGTAAGCTTCTCACTCAGCTCTCCTTTTTTCTGGCTTTTCACTTGTTCTTATTTTACCTCAGCGCTCAGTTCAAAGCTGTCTAAGGCTTCTTACTTGTTTTCTCTCTTTCACACAGCTGTGGTTATGCGACAAGGCTAATCTGCTGGAGCCTGTGCCAAGAAACCGGGTTCATGAAACTCAAGGGTTCGTTATCAGGAATTTCAGGGAGGTTTTTAATGATGTGGGAGGTTGGACTCGAGTTCTTTCCCAGCTCACAGAAGAAGTGATCTCTTGGCGTTTGACTTGGATTGACCTTCCTGACATGGCCGTTAGCAACATGGGGCGTCAGCGAGTGATTCTGGCAGGTTTGACCCGATGGACCTTCTACGTTCCAAACCGCATCCTCCGTCAACTCGGAGCTCGTCAAGTACCGCCGCCTGCGGGGCCTGAGGATTTCGTCATGCCGAATTTCAATGTCGCCACCTTCAACGCTTACCAGAGCAATTGGAGGGAGCGTACGACCATTCCAAGAGACCTGTATCCCAGTGTTCTGCTTCCGGCATGCTACAAGAGATGGTTGACGAGAGATATTGAAGCAAGAGATAATGGAAACTAAGACAGACTTTAGACTCGATCTTAATGTGCCTGAAATAAGTTGTGCACCCAGTGTTATGGATGTTTTTATTTCTTTTGTTTGAAAGTTTCATGCTCAGCCATGTAATCGAAGAAGCTTTGTTTGAATAAAACTTTGAGTTTTGAGAATTTTTTTGCTCTTGATTCTCACTGGTTCTGCCTGCGAAATGTGTATGAGGACTTGGAATCAACTTGAAAGATTGTGACCGAACCTCGGGATGAGGCTGCCTACGTATCCCTTATAGAAAGGAATCAGGTCATGACGTAGTTCAGGACTACAATTGTTTGGTTAGGATTCGCTCGGGTATTTACACTTTCCTTTTTGCGCTCTGAATTTTGCCTAGTACCGCCTTTTCAGGTTTTCGGTCTAGCGAGCCTTTGATTGTTTTTGGCCTTATATATATATATATATATATATATATATATATATATATATATATATTTTTTTTTTTGCCTAGGCCGCCCTTTCGGGTTTTCGACCTAGTAGGCTTTTGCTCTAATTTTTGCCTGGAACTGCCCGCCCTTGCGGTTTTCAGTCCAGCGAGCTTCTCTCAGGGGTAATATCTCTTGAGTTGATCTAGGTTGACCAAAGTAGAAAACTCGTTGCCGTCAAGATCGATGAGTTGTGTTGCACCTCCGGACAAGATCTTCTTGATAATGTAGGGCCCGGCCCATTTTGGTCGAAATTTCCCGCGCGGATCGAACACTGGAGCCCGAATTTCCTTCAAAACCATGTCGCCTTCCTGTAAATCTCTGGACTTCACCTTCTTGTTAAAAGCACGGGCTATTCGGCGCTGATATCCCTGAACATGATATAAAGCTTTAAGCCGTCTCTCATCGAATAGCATGAGCTCTTCAAACCTTGCGTTTTGCCATTCAGCTTCATCAATTCTTGACTCCGCCATGATCCTTAAAGACGGGATTTCGAGTTCGATGGGAAGAACAGCCTCCATGCCGTAAACCAAAGAGTAGGGTGTTGCCCCTGTCGGAGTTCGAATGGACGTCCGGTATCCCCATAATGCCAAAGGCAGCTTTTCGTGCCAATCTCGTGCAGACTCAATGGTTCTCCCTAGTATAGACTTGATGGTCTTGTTGGCCGCTTCCACGGCTCCATTGGTTTGTGGTCGATAAACAGTTGACTTGTGAACCTGGATCCTGAATTCTTCAAGAGTCTCTGCCGCTCTCCCTTTGAAATGAACCCCGTTATCTGATACAAAAGCCTGAGGGACCCCGTATCTGTAGATGACGTTCTGCTTGATGAAATGAGCAACCTGGACCGCTGTGAGGGTCGTGTAGGAAGCAGCTTCAACCCATTTGGTGAAGTAATCAATTGCAACTAGGATGAACTTGTTCCCATTTGACGCTGCTGGCGTGATTCTGCCGATAATGTCTATGCCCCAGACGGAGAAGGGCCAAGGCGAGGTCATGGAATGCAATTCTGATGGCGGGACATGCATGAGATTGGCGTGAATCTGACATTTGTGACATCGCCTCACATATTCGATACATTGAGTCTCCATGGTTGACCAATAGTAACCTTGTCTTAAGACTTTCTTGGCAAGCATCATGCCATTCATATGAGGGCCGCAAACTCCTTTGTGAATTTCTTCCATAACCCGGCTGGCTTCTTCTCCGTGTACACACAGTTTGTGTGTCCCACAATAGGATCTCCGATATAGCTGTCCTCCACAAATGACGTATTGAGACGCCAACCTCCAAAGAGCTATTTGGTCCTTCTTGTCTGCTTCTGCCGGATACTCGCCTCTTTCGATGAAGTTCCAAATGTCGTGAAACCACGGCAAGCCATCGTTCGGCTCGTCGATGGCCATGACGTACTCATAAACAGGCTTGTTTCTTTGTTCAATTATAACTGGCCGGAGTCTGACTCCGTTTGGTATCTCAACCATGGAGGCTAGCGTTGTAAGGGCATCGGCGAACCGATTCTTCAACCTTGGCACATGCGTGAAGGTGACCATCTGAAATCGCGGGATCAAATCATCTAGGTCTTGATGATAGGGTTTCAACTTATCTTCCTTGACCTTCCATTCACCGTTTGCTTGTGACACCACCAAGTTCGAGTCTCCGACGACTTCTAGTCTTTCGACTCCAATTTCTAAGGCAGCTTCCATCCCTACAATGCAGGCTTCGTATTCTGACTGGTTGTTGGTGACCTCGAAGTTTAATTTGAAAGCCAGAGGGATATGTGATCCTTTTGGGGAAATTAACAGTACTCCAATTCCAAATCCTTTCTGATTGGCTGGTCCATCAAAATACAACGTCCAGACATCGTTGGTGGTCGTCATCACATTCTCATCTGGGAATTCAAATTCCACATCTTCTGGACCTTCTACCGGGTAATTGGCAAGAAATTCGGCGACAGCCCTTCCTTTTACTGACTTTCTGGTAACATACTTGATGTCGAATTCTGCTAGCAAAAGCAACCATCGTGCTAACTTGCCTGTAAGCGTGGGTTTCTCAAACAGATATTTGAGAGGGTCCATTCGAGAAATCAGCACAACAGAGTAAGCCAACATATAGTGTCTCAACTTCTTGGAAGCCCAGACCAAAGCCCAACAAGTCTTTTCCAGGGGAGTATATCGTTCTTCGCATCCAACCATCTTCTTGCTAATGTAATATACGGCTTTCTCAGATCCGCCTTCACCTTCTTGTGCTAACATGCATCCCATAGCTGATGGAGTGACCGACAGATATAGAATTAAAGGTTGCCCCGGTACTGGTGGCATTAGTACTGGCGGATTCTGCAAGTATTTCTTGACTGCTTCAAAGGCTTTCTGACACCTGTCGTCCCACTTGAATGTCACGCCTTTCTTGAGAAGGTGAAACATCGGCTCGCAAGTTGTGGTTAACTTGGCGATGAATCTGCTGATGAACTGAATCTTGCCGAGGAAACTTCGTACTTCTTTCTCTGTCTGTGGTGGTTCCATTTCAAGAATGGCCTTGATTTTGGATGGATCCACTTCAATTCCTCGGGTTGTGATCATGAAACCCAACATCTTTCCCGCTGTAACTCCGAATGTGCATTTCTCGGGATTGAGACGCAGTCTGTACTTGCGAATTCTTTCAAAGAACTTCCTCAGGGCGTGCAGGTGTCCTTCTCTTTCCTTGGATTTGACGATCATGTCGTCCACATATACCTCGACTTCTTTGTGAATCATATCATGCAATAGAGTTGTAGCAGCCCTCTGGTAAGTAGATCCGGCATTCTTTAACCCAAATGGCATAACCTTGTAACAGTAGGTGCCCCACTCCGTGGTGAAAGTTGTCTTCTCTCGGTCCTTAGGGGCCATGAGAATCTGATTGTAGCCTGAAAAACCATCCATGAACGATAGCAATGCGTGCCCCGCAGTGTTGTCTACGAGTACATCTATATGTGGCAGCGGGAAGTCATCCTTGGGGCTGGCTTTGTTTAAATCTCTGAAGTCCACATAGACTCTGATCTTCCCGTTCTTTTTGGGAACAGGTACAATGTTGGCGACCCACTGAGGGTACTCCGTGACCATCAAGAACCCTGCGTCTAACTGCTTCTGAACTTCCTTCTTGATTTCCAATACCCAGTCTGGACTCATCTTCCTTAACTTCTGCTTGACAGGTTTTGCATCTGGATACAGCGGGATTCGATGCTCCACAATTTCTGGATCAATTCCGGGCATGTCCGCGTGAGACCATGCAAAAACATCTTGAAATTCTTTCAGAAGATTCGAGTGAGCTTTAAATTCCTCCGGAGATAGCCCAGAACCAATTTGAACCATTCGCGGATCACTCTCTCCTCTCAGATTTATTGAAATTACTTCTTCTTTTAGAGGCTGAGCATGTCTTTCATTTTCTCGTTCGATTAGGGATCGGAGTTCTTTTGGAATTTCTTCCTCAAACTCAATCCCATCATCGTCCGGGTCAACACAATTTATTTCAGACACAGCAAGATAAGCAAAGTCAACTTCATTCATTGCAAAAGAGGTGGCCCCGGGGGCGTGATACATGAGAGTAGACTCAAATTCAAAAGAAAAATGATGACGCGGAGGACTGACAGACACATGCATTGACTCAGAAGTGGTCCCGAACTCAGTGCTAAACTCAGACTCAATGCTAGATTCTGATTTAGACTCAAATTCAGTGCCAATATAAACAATTTTAGGTAGAAAAGTGCAGTTTTTATAAATTTCGTTGGCATCCACAATGAGCGAGGTCACATCTCCAAGGGCTTCTTGGCTTAGCATCATCAGCTCCATGTCTCCAACAGGTTCCAAACTAATTGTCATGGCAGCAGACCCGTCCTCGACCGTACCTGTCAGATTTTCGTCCTCAAACAACGATATCAGGTTCCCTGAGTCAAAAACTTCAATCCAGTCAGATTTGCATTGCTCGACCAACTCTTCTGGCTTCGCCGATTCATCATCACTGTCCCATGAGCCGTTGGCGAAGATTTCGAACCCTGGCAGCTTGGTTTTCTTCTTCACATCCCAAAACAGTTCCGGCTCTCCTTGGTAGATAGCCTCTTTTCCTTTGATAAAACGAATGGGACCTTTCTTCGGTTGAACGCTAGTTCGGGCTTTCCATCCGCTTCCTTTCTCATCTCCACTGGGTTGATACCCAAGGCCGAAGTGGTTACTGTTTACAGGGAACTCCGGGAATTCAGCTATTCCTTGATTGTTGCGGCCTAATCCCAGACCGGGCATGTAAGCCATTTTCCTCATCATTTCAATGGCCGTTGAGCTGATCGAGAAGTCTTCATCCATTTTGATAGTGAGAACTATCCCAGCGGTGTCAAAAGAGAAACCTCCAAGGGTGACGTCTTCTTCTCCATGCATAATCTCGAGCAGAGGGGCGTTGTCAGAAACATGAGGATGGATCCCAGATTCCCCATAAATAGTTAGAGTTCCTGTGACTAAACCCAGCTGAACTTTCTGATGCAGCGAAGATGGTACTGCCATGATGTCTGGGTGGTGAAGCCATGGTCTACCCAGCAGTAGGTTGAAAGACGAAGGAATGTCGAGTACGTGGAACTCGACTTTAGACTTGAAATCTTCGACTGACATTTCCAGTTGGACAACTCCAACTACATCCCTGCGCGTATTATCATAAGCACGCACTCCGAGGCTCGATGGTTGGAAATCCTTAGTCGTGAATCCCAGACAGTAGGCTGTGCGCAGTGGACAGACATTTAAAGCAGATCCATTATCTAGGAGGATAACAGGGACCCACTTCCCTACACACTTCATGGTGATGTGTAATGGCTTGTTGTGGCCGGCTCCTTCCGGCGGCAGATCTTTCTCGGTGAATGTTACTACATGTTTTGCCTTGTTTGGTGCAAGCAAGGCCACTAGAGCTTCGGGGGGAATGTCGGGCGGCACCTCCATGTTTGACAGAGTTTTGATCAGCTTCTGACGGTGTTCCCTGGATGAGGAAAGCAGCCCCCAGATGGATATAGACGCTGGAGTTCTTTCAAGTTGCTTCCGGATGGGGTTTTCCACTGGCATGGGATTCCTCTGTGGTGGTTGAATGATAACTTCTGGTGTTTGAGTGACACCTTCTGGGTTACTTGGAATTGAGTCATGTTGGACGGGATCGTCCCAAACAAATGCCCCAGCTTGAGCGTGGTTAGAGGTGTGGCTTCTTTGCAGGTCGGCAGGTTGATAGATTCGTCCGCTTCGCATTATTCGGTTGACCGACGGTGGCTTTTCATCCCAAAAGTCTGAAAATTCATTGACCTTTCGCTTCCCAGCCTTGATGGATTCCAGCTTCTGCTGAGTATCAAAATACTCGGTCCAAAAACCTGCGACACTGCTCTCGGCTTTCTGTTTCTCGATTTTAATATCTCCCATCTTCTTTTCCAGATTTTTCACCGCTCGATCATGCCAAAATGAATGATCCAGCATCATTTTGTTGACAGTCCACATTTCACCGTTATCAAACAGGACATCGATCACGTCTTCTTTATTCCAAAATGAATCCGTGGGATCCTCCGTCAGAGCGGAAACATTTGACTGAGGATGAAACATCACGGATGGCCGAGACAAAGATTCGTTGATAATGTAAGCTTGAGGAATCCATTCATGATCCCCAAAGATGGTTTCTATGGCAGAATGCCCTTCAATTCCAAGAAGTGGAGGTGGCAGCGAATTATCTGGAAGATTGCTGCTAGGGACCCAATGATAAACTTCTCCGAGTGTCCGGTTCCATATGTCTCCGGGTTCTTCAAACAGAGTAGGGAGTGAAACTGCATCAAGTGGATCAGCACAAATTGCCTCCCATCTTTCTCGCCAATCTTCTTGTTCATTAGGCTCCACATATGCGAGAGTATGTACCATGCCGGCGATGCATACAACTTTGTCAATCCTACAGATGTTGGAATCTGTTGGTATGGAGACAACTGGTTTGTTATGAGAGTCGGGGATGATGAACCGGCTTGGATCCCACTCCTGGTGGAACTCTTCCCAGTCTCGATCATTCATAGCCCATTCTTCACTTTCTGTGATGTCCGCCCATCTTGGTTTTGACCTTGATTTGATGCTTGTGAGGGAGCAAACTTCCGAATCCTTCGATACGGGAACAACTGGTTTAGGTTCGGTGGCCGGTATGATGTAAAGGTTCGGGTTTAATTTAGTGGAGCTTGGGTCATCTGGAGTGGAGCTGAAGGAGATTTGGTTGATTCGGGTATTGGGTTGGTGTTCCGGCATGGGGTTAGAGACGGTGTTTGGCTTTTTATGGGGGGGTGGAATTGTTCCATCTTCAATGAGATCCTGAATCTTGTGTTTAAGACGGATAGAATTGTTGGTGTGATGGCCGGACATTTGGTGGTAGGAACAGAAGGCGTTCGGGTTATGGTTTGGAGGAAGCACTTTGGGTGGCTCGCGAGGCTCTAGTGGTTTGATGACGTCCTTTTCAAGGAGCTTTTGGTAAACTGTTGTCAAGGGAAAAGGGAATTGGTAGAAATTTCTTGCTTGCCGGGTTGGCTGGGCTGCTATCTGGTTAATAGGCTCGGTTTTGGTTGGTTTGGGGTTTGAGGATCTGGCCTGGGCATGATTGTACTAGTTAGTTCCAAACAGGGTATTGCTGTTGCCAGAGTAAACTCGCCTGGGTTTGACAGATTCTCCCTTTTCAAATATACCAGTTCTGAGTGCATCTTCTACTGCGAGGCCGGCCTCGTAGAAAGTTTTGAAGTCAGCGGTGGTTTGGAAAACCACCAAGTGCTTTGCAAAATCGGGTGCCAAGTTCTTCGTGATAATTCTCATCTGCTCTTTCTCCGAGGGTCGATCCATCATCTGAGATGCTTTCCCTCTCCACCTTCTGATAAAGTCCGCAAAGGACTCATTGGCTCCCATCCTGGTTGCATCCAATTCTCGGATAGTCATCTCAAGCTGAACGTTGTAATTGTACTGGGCCATGAAAGCTGTCCCAATATCCTCCCAACTTCCTTTCTTTGAAATGTCAAGATTTAAGAACCATCGCAGTGCTGGCCCTGTCAATGATTGCTGAAACATTTGACCCATAGCATTATTTTCAATGTTGTACATGGACAGAGTGCCCACGTATGCTTGTAGATGAGCTCTCGGGTCTCCGTTCCCATCAAATTTCTCCCAGGTTATGGGCTTGAATCCTTCAGGGAGTTTGGCGCCGGGGAATAGACATAACTTGTCCATGTCAATACCTGTGGCGGCTATTTTCTCCTGTTTCTGGACAGATTCCTCGAGTTTGGCGACTTTTGCCATCATTGCTTCCAAACTTGGATGCTCTTGCGGAGGTGGTTGCTCCCCTGGTGGTTTGTTCTGAAAAGTTAAACCTTGTATTAGGAGTAACATCTCAGCCATTTGATTATCACTGCGTTCCCGCTGTTCTTCGAAGGCTAGCCTAAGAGCCTCGATTTCACTTTTGCCCGCCATATTCGTAGGATCTGCTGAATCTGACTGGACCGCTTTTGACTCAGTTCGAATTAATCGTTGTTCGGGAGTTCTAGTCCAACTAGGTACAGTATTCTTCTTGCCCTTACCAATGATTGAAACTGACAGCGGAAAAATGAACTTAGTGACTGGTGCCCAAGAAATGCTATGTGCAGGAATTCATGTATAAATGAAAGGATGATGCATGATGTGCAATGCAACCACAGCTTTGGAAAGGATTGCCCCAATTTTCAGTGCTTTGTTCAATATATCTGAAAATTTTTTTTTTTTTTTTTTGATTTTTGCAAAATGAAGGCCGAACCTTTAGGGGTTGCCTATGTATCCCCATTTCGGAGGAATCAGGCCATGACGTAGTTCGGGACTACGATCGGCTCTTTTCTTTAACATAGGAAAAGTACCAACTCCATAAAACAAAGTACAAACTGACTCAATAAAGCAAAGTACAAACTTGGTAAGCAAAATACAAACTTGATAAACAAAATCCAGACTCGATAAGCAAAATACAGACTTGGCATTCTCAAAAAGGGCCTTGTTGGCTTGATCTGCTGACCACTGGCTGGCTGCCGATTCTTAGTCCGACTCGGTTGTTGGATTTGCTCGGGGAGCATTCCGGACTTGGTTTTCTTTGAGTTGCTTGGGAGGCAGATTATCATTCAGAAGGAGACCATTTTTAATGCAGCCTTCGCAATCACACTCATCCCAGTATTTGTGTCCCGTCACTGGGTCTTGGAAGTAGTAGACTGGTGTGCCGTCTGGTTGGAAGTTTTTGACTGGCGGCATGATGTCCACTTTTTTTATTATCGCTTTCTCGCTCCACCCTGACAATGATTTTGTCGGGGATGTCCTTGGCTCCGTTGTCTGCAGGGAGGTGGAATTTCCAACTTTGATCATTCGCATGTTCAGAGTTGTCCCATTGAAGAGTTAAACCTGGCTGATCAGATGTGACTAGTTGGTGAAGCAACCCTTCAAGCTTGTCTTTATCTGGCACCTCATTCCCTATCTCTTCATTATCTATCTCTTCAAGTATCCACACCGGTGCCCCATGATGGGTGGTAAAGGTGGATTTGAGCTTTTTGCTTCCGGATTGATTGCTCATTTTTGGGTTACAGACTCTGATAAAAGAAATACAACATTCTAATTACCGCGAGGAAGAGAGCCAATCGCAGAATTTTCTTTAAAAAGAGTTTATTTTATTGGACAGAGCCTTTGATTATCGGGATAATCCTTCTTATTGCTGTGGAAGTGAGGATGTGACAACCTAGGGTAAAAGCTATCATGTATGCGCATGCAAGACAGGTAAACGACAAGCAGTTAAACAGTTAACAAGGCATATCACATAATCTTTAACCTGTGGGTCCCTGTCCTAGGTTGGAAAGTTCTAGGTTAATTATATGCAAAGGCCGGTTTTGGTTTAGGGGGTTCCCCAGACTAGAGCCAATATTTGCCTCCCAGTGCCAAGTGTACTGCATGGCAAAGGTCAAGCGGCAGGCTGACTCATCACGGTCCAAGGTTGCTGAGCATCCGGGGATGTCCTAACACCAGCGAGCTGGGTAGGGTAACCAAGACGCAGCAGCGGGGTTTATCCAACATCGATGCAAGTGATGCAAAAGTTCAGCAATAAAATTGTTTTCAAAAATCCCACAAATGTTTTTCAAGCTTGGCTCGCTCTTTAAATTAATCAAAATTTTGAAATTCTACTCATGCGAACAACCGAGAAAGCTCCAGTCCAGACTGATCGGGCTTTCACCCTGACATCAATCCTTTCTAGTACAGCGTAAAGCACGTACTTGGTGTCAAGCCTTTGAATGGTCATTTTACAAGTGTAAAACTTCAAAATAAAGATTAACTTAAAATATCCCCAGCGGAGTCGCCATATTGTGGTCGGTCGGCCTCCACGCGCTCGGAGATGGTTTTTCGAAACGGTTCGAAAAACAAAAGATTTTAGAGTCGCCACCCGGGTTTTGGGAAAGTAGTTTGGGACCCGAGAAACCAATTTGAAAATGATGATTTGAGAGAATGACTTATAAAACCAATTGAAAACCAGAGATTCGTTTTGGATCCGGAAGCTAGGTTACGAACAGGGAAGGGTTTTAATGCACCCCGTTTGCCCGATTAAAAATCGGTCTCTACTAAACATTTTTGGGATTTTATTAGAAAACAATTTTATTGCTGAACATTAACAGATAAACATTTAAATTAAACAAAACAGATGATAATAATGAAAAAAAAAACAGATGATTGATATTGTAATTAACAGAAATCAAACGAAAATCCAAGCTTCAAAATGTTCCTGCAGGGGGAGGTTCAAATTTCACATTTTTACCAGAAAAGTATGCCGTGCGGCACACTAGATGTACCGTGCGGCACAAACAGTAAGCCGTGCGGCACTGTTCTTCAAATTAACGGTCAAATTTTCAAATGAGTACCGTACGGCACTCAAGGTGTACCGTGCGGCACAGTATGAGTACCGTGCGGCACACTTGGCTGCAAAACAGTTTGAAACTTTGGCTTTTCGAAATGATTGATCAGAGGCACATACAAGGCATGAAATGCATTCAAAATGAACTACTTTAAAGGGAGAAAGTAATGTATTGAGTATGGGATGTCCCTCCTCGTTGAATCGCTCCGTACGAGGCGATGTTTTCACCGTACGACGCGACCGGGAGGTGTGAAATGAAACTGAACTTGCTGTAATTTGGGCATACCAAGCATGGAAATGATACAAGGAATCATTCCACCCTTGGTACCCTTCCCCTCAGGGTACCAAATTCAAGGAATTTGGCGAAACGGGTTTATACCTTCGGTTTCGAACTCTCGGATTGAGCGTCGGATTGAACTTCCGAATGCTGCTTGAACCTTCTCTGGATCTCACCTTCACTATAGTATAGTGGTAAGAGGGATTGAAGGCTTAAATTTTAGTTAATTTGGAATGGTTAACTCACGGTTTTGGAGCCAAAAACAGGGGATGGGTCTCTGCTTTGGGTTTGGCTTTGGTAGAGAGAATGATATTGGATTGATTATGGTGGAGATGGTAGCTAAGAGGTTTTGGCAATGAAAATGATATCCAAGAACGGAGTTTCGTGATCTTTCTTACACAGAAATCGTATGGGGTCCGGCCGTCCTCTTCCCATTGGGTTTGAACGGTTTTTATAGAGGATGGGGGAGCCGAATGTAGTTCCCAATCCTTTCTTGATTCTTGCCCAGGGGGACAATGGCATAGGGAGTAGCCTATTCCTTTCGGCCATGATCTTCCCTTTCGGCCACGGCGGGGGAACCAATCTCGTCAACACTTTCGGCTTGCTGGGAATCCGCAAAAAGAACTGGGAACTTGAACAGTGCCGTACGGCACACGAACTGTGCCGTGCGGCACAACTCGTGTACCGTGCGGTACACCTGGCCGTCAAATTTCCAAAACTCTGCTGTACGTGACACTGGCTGTCCCGTGCGTTGAGAGATGAGTACCGTGCGGTACTGTTGACTGAGTTGACTTGGAGAATTTCAATCCGAGAGTTCTTCCGGGTATTTCCGTTCATCATTGGGGATTAAAATGTACGTGAACGCTCATTTTGGGGTGTCTACAAGCGCTCAATCCAGTTTCTGACTCTGGTAAATTTAACCCTTTTCACAGCTTCTCTTCTCATTCTTTGTAAGATCAAACACTAATAAACCTTTCGATGAAGAAATAGACATAAACATAAAGTTTCGATCTTTCAGAGAATGATAAGAGAAGTGAACCACTTTAGATTCGCAAAGGAAAATATTTAAAAGAGTACACGAGAAAGAGATTCAGACTTCAAGCATAAATATACCAATACACCACACCAAAGAAAAAGAAATTAACCCTTGATCCATCATCGAAACGACCAGCAACCAACAAATGGCCATAGAACAGCTTGAGCGCTCAAAGAGACGACCTTGAGCGCTCAAGCCAAAATATGGTTTTCTGGCTTCTGACTTGAAAGTAAATTCTGAAATGATCCTTGAAGCCTCAGGTATACAGATTAAAGGATATTTTAAACTGAACAGTCACCGTTTTGCTCCTTACTATGAGGTTTACAAAGGTATTTATGCTTGATCATCATAAAATAATTAACTAATGTTCATGCATGTGATTTTAAAGTAAAAATAAGCTGTTTTGAAGGCTACATGAACATAGTTAACTCTTGAATAATGATCAGAACCAAGAGAGCATGAAAATCAACAAAACAGAAACTTATTCAAAACTGGGCTTGAGCGCTCAAGGCTTGAGGCTTGAGCGCTCAACCCCATTGCAACTGCAGAATTGAAAAAATGTTTTTGAACAATGTTTAGACCTCTGTGAATTCAAGGCAAGTACAAAGAACTTGCTTGAACTCACTGGTCTTCCTCAGAAGACCCAAAACAGTGAATATATCACATGTTTCACTACCTTTTTGGAAAGACTTGTAATTTGAGCTTGATTCTGGGCTCGGGGATGATGATTGTGGATGTTTTTAGTTTATATTCTAGACGAATTGGACAATGTAGGTGGTTGGTTGGTGATCAAGGGCTCGATTTTGGGCTTGAAGAATGGTATTTTTCAGTGGTTTTGGTTATGAACGAATGGTTTTGTAGAGAGAGAGAGAGATGATCGAATTTCTGAGAAGTTTATGGGCTGGAGTATCAGAATGGTTAACCTTTAAAACCAGGGGTGAAGAATGGTTTTTATAGAGTGAGTGGGAGGGAAGAGATGAGAGAGAGGAAGTGGGTTTGGTTTTTGAAAGTGGGTTAGGGGTAGTTTAGGAGTAGTTTAGGAGTAGATTTAGGTTGTATAGTACGTATAAGGATCGTAGAAGATCACCTTAGACGCTCCCATGCAGAAAATCTCATGATTAGATATTCTGCAGATTCCTGACTGGTTCAGAGTTGAGCGCTCAAGGCTGCGGGCTTGAGCGCTCAAGGTGTCTTCCCAGGGTTGAGCGCTCAAGGCCAAGAGCTTGAGCGCTCAAGGTGCTTGAGGGCAATTGTTGGCTTGGCTTGGTTCAACACTGCTTGGGTTGGTTTAAGCTGTTTTGGTTGCTGTTTGGTTAATTTTGATCAAGTTCAAGTCACTCTCACATGTTCCAAGTAGTCATGATTGGTCCGTTTCATCATTGAAAATACTCGAGCGCATCTCGGGTTCAAAATCGGGGTGTCTACACCGGTATCCCATTTTTCTCACTACCGGTATCTAGTGTATTTTTCTGCAAATTTTGTGTGCGATTTGGGGGTTCTATAAATAGACCATTTAACCCATTCTTCACCCCCACACCCCGATTTTGAGCCCTAGAGCTCCTCCCTCTCACTTCTCTCTAGAAATTACACAAAACCATTTGATTTCAACACAAACCCACTTCCAATCTTGAAGATTCTCGCATTTCTAAGCTCGATTATCACTTGGATCACGAATTTCTCTCTCTCTCTAAGGTAAGGGCTGAGTTTCTTGAGCTTATTTGCACTTGTTCCACGTTTCTCTCTCTCTCTGATTGTGAGTGAAACCTCACTCTTCTAAGTGTGAATGTAGTGTTTGTGTGTGTATAGGCTCTTGCGTATCCAATCTTCTTATGCCTTGTGAATTTCTTTGGGAAAATCATGTTCTAGTCATATTTGGGCTATAATGTGCTACCTTCTTGCTTATATATGATTCTCCTCTCCATTTGGATGTTACATTATCTTAATCTTGCATTGAATCATGAGCTTACTTGTAATTGGAAGAAACCCACTTGGGACCCCATTTTCTAATCACATTGTTTGAGGAATGCTTGATTTGTGTTGCTTGATCATTATAGGATTTAATGAGGACATGGTCCATAAATTGGCACTTTGCATGCATTGGGTTGAGTGGAGAGTCCGAGACACTTGTGAAAGTTCTTGGTGACACATGAGTTATATTGGACACTAGTTTGGCAAAAATCCATCAAAGTCAAGTTTTGAGTGTCGAATTGAGATGAGATTACGCATAGACATCGATATGACACTAATGAATATGAAATGATAATGGAAATGTGATAATGATGACACAGGGCCCAAAAGGGTATGCCTGGAGTGACACAAGGCCCGAAAGGGTATGCCTAGAGTGACACGGGGCCTATATGGCATGCCCGGAGTGACACGGGGCCTTTATGGCATGCCCGGAGTATAATGAATGAAATGAATGGATAAGAAGTATGATATGAATGTTTTGGGAACACATGTGACACGGGCCCAATAGGGTATGTCCGGAGTGACCCGAGGCCTATATGGCATGCCCAGGGAATAATTAAATGTTTAAAATGAATGAGATGTATATGGTTAACGGGTAGGACACATGTGGCATGTCGGGTGTGTGTCGGCTACAAGCTGAGTACGAGAGACGATGATAAATGGAATCTAGTTGATTATGTGTTACTTTCAAGCCCTTTAACCATTCAAACTCTCTCTTAACTCTTGTTACATGACTTATGCTTTCTTGTCTATCACTCATATTCATTCCATTGCATTTAGGATTGTTAGACTTTTCTCTACTGGGCTAGTGAGCTCACCCTAATAATTTCAGGTACCCAGCACGGAGCATGAAGTTGGTTGTTTGGAGTGTGCTTGCATGTTTTGAAAGAGCATTGCAGGAGTTATCTCATCTTCATGAAACTTATATTTTTGATAAGATAATTTTGTAACTCAATTGTGTTTCATCTTTTGACTTGGGTTTGTAATAATATTTGTAACTCTTTTACTTATTTTTGGGCTTGGGAATCCCGTGAACTATGTCGTGTATGACTTTGACCGTATGGGTCAAGCTTGGACTTTGACTCAGACCTTAGATTTTGTTGACTTTCCACGTGGATTTATGTTATATTTACCTTTGAAAATTGAGGACGTGACACACTCTCTCCTCTCTTATAACAAAAACAATGCTCCTTGATTTCGACTTGAAAACTTCAGCTTTTGTAGTGCGTAAAGGCTTATGGAGGCTATAGAAGTATTTTTTATGAAGGTTTGGGGTTGGTTTTTGACAGAGTATGGCTTGAAATGGAGAGGGAGAGCTTTCAGTGGTTGAAAATGGAGGAGAGAACTTTTTCTTTCTTGGAAAATGGAGGGAGAGACTTCTCGTTCTCAAAATGGAATAGGAGTATGCATTTTGTAGGCAAAAATCTACTTGGGGAGCAAACAAACTTGGCCAGAAAGAAAAGAAGTCAGTCCTCACAATTAAAATGCTTCGGGCCGAAGAAAACTTGGCCACCAAGGCTGTTCGAGAGTGCCGTGCGGCAATTGGGTGAGTGCCGCGCGGCACTGCTCATCAGGCCAAACTTTGCGGAGCCGCCCCGGGTGCTACTGAACTCTGTTTCGCACGTGGCTGGTACCGTTGAAAATATTATTAAGTCTGCTTTCTAACCCAAGTAGTTTGGATCCAAAATAATTTGTACATCAAAATGTGTGACCACCCCTAGGTAGTTGGAAAAGAAAGTCATTTTTGGTAAAATCGTCACATCTCCCTCATTTTAAAACGGATTGAGACATTATATATCAATAAAGAGGGTTTTTAATGTATTAGAAGATGATGTAGGTTAGGGTTTGTTTTAAAGAGGTTTTCCTTTGGCTTTTTGAAAAAGAAGGAGCATCGTTCAAGCTTCCAAGGATGTTTTGATTCATTTCATCATTGGGGAGTCATCTGGCCATGGCTTAAAGGTATTTGGAGGGTCTGAATTAGGGTGTCTACAACAGTAAAAAAAAATTATTAAGCTCAAGATAAATATTATAGAGATTAAAAGGACCCAAGATAAGATGGTATCACGACAATAAGCGCATTGTTATGGATTCGCGCGCCGTAAACCCACAAAAAAAATCGAACAACAAACCAAGAACAAAAAAAATCCAAGGCATGAAAGAAAAAGACACAAAGATTTATGTGGTTCTGACATAAGCTGATTGCTTAATCGTACTCCATAGGCTTTGGGATGAAACTTGTTTGATCATAGACGAAAGGGAGTATTTTGTAAGTCACGTCCGAACGGAAAATCCAGACAAGGGGTTGTTCCTTTGGAGTTTGGAATACTGAAATGTTTCTGAAAATCCCGTCTGGACGGTCAGAGGTGAGAAAACGCGCATTTGCGCTAATTTTAAGGTTTCTGATGTACTGTGTCACCTTACTCTATAAAGGCACTATTAGGGTAGCCCTCATCTTAATTTTGATTATCATTCATCATAGTGAAATACCCCAGCACCCCGTGGAGTACGATTAAGCAATCTGCTTAAGTCAGAACCACGAATATCTTTCTGTCTTGTTATTTTCTTGCTTCTTATTATTTAACTATTCTTAGTTTGTTCTTCAATTGTGTGTGATTGTTTGTGGATTTGAGCGTGCGTATCCCCAACAACTGTTATTAGAGCTGCGACTTAGGAGGTCAAGGTTTTTGCACAATGGCTAAAGACAAAATCAAGATTGAGAAGTTCAATGGAATGAACTATGCATTCTAAAAGATGCAGATGGAGGATATTCTATATCAGAAGGATCTGTATCTACTTGTTGATGACACGAAGCCAACGGAGATGAAACAAGCCAATTGGGATGTTCTGGATCGCAAAGCCCTAGGGACTGTGCGACTAAGCCTTGCGCCATTAGTCGCGTATAACATTGCCAAAGAAAAGACTACATTAGATTTGTTCGCAGGCCTAGAAAAGATGTACGAAAAGCCTTCTGCATGAAAAAATTGTTTAATCTAAAGATACCTTAAAACGATGTTGTTGCTGAACATCTTAACGAATTCAATACGGTAGCGGATCAGTTAGAATTCATTAATATTGATTTTGATGATGAGATTAAAGCTCTTGTTCTCTTATCGAGTCTACCATAAAGTTGGAATGGACTTGTCGTGGCAGTGAACAATTCTTCCGGGTCTGCAAAGACAAAACAGGAGGATATTTTGGCATTGATATCAGGAGAAGAGGCTCGAAGAAGAGCATCGGGTGAGGATGTTGCTTCGGGTTTAGCAATGAATATAGAAGAGAGAGGAAGGTCTGCGAACAGGGGAGTGATAGGTCCAAATTGACCACCAATAGTGATGTGCTCCGCAGAGATGTTTGCTTGGAAGAATGGACCCAAGACCCATTCTGGTTGTTAAAGTTCTGACCTAAACAGCTCATTGAACATGTATAGTCTGAATGTTAGTCTGAACAATCAGGAACTCGATGTAGTTGGTGTCGATGTTATCGATCCTTCTGACCTCTTCAAAAGCCTAATGGTTGCCAAAACGATCGATGATGAAGTGTATCACCTTCACCTCATGGTCAGCAATCGATTCATCAAATAGCAACTTTGCATATATGTTGGAAATGTAAAATGTGTACAGTGTGTTTTTTTTTTTTTTGTTCTTATTGTGTGTCCATTGGGCACACAATAGCACGACCCAATTAACTCCCCCCCCCCCCCCCCCCCACCGGTTCCTACTTGTACTTTTTCCCATGTCTAGGTGAAGAGGTAGAGAAGGTAGACGTTACGAGGACAAGAGTCCTTTATTTAAGCTCAGCACCTTTTTTTTCCTGAGTTTTCTTGGCTGTATTTGGTTTGTAGTTTAGTTTAGTTTTGATGATGTAAATAGGTGTAATGAGTGGAGAGAGATAGAAAGAGCAATGAGAGAAATGATGATGTTAACAAAACCCAAACTAAAACAAAACTCTAAACCGAACATGGCCACAATTCTGATTTTCTGAACATCACACAAGGCATACTTCTTTGCGAAACCAAAACTGGCTCGTGGGGACCCAAACGAGCACGGTCTAACGGACCCACTTCAGAGAGAGAATATGAAGACAAAGCTCCTGACATGCAATTACATTTTTTAAATCACCATGCCAAGTATCCCCTACCACTTGCCGAGGGTTCTACAAACAAGTCGATATAACTCAACCCAGTCAACAATTTTAATAAAGATTCGAGTTAGTTTGTCCAAAGTTGGGATCCGAACAAAGGAATCTTTCATCAACCGAGGGAATCACGTGGAACACAAAACCTTTTAGCAAAAGACGCTGAAGTGGACCAACAAGTAACTAGTTTTTCTTAAAGTTTCTGTGTCAAAAATAATTTTCCTTCTTTATGCGAGAAAATTTTGGGTACGAGAGGATATATACACTTAGTGTCACGCACTCTGTACGAGTCGTCCAAACATATTTTCGACAACCCCAGATTTATGAGTTAAATTTGATCTTAAAATTTACAAAAATGACACCTTTAAATTTGGGCGGTCCAAAACATGTTTGGGCGGCTCAGATGAAGTGCCAACACCACGTATATAGACCCTCTCCGTACGCAAAATCTCCTCTCTTTATTTGTCTTCTTTTTGTCATTGTTGTCGTTCCCGTGCCATGCTCAGGCATTTTGATCAGACACATGGGGTCTCTTTTGTTTAAATATGATGCTAGACATATCGTTGGAGCAATATCATTAGGCATTGTTGTCTTGGCAAGTTTAAAGCAGAATCCGGTTTATTATAAAAATAAAAATAAAAAATAAAAAACAACACTAGAAAATCTGTCCTGCCTCTCTATATCAGCATAACACTTCCCACCCAAACATACCAATTCTCCTAATCACTCACTTCTGCTTTTGTTTATCTGATATCTGTCTACTGTGTCAAATTTGTTTATCAGCATAATACTCAACCATGGTATGAAATCTGTCTACTGTGTCAAATTTGTTCATGTTTTTTGGTTTTGAATTATATACCTGAAAGTGAATTTTGGAACTTGTAATAAGGCTCCTTTTGGTTCCCTTTCTGAAATACAGCTTTGTGAAACTCTTTCCCGAAACAGGTTTTAGAAATAGTGACACCCAGTTGGTTTTCTTATTGTGTCTTCCTGCGATAGTCGAAAACATATTTTTGATGTTTTTCAAAAATGGTTTGGTTTGCTTTTCAACATATTCAATCGCAGAACAGATTTCGAAAAACTATTTGCCAAACAAGTTTCGTATAGGATTATATCACGTGTATAACGCTTTTACAGGGGAGAGGAAACGATGAAGCTGGAAAAAAGGAAAGCACTTTTGTAGGACCATGGGGAGGCAACGGTGGATCGCCTTGGGATGACGGAAATTATGGTGGTGTGAGAAAAATCTCAATCATCCATGGCAGCTGCATCGATTCAATCAGTGTGGTATACGATAAGGATGGTAAGCCTGTTGCAGCACCTAAGCGCGGAGGCGTTGGACGTAGTCCACTGACTGAAGTAAGCTCAATCTCCTATTTTCCCAAAAATCTTTCGTCCCTGTTTGGGGACTTCTTTTGTTAGTCTGTTACAATGGCAGACTGATGTTGTTCCATCAACTCGATTCTCAAACCTGAGACCTAGGCTGTTTACCTCTTTCTATATTTGTACAAATGCCTCCGCTAACCTCTCTTTTAGCCCCTATATTTTATGCAGATTTTTGAAAGAGGTGTTCACTAGATGCTTCTCATTTTATTACTAATCTTACCACTGCGCTGCTACTTCTCAACCGGACAATTGTGTTAATCATACTTTGAAAAATCCAGTGACATAATTGTATGGATGATCTGAACATAAACGACAGCAACGGTGAAGGGAGTTTTATATTAAAAGTACATTAGCAATTTGTCACAAACATATTTGCTTTCATTCTTCTTTTGAATGAAAAAACCGTAAATATTTCTCATCATTTGTTAACAAAGAACTTATTTTGATACTTATCAAAAAAGAACTTATTTTGATGCTGTATCTTATATATGTTTATGCAGCTCATGTAAATTTCTGAGTCTACTATGTAAAAGCATCTCAAGCCCTTATTCAAAATTTGAGTAAAAGCTCCATTTGATATGGCTCAATCCAATGGGGAACCCATTTTTTACTCAGATTCTGTTTTAAAAAAATAAAAAACATTCTTATTCTTCCCTTTCCTCCTTCCTTCACCGGATCTAAAACAAGGAAATCCCCTCCTCCATCACCAAGTTTCCTCCACCATCACCATAGGGGGGGGGGGGGGGGGGGGGGGGGGGGGGGGGGGGGGGGGGGGGGGGGGGGGGAGCTGCAGCCCTGACTCAGGTTTCCTCCACCATCACCACAACGAGAGAGAGAGAGAGGGGGGCTGCAACTCAGCCCTGACTCAGGTTTCCTCCACCACCACCACCTACCACTAAAACCACTATGGACATACACTTGGAAATTTGGTTCTAGATTTGGATCCCCCTAGATTTGGTGAAAAAATTGAGTAAAACTCAATTTGGTTCTAGATTGATAGAAAAATAGAGAACTCACCACAAACAAAAACTCCAACACATTTTCTATTACTCTTTCTTTTCACACACACAATGACAGGTGGGGGGAGACCCCAAAAGGGTTCCTCACGTCTAACTCTCCTCTGCCCCTCTCAGTCTCTCTTTCCTCTTTTCTCCTCCTTTCCCACACTTAGCACACGTACTACATAGACATATAAATTTATTTTATACATAAATCAAAGCAACCACAACCATAAAATAAAATCACCGAACATTGCGGGTCCTCATTTTGTCTCTGGCTTGGCCCCTTCCTTTACTCTTACTTCACCCACTTTTTCATTCTCGTAATTGAGATTACTTTTTCTAACATAGATTTTGGTATGGAGTGGAGTGGTGTTTTGGGTGTTTTTTTACTCAAATTTGAGTTTGAATTTAGGTTGAAAATCTGAGTCAGGGTTGTAGCTACTCTAACTAGATAACTTGTTTTGTGTGATTGTTAGATTAAGCTGCAATACCCTAATGAGTTCCTTATAAGCGTGAGCGGACACTACGGTGTGTTTCACAGCGGCAATCAAGTGATCCGATCGCTCACATTTAAGAGCACCCGGAGGACCTTTGGGCCATATGGAGTGCAGGAAGGGAAACCGTTTTCTTTTTCAACAGACGGAGCCCAGATTGTGGGGTTTAAGGGGAGAAGCGGCTCGTATCTGGACGCAGTTGGGTTCAAATTATCCAAGGTAATTGATTTTCCTATCCCAAAATTGATATCCACTCCCTTATCCAAAGTCCAAACTAGGGGTGCACACCGGCCCGGTAACCCGACCGGCCCGCCCAACCCAGCCCGATTTTTTTAGGGTTTGGAATAATTATTCAGGCCCATAGGGCAGGGCTGGGCTGAGATTTTAAGTCAATTTACTAAATGGGATGGGTTTGGGAAATTCCTCTGAAGCCCGGCCCAGACCGGCCCGATTTAAATAATATTTTATTTTAATACTATATATAGAGATTGATGGATGTTGGAGAGTTCCATCTTTTTGAGTATTTTAATTGCACTTTAATATATAGGTCTATTTTTAATATTTTTGTAAGAACTTAGAACTTTAAATAGATTATTACGGTTGTGAATTGTAATTACGATCGTTATGGTTGATTAATTTAGGGTAATGATAGTGTCAAAATTTTTTTTATTGTGCCAAAACTCCAAAGCATAAAGAGCTTGTACTTTACACATGAGTACAAGCATTTCATGCATTTGAATTTTGGCACAATCAAAAATAATTTTGGCATTAGCACTACCCTTAATTTATTTGTGATTCTATGCTTTAAGAAAATAAATGGGCTTCTCGGACGGGTTTGGAAAATTAAAATTTTATTTGGGTTGGACTTGGGCAAATTAAATGAAGCCTGACTATAAGTGGGCCGGGCTTCAGAATACATAAATCTCGTCATTATCTAGTATAAGCCCGGCCCAGCCCGGCCCGATGTATGTGCACCCTTAGTCCAAACAACAAAAATGTTTTTAGTAACACTTTTCCGAAACTGTTTTTAGAAACATTAACACCCATTTGGTTTTCATATCTTGCATTCATGCCCCTTTTCCTGCGAAAATCGAAAACACATTTTCCGTGTTCTTAAAAAATGGGTTGGTTTACTCAACATATTCCTTGCAAAACAGATTTTGAAAAAACTAATTTGTAAAACGAGTTTCATATAGGATTTTCTCATGTGAGAGCTTTTACAGGGGACTGGAGAAAATATGTGGGGAGGCAAGGATGGATCCTATTGGGACGACGGAATTTACGATGGTGTGAGAAAAATCTCGGTCATCCATGGCGCCTGCATACATTCAATCCAAGTGGTATATGATGAGAACAAAAAGCTTGTTGAAGCAGCTAAACACGGAGGTTGTCATACGCAAAAATTAGTAAGCTCAATCTTGTATATTCTCCCAAAAATCTTTAATCCCTCTTTGGGGACTTCTTTTGCTCGCTATGAAGCACCCATAATCCTAGAGGTCAACGTATTGACGTGTCGGGAATGGGGACACATCGGGGGACTTTCTGTAATTTTATTAACTATTTTGTGGTAAATATGATATTCATTAAAATATTTGGTTAGAGTGTAATTCACACTATAAATACACGCATAAAAAATCATTGATCTCTTCTCTGGAGAGGAAACGAAGTTCAAAAACAAAGATCTAGAGATGAAGTTGGCTGATCGAATATCTAAAAATCTGCAGATGAAGTAATCAATCCCTTCTCTACGACTTTGTATGTTCTCTCTCTCTCTCTCTCTCTCTGTATCTCTGTAGCTGTATATGTATATGTGTTTGTGTGTGTGTGTATATATATACAGTGAGCTTCCAATTAGGTATAACTAATGGGCTTCCCATTAGGAACTCCTATTTTCCGATCAAATTTTTATGATCCGAACCGTCCAATATGTTTAAAAGGTGTTTTTAAGGGTTCCCGGGAGAAATCAGTGAAAAAAATACAGGGAAGGGCTTAATCGGATCAGTTTTCAATAAAAATGTATATATATAGTTTTTATCGAAAACTGATCAGATCAAGCCCTTCTCGGTACTTTTTTCACTAACCTTTTAAACACATTGGACGGTTTGGATCATGAAAATTTGATCGGAAAATTGGGGAATTGTAGAAGTCCCAGATGGGAAGCCTATCAGGTATACCTGATTGGAAGTTTGTTGATATATATATATATATATATATATATATATATATATATATATATATATATATATATATATATATATTCTTCATGCTTAAATTGTAAAATGTGAACACTACAACTTAACATTTGCCGTGTCCCTTGCCGAGCCAGTGTCTATTTTTTGAAAATTGCCATGTCCATGCTACTTAGTTTGTTAGTTTGTTACAATGGCAGACTAATGTTGTTCCATCAACTCGATTCTCGGACATGAGATCTCTCCCAACTGCAAGCTATTATCAAGGACTTCAATCTATAGATTTCATGAACTACTCTAGCTTTATCTTCCTAAATTTGCACAACTGCCTCCGCTAACCTCTCTTTTAGCCCCTATATTTTACGCAGATTTTTGAAAGAGGTGTTGAATAAGATGCTTCTTCTTTCAAGTACTAATCTTATAACTGCCCTCCTACTCGTAACTGGACAATGAAAACTTTGAAAAATTCAGTGACAAAATTGTATGGATGATCAGAAGATAAGTGACAGCAACATCGTAACAAGCATTTGTATCTATTCTTTTTTCGATGAAAAGACTCTAATTATTTCCCATCATTTGTTAACACACAACTTGTTTTGACGCTTTATTTTATAGTTACGCCACTCATGTAAATTTCCAAGTCTACTGTTTAACTAGATACCATGTTTTCTGTGATTGTTAGAGCATTATTCAGCTGAAAGACCATGACTCCCTTGAATGGGTGAGTGGCCACTACGCTCCAGTGGTTACAGATGGTCCTCCGGTGATCAAATCGCTCACATTTAAGAGCAAGAACAGCAAGGAGCCCTTTGGACCATATGGACAGGAGAGAGGGACACCATTTTCTTTTCGAGCACCCAACGGAGCCAAGATCTTGGGGTTTAAGGGAAGAAGCCAAAATCATCTAAACGCAATTGGGTTCCATTTATCCAAAGTACCACTGATTAACAGGATGAAGAATACCTTGTTGTAACGAGTGTCAAGTTGTCTTTTGCATTTCTCATCGCGTTTTTTAATTCCTCTAGCAGTCTTTCTATGTTCTTTATAAGTTCCTAAGTGTCTTTTACGTTCTGAGGAGTCTTCTTAAGTTTTAGTAGTCAATTGTCTTTGTTAATTTCATTAAGTTCTAATCTTCGAAATGTAAGTTTATTAATTTACCCATGCTTGGAGGGATGTTCCAAGAGGCCTATAAATTATGTTTCTGTGAATGAAATGAGTAGTCGTGTGTTTTGAGTTAAATAGCCTTTGGCTTGATTAAGAAGATTAGTTCTTCTTGCTTCCTCTATATCATTTGATGGATTCCGATAGGTGGCGAGTGTTATCCCTAGCCATCACTACAAGAGAAAGGGCTTTTTATGTCAACCTATTTGCATCGACCAGATCATAAAAAGTTTTTTTTTTTTTTTTTTTGGGCAATGGCACTTCATCCTGCCTTAAAAAATAACCATTTGAGTCGGCCAAATCCCCGTCGCTAATAAGTAGTGGCAAATATATACATTTTGTGACAGCAAAAATTACCCAGATGTAAACAGTAATATTTTTAGCGCTAAAAGAGATTCGCGGGGTTGCTGAAGATTCTAAATTTCATTTTCAATTTTTGGTGGGTTAAACCTCAAGATATTTCATGTTGCCCCAAAACACCCCCACCCCCCCCCCCCCCCCCACAATTCCCTCACGCCTTTTCTTTTTGCCGTAACGTTTTGAGGTAGGAAGAAGGCAGCAGCTGCTAATCGGAGATGAGTAGCCCCACAACGACGCCCGTCGAACACCACGCCCTTGCTACTACCACGTGATTCCCATCAGTATGCTCAAAGAAGCTAGTTTTCTACTCTATTCGATCTCTCATCAACTCTATGTATGTGCTCAATCTATATTGCTATTTATCACATCTATGCTACTGCGGGAACCCACTCCGTTGGAAATGGGTTCAATTTGTTGTGGACCATGAAAATTGTTTAAGAATTTTTTTCCTTCAGGTGTATTAAATTTGTTGTTGTTGAGTTTGAAGAACCCACTTAGGAATAAAGAGATGTTAAACAATTTTTGGGCCCACGTATGAAATAAATCTTTCTTTTTTGGTTGGAAGGTATAAAAGAAATCAATTTTGTTGAAGATGAAACATGTAACGCCCCCAAAATTTGGGCATGTTATTATTATTACAAATTATAAATAAAAGTCTAAATATAAAATTTAATACAATAAAGACTGTCTCCATAAGCTATAAATATTACAACCGGGTCGGGTCTAGGGCTCCGTCTACCCCCTGCACCTAGTCACCCCCAAGCTGGCAGCACTGCCGACTCCTTAGGCCTCCTCTCTGTAGTATGTCAAAGTTGCATAGCAACATCGTGGTATTATAAGACTAATAATTAAAAAGCAAGGTCAACTCCTCTGGATGATCCATTGTCATCTAGAGGATTGGAAGGCAAATCAACACAAGTTCTCAAGTCTGACCTCCTTACCCAAATAGATTTAGTCTTGACTTTCTCAAAATTCCTAACAACTTTAGGCAAATGAATGGGCATCACATTTGTACTCTTTTCATGAGGAACTACTCTCTGCTTAAGCCGTTGAGTTCTATCACAACCATAACTAAAATAATTGTACCTACCACTATTAACTTGATGATACTGGGGTGGAACATTACGGTACCCATGGAGTTTAATGCATGTTGGTCGAATGTGACCTCTTAGTCCACAAAAATGGCAAGTAGGAATATTTTTTACATATCCATGAGAATGTGCTACATGTGCGTGGGAAATACTTGGAGCATGTAACTTCCTACAATGAGGTCGAATATGACCTTTAACGCCACAATGATGACAAGTAGGCACAAACTTGGGAAACCTTACCTCACCACGCTTGGTGGTGGTATTTTCAATCATCACACTTTGCGTCTTTGTCTTAGGAAGATTTGGCTTTGTGCATGCTCTTTTAACATTTTTCTCTTTGATGCGCGACTTGCCTTTATTGGCCATAGGGGGAATGAGAGTACTGCTATTCGGCTCAATGAAATTCCTTTTTTCTTCCTTCGACGTCACCTTTTGAATATTTAACACATCATCCAAGACTTGTGTACCTGCATTTAATTTCTCAAAAGTAGCATTGGCCTTGTCAAGTTCAACTTGCAAATTTGCTACTTTTGCTTCAAGAAATTTGTTAGTCTCAAATAGAATATGCATCTTATTTTCAAGAGTCAGATGCTCCTGTTTAAGAACATCAAGTTCATTCAAGGCATCAATTCTTTCTTTCTCGCTATCATGAAACTTGGCTGTGAAAGATAAAAAATTCTTGTTATCTTTTTCACTATTTTTATTTGTATTAATCTTTTTCTTAAAAGAGCGTTTAAATTTTTTGGTAAACAAACTTATATCTTCCGTATCATATTTATCATCAATATCCGAATCACTGGACTCAATATGATTAATTGTAAAATCCAACGGTTTTTCCAATTTTGCTTTCGAATGATCAAAGTTTGTTTTATCAAGTACTTGAGGGCAGTTCAAATTCAACTCCATAGCAAATAAAAATTTAAGGATCCGCTCGTGAAGAAAAATTCACAAACTCAATATGAGCGACCCGCTCTGATACCAATTAAAAAACCTTAATTTGCCTAGGTTTATAGATTTGCTATGTTTTAATCTTTTGAAAAAAACAATAGCCCACAAATCAAACAGTCAATCAATCACACAATGGAAAGCAAACAATCGAAGAACACAACGATATACGTGGAAAACCCCAATACGGGTAAAAACCACGGGAAGGAATCAAAAACACTATACTCAATGTGTAGTTACAAGCAATCTTACCAACGATCGTGAATCCTCACCAATCGAACCTAAGAACTACTTGCCGAATCTTCGTTCACCACACCCAGTGCTTTGACCGCCGCTGCCTTGAATCCACAAGCCTTCCGTTTGCCTCCCGGAATCCACCGAAGGACTTTGAAGCGCCTCTCGAACTCCACGAAAGGACTTTACTCAGAGATTGATTGTTTCTAATGAAGAACAAACCCCTTGAAGATGATCTTGAAAATCATGGCATTCACAAGCCTTCACAATTCTTCAAGGTTCACAAACCCTAGCCGCCGAAAGTGATGAGAGATGGAAATATTTGTATTAGGGTTCTTATCACCGCAGCTCCCTCAATTTTCGACCTAATGGCTGAGATTTTATAGTTACTGAATTCGGGCATTTTTGCCAGCTGTTTTGCTCGAGCAAAAAATCCAGCAAAAGCAAACAGAATGTTTTGCTAATAAATGGGCCTCGAAATGCTTGAGCAAAAAGTGCAGCATCTAACTTCTTTCCTTGTGCATCTTCAATGATATAGTTGCCAAAATCCAATGTATCACCAAATCCCAACATATCACCAAATCTCATATTCTCCAAATCCGTATGACTTCCAAATCCCATATTATTTCCGTATTACTTCCATATTCTCCAAATCCAATCTTTGTCTTCAAAATGAACAATCTGTCTTTGACTAAAAGACTACCGCACTCGAAATAAAAATACATATTGATATGATTCCTTTTCCACACCTAAAACAGATACTCTAAAAATAAATACCGAAGATTACAGTGCCATAAAAAATACGATACACCCAAAAGTATATGTTTTGGGCATGGATTTGCCAAACCAAAGGAAGCTCGGCCTATTGGGCTTACAATTTCTTTGACGAAAATGCCCTTTTACAGCCATTTCTCACTTTCCCTATATGAAAAAATTTTCTAAACCCAAAACACAACCTTGCCGCTCAAACAAATTAATTTAAAAAAATAAAAAGGAAAGTTTTGAAAAAAAAATATTTTCTTAAAAACATTTTTCAAAAACAGAAATTTCTCATAAAAAATTTATTTTTTAAAAAACTTCTTTTATATTCTATTTTTGAAAAAAAAAAGTATTTCAAAACTATTTCTTTTTAATCTGTTCTTATTTTTTTTCACGAAACTTTCCTTTTTCAAAATGCTTCTTAAAATAAATACCGTTTTTCGTGGTTTCCTAAAATGTTTTTAAAAAAATCAATTTTTGATTTCTTTTATAAAATGTTTTTTGAAATACCATTATTCAATTTCTCAAAACGATTGTTCTCAAAATGTGCTTTTCAAAAAAAAAATTTTTTTTGAGGGGGTGAGTGTGGGTGATTTTCATAGATGAGGGGGAGAGTGTGGGTTATTTTTAAGAGGTATTATAGTCATTTCCATCATTCCGTTAAAGGAGTAAGGGTTTTTTGCATTTCGCATAGATGAGGGGGTTTGTTTGGACGCTTTTAAACGTTAGGGGGCTCCGTAGAAAAGAGGCATAGATGAGGGGGTCTCCATGGAATTTAACCTTTTAAGAACACTACTAATTTTCCGGAAAAATGTTAATTAAACAACTTAAAGGAACTTTATAGTAGTAAATCATGCATAAACTTGATATAAATAATCTACTAATTGAAAGTAGAATGGCTACTTAAAGGTTAGGGTGAGTAATCTACCTTGTTTTTCGGTGATTAGCCGGAAGCCGAACAAGCTAGGTTGTTTTTACGGTGAGCTACGAACACTTAAGCTTCTAGCTTTCTACTTCTTCTATGATTGGTGGGTGGTTATAGGTGGACGTCTACCGATGCTTCTTTTTCTCCTTGGCCTTCTGCATTTTTAATTCTATTAAGGAGTCCCAAAGGTCTGCTTCATCAAAATTCATTTCTTCAGAATCATTTGGATCCTGGGATTCTCCGGCTAAACAGGTAAAAATTGTCCAAGGTCCTGGTCTGGTTGGGAGGACATAGAAATGTCACTCTTCAAATCGGATTGTGAAGAACTGGGTCCTTGAAGGGCCAAATATTGATTTTTAATAAGATCCATGAGCTTAATATCTTGCTCATGTTTAGATAAACTGGGATGCTGATTCTGAATCATCATTTTCATTTGTTGAATAAAGTTTACCGGCCCCTAGGTAGGGTTGCTGCTTGAGGCCTGACTCATGTAGTCAGCTTGATATTTTTCTACGGTTTCATTGATATATGTCAAACATTTATCAGTCTCAAAACGAGACCACCACTTGACAAAGAAATTTCTTTGAATTTCCGGTACTCGGAGATGATCTTCGGCTATTTCATAACCCCATTGCCAAATCCAGGTGATCCTGAATTCAGTGCAATACCATAACAGGTCTTGACTTACTGGAGGATTTACTGCTGTCATTCCCTTCAACTTCGGATGGTACTTATACCAAATTGGGAATTGTTTTTGCATAGCTTTTGGAAATATTTCGATTTCTAGTGCATGAAATTCCCACCAATGGAGAAACCATGATGGAAATCTAGTTTCTTTCTATAAAATGTACCGATTTAGGATAAAGAACAATGAATGGGCTCTTACTGGATTCTGATAATAAAGGGCATATGTCCATGTACGAACATAATCCCAATAATTGTATTTCTGCTCATTTATTTTTAAGATTCTGGTTGCAAATGTTGATAACCCCCATTCCTGCGGATGAATTACTCTAACAATATACATTTTAGAGTAAGTTATTGGGGTTTTTTTGATCCAGCTCATCAAGATGATGATGAGTGATTTGTACTGATGAGGTTTCAGTAAGGATAGCCTCATAAATGTAATGAGGTTTTCCTTCTTGAACCGTATACTGTTGATTTTGAAGATACCTTTCTTTCAGGTACCAAGGATCCTGCGGCTGTAAATTTAGATCACCTACGGAAAGTGTGATCAATGGTTCTATTATATTCTTTTTGACATACTGAGGTCCTTGCTCAAAAACCTCTTTTGTTGTTTTTTGCTTCGGCTGACTGGAAGATTCTCCCAGTATCGGATATTCTTATAATGAAAAGGGATCTTTACCCCTTCCATACTGATGAGCTCCGGATTTCCTTCCACGACCACGGCCTCGGCCCCGGTCTGGTGTTTGCATTCTGCAAAAAGATAACAACTACTGATTAGGTCCGCGATAGAACTGCAAGAGATCTATTTAGCCTTATAAATGTGATTTCCATATATTGACAAATATATTCGTCTTCTGGATTGCCATTATCTCTGAGCTTCTTAATAAGCCTTTTGAGCGTACTGATCCAATATAAAAGGTTAATCCTTGTATACGGTTTTACTAAAGATTCCACCCAAATACGGTTCATTTTGCTCGAATGTTTTCGCGTGCTCCTTCACCCATGCTGCAAGAACTCTTGAGTTAAGAAATCTGGTAAAGAATTTTGTTCACCTTTGATATACTCAATTTCAAAATCAAAGACAGATAATTCTGATTGCCATCTATCAAATATTTGTTTAGAAACTAAATTCTTAACATCTTTTGCTAAAATAAATTTAGCAGAGCTACGGTCAATACGGAGTAAAAAAGTTTGATTTAATAAATCATCCTGAAATTTAGAAACACATTTCACAATAGATAGCATTTCCTTTTTAATAGTGGAATAATTAAGCTGGGCTTTTTTCCACGTTCCAGATGTAAATCTAACTAATTCCTCTTTCTGGGAATTTGGATTCTGTTGCTTAAGAATTCCTCCACAACCATTGTTGGAGGCATCTGTTTCAACTACCTTTCGCCATCCTGGGTTGGCGAGACATAAACAAGGCAACTGCTTTGCCCTCAATTTAATCTTTTGTACTGCTCTGGTGTGCTCCTCAGACCATGGAGGAGGATTTTTCTGCAATCTTTGATAAAGGATAGCAGTATCCTGGGCTAAATTCTGATAATAGTCTGCAATATAATTCAGACTTCCTAAAAATCTCTGAAGCTGAGTTTTCTCCTTAATTTCATCAGGAAATTTAGAACCAAACTCAATGCTACGGTCAATAGGAATAATGGTTCCCTGATTAATGTTATGACCCAAAAATCGTACAGTTGTTTGAAATAATTTCATCTTGGGTGCAGAATAACCAAACCATTGCGCTTAATGGCTTCCTTTAAAGCTCTTAAATGCTTAAAATGCTGATCAATAGATGATGAGAAAACAAGAATATCATCTATGTAAACAATACAATAGTCAGAATAAGGAGAGAATATCTCATTCATAATGTTCTAAAATTCTGATGGTGCATTTTTTAAACCAAATGGCATAACATTCCATTCATAATGTCCAAAGGGAACAACAAATGTAGTTTTATACCGTTCCTTTTCCTCAATCTGAATTTGACAATACCCAGATTTCAAATCAAATTTTGAAAAGATTACTGCGGATTGTAATCTATCAAACAAATCTTTTTTGTTTGGAATTGGATATCTTATCCATTTCAAACATCATTCAAAGGTTTATAATTGATAACAAGACGAGGAACTCCTCGTTCTTTTTCTGCATTATTGAAAACATAAAAGGTAGTACAGCTCCAAGGAGAATAGCTTTTCCTGATCAAGTTTTTATCAAGAAGAGTTTGAATTTCTCTCTTACAAAGCTCCAAATAATTAGATTTCATCTGACTAGGTCGAGCTTTAGTAGGAATATGCTTCTCATCAAAAACCTGATTATTAGGAAGAGAAACAATATGGCGTTTCCTTTCCCAAAAAGCATTTGGCAGATCACTGCAAACTTCTTTTAAAAATTGATTTTCAATCTCTTTGATTTTTTCTTGCAAAATTGGAGATTGAACTTTCTGATTAATATCTAAAATTTGAATTTCTTTTTGAAGAAAATTCAGCTGTTTTTCTTTATTTTGAAGAAATCCTTGCAATTCCTGGATAATTCTGGTTTCAGGATTAGTAACAAAAGGATAAACAATATCTTGATCCTGAATACGGCTGTAAATACCAGTGGAGTCAATCTTACAGATTGGCATTATCATATTAAAAAATGGTGTTACTAGAATCACCTATTGCTGCAAATTTTGAACAAGCAAAAACAAAGTTGGTAAACAAGTACCATCATTACAGATCAAAACATCGGATAATTTATACTGAATACGCATCCTATTACCTCCTGCAAAGGTTAAGGATTGAACAGTTTTTTCAAAATACTTTGTAGGAACCAATCCTTCTTGAATACAGTTCATATCCGCACCACTATCAACAAGTGCAATAACATTCTGAATTGTATATTCCTGATTAATAACAAGATTAATATCAATATACCATTGCTGATGAGTAACCTTACTAATACTATTCAGATAGTTTGGCACTTCTGGTTCCTGTTTGTTTTTTGAACTACTAACAGGTTGTAAACTAAGTCTTTCAAGGCTAGAAAGACGTTGTTTCACAGAGGCTATGTTACCCTGCTGTTCTAATTGGATGGTTTTTAACTGTTTTAGCTCAGCCTTGAGCTCATGCACCTCCCTTTGAAGGTCCTGAAGGGTTGCTGGTTTGGTAAAACTAGATCCTTCTAGTCAATTAAAAGCCTCATTAATACTGTAATACCTTGGGGTATGGTCAGGTTTTTCAGATTCAACTTCTGAAATAGAAGATGCAAGAGAAATTTCTATAATCTTTTTCCTGATTTCCGGATCTTGAACTTGGTCAATAAGGTCTATAATATCCTGTTGGGTTTTGGTTAGGACATTGAGGCTTAATCCATTGAGATTAGCAAAAACTTTCAGATAATCCTGTTTTGAGGAGGAGGAACAGCACCTACCTATGCAGGCTTCAGGAGGAGAATATTCTGATTCCGATGTGGAAGAATAATCTAATTCGTTGAGCTCCTCACTATCAGATTCTGGTTCCGAAGAGTCACTAGAGTTAAGCAACAACTTACTAAGTTGTAATTTAAGACCTTCGTCAATCTGAATTTCATTCAACTTCTTCTTGGTAAGGCATCTGTTGGCATAATGGCCAATCTTGCCACACTTGTAGCATTTGGCTTCAGTTTTTTTCTTAGGGATAGATTTTTCTTTCCCTTTGCCTTTACTATGCGTAGGATTTATGTCTAGATTCATTGGACATAAAATCACCTCCCCATCTCATTTGATAAAATGAACCTCATTTTATCACCTCCACCTCATTTAATCTTTTGGCAAACTAAGCCTTAGGCTTGAATTTGTCTTTTTCATAAGACCTTTTCTTATACTTCCGCCTATATGGTTTAGAAGACTTCACAGCAGTCTTCCTGCGATGTTTCTTCGGGTAATTAGTAGGTATGTCAATGGCAAATTGCTGACAAAACTCACTAATTTCTCTTTTTCCTGTAAGGTTCTGCTTTTTAAGCTGATACTGCAGCTTCATGTCATTACAGATAGTAAGACCAACTTGGACACAAACACCAATAAGGTGTCCATAAGTACAGCTAGCCCATTGAATGATATTTCCTACACTGAGATCCATCAACTTTTGACGAACCTTTTGGGCAAATAAAGGAGGTAAGCCATCAATAAATTTGGCCTTCCAATGTTCTGAATTAGCGTCTTTGCGCTGCATGACTTTGGTAATGAAAACATCCTTGTACCATCTAAAATGGGTTAATGAAGGACATCTTAAATTCTGTAACAATTCTCTACCCCGCTCTTGGTGTTGTTCTGCGGCTCCAATAAAATGTAAAATTGTAGCTTGAACTAATGAATAAACTGCATCTTGAACCGGTCTGGTTCTCGATTGTGTTATCGTTTGTCCTGTTGGAGGATCGATAGCCATATCAGTAATAGTTTCTTATTTAACAGCATTAAGAACTTCGGATTGCTGGGCTAAACTTAAATAGTTATCCCATCGGCCTTTTAGGCATCCTGTAAATCCGTTTACAATAAAAACGACAATATCTTTATCACCATTACCTTCAGCCTTACAAACACTAGAATACATAAGCATCTTATGAATAACTTCATAAATCTGGTATTCTGATAAACCATCTATATTCCATTCATAAATGGTTTTTGCACTATAAGCTTTTTGATCCTGATAAAAATTTTCTTCCCAAAGTAAATCTTGGGGAGTGGGCTTCTTATAATAGGTTCTACGAACGGTTTCAGCTCCTGGCCCATTGTCATACTCAACCTTATTCAGAAACATATCCTAAAAAGAACTTTGTACGGTTTGGATCTGATGAGATATAGTCTCTGAGTTAGAGTTATCAATATCAGACTGACAACTAAGGGTACTGATATGCAATTTGTTGTCCATGCGACCTATAAGTTGATCAATGAACTCAGCATTCTTCTTATGGTTAGAGAATTTAACATCTGGCTTCGTGTTCTTACCTCCTAACATAGTGGCTAAGGATGAGGAAGGAGCAGAAGCAATGACTTTCTGATTTTCAATAATAGCTTGAACATCATGCTCAATACGGTTTAACTGCTGACCAATAGTTTGAAGACTCATATTGGTAAAATTATTCTGTTTAACTAAACTTTCTTCCTTTGGAAAACTTTTGGATAAATCTACATAGGGAATAGCTTCCAAAGTATTTTTACTGTTTTCCATTTTGATGGGTTCTGGAGGTGGCTGGACAGACTTCACAATAGTCTCATCCATTTTACTCTAGATCTTTTGAAAATCTTGTATTACAGCTATATGATATTGATTATCATACCAATTCCAAAACCATTTTGTGAAGAATACAAGGGTTTGGCGATCTTCCAGATCTTTATAAAAATGATTCTTTATAAAATCTCGTTCTGATGCATCAAACTTGGTGAAATACCAATCCCAAAACTCTTGATGTTTAGGGGACATAAACTCTTTACTGATAAGTAAACGAATACGAGAGTTGGGAGAATAATCCATAAAACTAAATATGAAAAGCCATTTCAGACGCTGTTGGCGAATCACACTTTTACTCGCACTACTGCTGTAGATCCCATGTGGAATTTGTTGTTCAGAGATACGGATACCCTCAATATGAGATTCAAGAGGTTCTGTTGGAACTTCTGTTGGGGTTTGTTCTAGTACTTCAGACACAGATTGTCTAGATGTGGTTGGGTATGAAACCTTATAAGGTGGAAAGCTATTTCTAGAAGAAACGCTTCTTGGTAAAGAAATACATCTAACAATATCAGGGGTAAACCTACTTTCTACATCCCCTTCAGCTGTTTGGACAATTTGATCCACTTGACTACTGATGATAGGTTGTGGTGCTACCGCGTTAGGTATGGTCCAGTTGGTTGGAAAATTTACTTCATCCCAATCAATCAACCTAGGTACTGCAACATTTGTGGTTAAGAGGTTACTCTCAACAACTACCGTTTTTCCTGGATCGCTGCGCAAAATAGAGTTAGGACACATAGTATTGATAACTTTGTAATGAATACGATAAATTACCGCAACAGTTTCTGATCCTGGTAAGAAGTTATATCCCTGTGTTTGGATATGCAAGTTTACAGCTTCAAATAAATTTCTATCAGTCAAAGATAGAGCAAGATTAGGATAAACATTGAAATATACTGGTCCATGACATAAACTAGTTTGAACAATCCCCATAAGAGAGGATTTCCAATCATTACATGTAGCATCACGTAAATCTGCTTGAATACTGGAATTTAATCCTGGTAAAGTCAAGGGTTTAAATGCAATCTGAATTAACCCAATATGCAAATACTTAAACTTATGCATGTACCGCTGAATATCTTTAACACACAACAACTTAATTGTTTTATCATTTGTGTCAAGACATATCGTCTGTTCTGATGTCTTTACAGCATTCTTACTGATGAAATCAAAAACACCCAATTTATAAATCCTTTTGGGTTCCACTTCGGGTATAGTGCACTGATTTAGCTGCTGAGCCTGAGAGTACTCAACAATTTATTCATTTTTTACTGATATAGAAGATCTATCTAAAGATAGAGCAGACATCATAAAGGTGTTAATTCATATATGACTGAGGACAGAACGGATAGTTTCGTAAAATAAACCTCATATCATCGTTGGTTATTACGTTTATATCAGATACCTATAAGGGATCTCAGATATACCCATCTGTCAATGGTTTACGAGTCAAGGCCAACAATTCCCTTACCGGGACCTAATGGCACACAAAACCTCAACGCGACTTGGGTGAGGAACATATACCTCAGATCCATTACAGAATCGTTATAAACATAATAAACAAAGAGATATGTGATTTATTTTTGAACTACCTACACCTATCTTTCCCCCTCATATATGAATTAACTACTGATTTAGCAAGCCATAAATGGCTCTGATACCCAATAGAGAATGAAGGATTGTATGATAAAAGAGACAAGGAGAGGCAAAGAGACTTACTGAAGATACTGATTTTATTGATAGTAGAAGATGGAGGTAATTACAAGTGGATGGGTGAGAGATGGTTGTTTAGAGAGAGAGTGAGAGAGAAAGCCTATGAAATTAACGGAAATTTTACTAGGATCGTTAACGGAAATTTTTATAAAGGGGTTATTGAAATGAATGAATTTTTGATTTAGCGGAGCAGGTGATATGTAAGCTTATGAAATTAGAGTACACTAAGATGCGTGAATTCGATACGTCAAATATTTAGTAAGCATTTGGGTACTCTGGGAACACTGATCGTTTATGAGATGATTTGGTACAAGCATATAACAGCGGATTTTTATAATATTTCTGTTGATGTTCTTTCTTGTTCCCTGGATAAACTATACACGCATATTATCCCATTTACGTTTAGAGATGTAGAAGATTTCTTACTGGGCAAAGTGAATGCTCGCCCCTGCTGTTTTCAAGTACACATTTAGGAGCATGAGATGAAATGCTTGAGGTGCATGACATTGCGAGAGCATGGCATGAAGAATCACTTGAATCATCGTAGAACTCCCTTTTATTTTTTTAAGAATGTAGTAAACTCCATAACCTCTTTTCATGTTTTTCATGGGACACGGGTACTTGATTAGTTATGAACTTGGAATTTTATGTTGAACACTTCGAGGAAATGTATTCAAGGAAATGTATGAGACTTCGGAATTTTGTTTTGGGAAATGATTTATTTATTTTGTGAAAAGTGAGGGCATGACAGGAGGTCTCTGGTTCTAGATCTGTTCGGCCAGCTATCTTCCACGGTTCCACTTTTTTTTTTTCCTTCCAAATTCGTCTTTCCAAAAGGATAAAAGTTACTGTTAGATTTGGAAATACTAGTTAATTGGCCCGCGGGCAAGGCCGCGGTTGCATCAATTGGTTTTTTTGAGGAATCTCGAAATTCATTAATATATATTTACTTAATTCGGCCACCTTTTCTGAGAATAGACATACATCCCAAATACCAGCACTTAACCATACATTCGGGGTAAGATCCTTACGCAAAAACTTCACCAGAAGCAGGCTATTCGTCAGAATGGTAACCTTTTTAGCACAACTCCACTGAATAACTTTGAAACACGCTCTGATTTATGCACCATTCGCACTAAGAGCTGCTACTTCCCCATTTTTGTCCATCCACCTCAACATCTTTCTCCTGCCAAGCCCCACCAATATGGAACTTCATAGTTGTTTCACCATTTGCAAAATTATTAGTGCAACAAAACTGACACAAAGAAGAATTGATCTATCTCTCCTTTGATCTTCGTCGATAAGAGGCAAGATAGCAACATTATTACTAAGCACATTCTTCTCACTTCGCATAACCTGAGGAAACAAAGCTTTGTAAGACATCAAAACATCATTAGGATGGGAAAAAATATTGTCAAAGTGGATTCTGTTCCTATGGAGCCATAACGCCCAAATAATAAAAAAGGATTCAAAGATAAGTTCCTAGAGGCCTAATACAGAAATTTCCTATAAAAAAATTAGAAAAGGGAAGAAGAGAAAAGGAGGAAAAACATCCTTATCAAATTTTGTTACTCCTAAACATATGCGATAAGTGAAATGGGAAATTGGCCAAATGGCTGGGCCTCAACACTTCTACGCAGTGAAGTTGTAAGCTATGGTCGTTTCTAAATATGACTAAAACAAGTTATAATCGTTGAGAAGGATAATTTATATCACAAAAATCAGTTGAGAGAAATTGTGGATTGTGCAACCGTTGGCTGTTGGCAATAAACATCTTCTGGGGAGAGGAGTACTAAGTAAAAACATGTTGAAGTACATGCAACTTGTTAGTAAACCTAGAACTTTAGCACAAGTTGATCCTATATTGAAGGCACATTTAACCAAGTAAAATGGTACAAAGGGAATCGTCACTTGTCAAATGAAATTCCTAATGCAAGAGACATTTGAAAGCTACATTTGACAACCTTGTAAGTATCAATTCCACTCCAAACTTAAACCAACCATAAATGTGTAAAAGGGGAAAATTTGTGAGGAAAAATTAATGCAAAGAGAAAACAATAATTGTAGTAACACTATAACAGTTATAAAATCTATTGAAAAAAGACAAACAAAATCTCCTACGTCCCCAATATTAGTTTCGAAGTAGCAATTCCAATACTCTCACCAACTCACTAAACACCATTGCTCATGAACCGAGATCCTAGTGACATGAAATTTCGCTTTGTTTCTCTAAAGCACTTTAGTATACAGTTAACCCTCTAATGGGAAAAACTATATTAACCTTCGCCTAAACCAGAAATTAAAAACTAACTTCAAATAATTGAATAACTTCACTCCAAGAGGGTATACTATTGAACTCTACTATAATCTATATTAGATTTTTCAAAAGTCCAATTTACTTCCAAAAGCATAGTTTCACAAGCCAAATTCTCCAAATGGTTGAACTGGAGCCAAATTCAGTTCCAAAAGCATACAACTCATTGCTTTGTTAGCGCCGCAACCCTAGTCCCTATCGAAAAGATCACCACCGTAATTTGAATGTTCTTTTCCGTATCTTACCACCGTAACCCTAGCCTCAATCGCAGAAGGCAACCGCAATTCCAATTAAGTACCTGTAATGTCAGTCTATCCAAATTAAGTATTACAGTAAAACCTTTGTATTTCAGACGCACAAAGAAAATCCTGTTTGGCAATCCAAATAACATAATCAAGCAAACTATATCAAACGCAAATCACATAACCAACCGCATAGTTTTTGAAATGAACTAACCAACCTTTGATTTTTTTTTTTTTTCTGGAAAAGAAACCCAAAGACAGAGAATGAAGGACTACCTACTGGCAAATTCCGTTCATGGAAAACCGATGACGGCCGAACACTGATGACTACCGATCATGCCAAGAATCAAGTTGTCGTTGCATCCACAGTGTCAGATTTGCGATATAGACGGGCAATAGGAGCCATCCCTTGCTGTTGCGTCGTCAAAGGATGATTTTTGAGAGAGATGAGGTTTGATTTGGGTGCGGCGATGAACTGTAATCAAAGAGGCCAGGTGGGCAAGGGATGTACCCGTGGAAGGTTTGGAGAAGGTCACGTGGCCTTAGAATTGGAGAAAGCTTTGGCAGCAATGCAAAACGGTGAATTAAAAAGGGCAAAGCAGTAATTTCACATAGGACGAAAAAGTGAACAGTAGCCGGACAAAAACATAACTGCTCACTCCCTCTTTATATATAGTAGATAGACAACTGGTACAAAGGGTTATTGAGAAAGAGGCATAGTTATTAGATGCAATAGGGTATAGGTTGGCCTTTATTCCTAGTAAGTCTAGAGAAGACAGATTTATTCCTAATTTCAAGTTTTATATAGTATTGGAATATATATAATTGGGGTTGTGTTATGTATATAGAGTGCAAGTATATAAAATAAATTTTAATGAAAACTATCATTTTAGCTAGAAATCTGAAACGGTATTCGGTATCACACTGGTACATACCATACCAGTAGAAAAAGCGGTACCATGTCTGGTACAATATTCAGAACCTTGCAACATAGAAGTACTTAGTGATTCGAGGTGCGCGCAAGCTGGCCGGGTATCCGTTATAAAAAAAAAAAGTACTTAATGAGGGATATTTTGTTTGTTGTGTGCTTAGGTTTTTTGTGCTTATATTAGAAACCTTTAGAAGCATATACTTTTACTGCATAAGGTGAAAACTAGTTTTATATTGTTGTCCTAGACTTTAAATTTATGTTGAACTTATTAGAAATTGGTGCCCCTACTGTGGAGAATTTCTAGATCCACCCCTGGCCCTTGGTTCTTGTGAATCTAGGGGGTGTGATGTGCATCTGGGTGCTTTGCCCTATTTTATGCACCTCTAGGCCGTCTGATTGTCTTTTAGACGGCCCGAAAGTGTTTTAATTTTTTACCGGTAAATATAAATCAAAATTAAATTAAAATTGATGAAAACATCCAACCCGTCCAGAACATGATCGGACGGCCGAGGGTTGCACAGCGGCCCAGATGTGTTTTGATTTTTTACTGGTAAAAAATAAATCAAAATTAAATTAAAATTGCCGAACGCATCTAAGCCGTCTAGAACACGATCGGACGACCGAGGAGTGCATAGTATGGTGCAAAACACCTAGGTACACAGCACAACCCCGATGGCTCTCTTGGATTTAGTGGGATTGCATGCCAATATCGCCACGTAAGGCGCCAGATCCATAGTTGCACTGAAATTGTGGTTTGTATGTACGCACACGTGTGTAAGTTCTAACTTCTTTGTTACTTATTTTTTTTTTTTGTGGTCGCGATAGTAGTAGTATTATGTTTTGTGTTATCTCGTTTAATTGTTTCAATTTGAAAGGAGAAATAAGAAAATTCCAATAAGGACTTTATTCTTTTGTCCAAGAAACACTATGTGGACGATAGAGGAAGGTGTTGGATAAAATTAATTTAGTATTATTGTTACTATTAATTTAGCCGGTTTTTTTAATTCGTGCCAAATTCGCAATAAAAGCATCTCCTATGACATGTTATATGTGTTATTATAGCTATATTGTAGCATGAAATTCATAAATTTTCTTCTCCAATAGTAAGGATAAAATACATGCTATGTTTATCTATAGCTATATGTTGTAGTATTATTGTTACTATTAATTTAGCCGGTTTTTTTAATTCGTGCCAAATTCGCAATAAAAGCATCTCCTATGACATGTTATATGTGTTATTATAGCTATATTGTAGCATGAAATTCATAAATTTTCTTCTCCAATAGTAAGGATAAAATACATGCTATGTTTATCTATAGCTATATGTTGTGGCAAATATAGCAGAAGGAACGACTAGCATGCCACTTTATTTCTACCTTTGTCATCATGAAACTCATAGATGGCAATTCTAACTGACATTGTGGGAAAAAAAAAAAGAAGAAATCTATGCATCATTGGAGCGACATTTCTATATCATAGCAATTTGACACTGTTCATTGTTATATTTTAGCAATAGCCCGTTAAATATGTGAAATCTTACAATTGCACTTAACGAGATCTAGTATGTTAATCTTTTGCAAACAATTACTTAGAGAACCAGCACAATTGTTAATGAAGACTCCAAAATTTTGCTTGAACGCGCATTAAACCTAGATCCACCTAATATTGAAACTGTAATTCAATGCCCAGTAGTGGGCAACTCAAAGGGTTTGAGTGGGCAACCAAAAGGTTCATAACCCATGAATTAATAGCAGGGGTTTCACAACCCTTGGCTTTTCCTGATTAATGTGAATTAATCAAGTTCATTGCTATATATTTGACCCTGTTGGAGCCATGGAGTGTATCAGAAAATCTCTTTCAGTCTTGTGGGTTCTAGACCGTGGAAATGAGTGTAAAACTCTGGTAGTTTTACACACTACCGAGCTGGAGTCGTGGGCGTTTTTCAGGCATGCATTAGACGAGGTAGAACGCCATCATCAATTCTACACTTACTCTGTAAGTGAGATGGCTTCCAACAACATTGTTGCTGATTTGAACAAGGGTGAGAAGTTGAACGGGGACAACTTTGACATCTGGCACCGAAAAATCCAGTATGTTTTGCATGAGCAGGAAGTTGAGGACCTCTTAACTCACTCTATGACTGAGCCTGAGAAAGGGGACACTGTTCAGCACACACTTGATCTTGTTGCCTATGATAAGTGGCGCAAAAGAGATCGTTGTGCGCGCTCTATTATGTTGAGCAGCATGAGCAATGATCTGCTTGATGAGTTTGATGAATACCCAATAGCTGAAGCTATGTGGAAAGCTCTCAAAGCAAAGTATGGTGGGACTTCAGCCACTAGACTCCGCGGATTGACCATAAGGTTCGATTCCTATAAGATGCGCCCTGAACATACTATGAGGCAGCATCTGAGGACGATGTCGAGCATGATCCGTGAACTCAAAGCAGCTGGAAACAACCTAACTGATGAGCAACAGATCCAAGCCTTGATTCGCTCCCTTCCTGAGACTTGGGATGATATGAGTTTGAACTTGACACACAATGAGAATCTCAAATCCTTTGATGATGTTGGGCGCCATTTAGAACTTGAAGCTGAGCGCCGAGAGGCAGCCAAGCCAAATAGTTTTGCGCACATGGTTGAGTCAAGTTCGCGCAAGGCATCCAGGCCTAAGCGCAAGTTCTCTGAGATCTCCAACAAACAAGGACTGGCTGTTGGGCCAGCGCCTAAGAAGGCGAAGGTCGTCCGACGCAAGAGAGGACAGCGTGGCGGTAAGAAGGCCAAGGCTAAGTTGGTTTGCTATAACTGCAACAAAGAAGGTCACTTCGCTCGTGATTGCACTGAGCCGAAGAAGGTACAATCTAACTTTGTTTCTCGCAGTGTTTATGTTACTAGTCATGTTATGGTTGCTCATTCTTTCCCTGTGTGGACTGTAGATTCAGCAGCAACCGAGCATATAGCGCGAGATCGAGTCGGGTATGTGGAGTACCGTCGGATACCAATGGGGAGTCAAAACATTCAAGTGGGGAACGGAGCTAGCGTGGAGGTACTAGGCATTGGTACTTACAAGCTAGATTTGCGGAGTGGTCACACTCTATTGCTCCATGATGTTTTGTATGCTCCAGATATTCGGCGGAACCTTCTGTCTTTAGTTGCTTTGCTTAGAGTTGGTTTCAAGTTTATCTTTGAGAATAATGGTGTTTCCATTTATTTGGGAACGAGTCTTTATGGTTGTGGTTTTATGTCAGACGGTTTTATAATAATGGATGTTGAATATCCTCGTTTTGATAATTCAGCTGCTTTATTGACTACTTCTGATAATGTGTCTGATGAATCTATTATGTGGCATGCTAGACTAGGCCATATTGGGAAAGACAGAATGGCCAGGTTGGCAAGAGAAGGCCTTATAGGCCAACTCTCTAGAGTATCTTTGCCCACATGTGAACATTGTTTAGCAGGAAAGTCAATAAGAAAACCGTTTGGAAAAGCCAAAAGGGCATCTTTTCCTTTGCAATTAATCCACTCTGACATTTGTGGCCCAATGAATGTAAAGGCTAGACATGGGGCTTCCTATTTCATCACATTCATTGACGATTTTACGCGATATGGTTTCGTTTATCTGATCTCCCATAAATCAGAAGCATTAGATTGCTTCACGCGATATATGAATTTGGTTAAGAATCAGTTAGACATGAGCATTAAGGCTCTCAGAACAGACCATGGGCGCGAATATCTGTCTGAGTTGTTCAAAAATTTATGTGATGAAAAAGGGATCAAAAGGCAATTAACAATGCCCGGTACACCGCAACAAAATGGTGTGGCGGAAAGGAGAAATCGGACATTGTTAGACATGGTGCGGACTATGATGGCGCAAGAAAATCTTCCAATTTCCTACTGGGGAGATGCATTTTTTACTGCTGCCTATATTCTAAACCGAGTGCCCTCTAAATCAGTGCCTTCCACACCTTATGAATTATGGACCGGCGATAAACCTGATTTGGGAAATTTGCGGCCGTGGGGATCGGCAGGTTATGTTCATGATACCTCTCATAAATATGGGAAGTTAGGCCCTAGAGGGAAGAAATGTATCTTTATTCGATACTCTGAACACTCTAAAGGCTATGTGTTCCTTGGTGAACAACCTGATGGAAGCGTAACTGAAATAGAGTCACGCGATGTGAATTTCATTGAGAATGAATTCCCACGCAGAGGTGAGGTTGAGAAAAACATGGAGTTTTTTGAAATGGTGGAACAAGCTGCTCCAGATCGCCTAGTAGAGAATTTGGAAGAAATTCCACAAGCTCTCAGGGATAGTGGGAGTGAGTTGCCACCAAGTGGGAGCATATCACAACAACCTCAATTGCGTAGAAGCGATCGTGGAAACATTCCCCGTCGTCGATTTGAGATAGAAGGGGAAGCTTTCATGGTTGCTTCGCGTGACGATGATGAGCCTCGAACAGTGCAAGAAGCTCTATCGTCTTCTGCTAAAGACGAGTGGATAGAAGCAATGAATGATGAAATGGAGTCTATGAGGACTAACCAAGTTTGGGACTTGGTGAATCTTCCGCCAGGACGCAAGGCCATTGGACATAAATGGGTGTTCAAAGTAAAGTGCAAGGCGGATGGTTCAATTGAGAGGTACAAAGCTCGCCTTGTGGCGAAGGGCTATACCCAACAGGAGGGAATAGACTATGAGGAGACTTTCTCGCCTGTCGTGAGGTTTGCCTCGATTCGCCTTATTCTGGCCATTGTAGCAAATCTGGATTTGGAACTATACCAAATGGACGTTAAAACAGCATTTCTGAATGGGGACCTAGATGAAGAGATCTATATGGATCAACCTGCTGGATTTGTGGTCAAAGGACGTGAGCGCAAAGTTTGCAAGCTTAATCGGTCCATTTATGGCTTAAAGCAGTCATTTAGGCAATGGAACCTTAGATTTCATCGAGCTATTCTATCGAATGGGTTTACGATGGTCGAGGAAGACCATTGTGTCTATGTTAAACGGTCCAAGGAAAGTTTCATCATATTGTCATTATATGTTGATGATATATTATTGGCTGGAAACAATAAAGAGATGATTGTCGCCACCAAAGGGTGGTTGTCCTCTACGTTTGAAATGAAGGACATGGGTGAAGCAGATTACATCCTCGGGGTGAAAATTGTAAGAGATCGTTCAAAGAGACTTCTTGGTTTATCCCAAAAGGCTTATATCAAGAAAATTCTTGAACGTTTTCACATGCATAACTGTAAGCCTATTGACACTCCAATTGGAAAAGGCGAAGCTCTAAGCCAAAACATGTGTCCTAAGACTCAAGATGAAAGAGAAAAGATGTCTCGTGTTCCCTATGCGAGTACTGTCAGTAGCCTGATGTACGCTACGATGTGTACACGGCCTGATATATGTTATGCAGTTGGTTTTGTCAGTAGATTCCAGTCAAATCCTGCACTTGCTCATTGGAAAGCAGTGAAGAGGATACTCAGGTACCTCAAAGGAACAGAAGATTATGTACTTTGCTATCAAGGTTCGAACTTGCGCTTAATCGGTTATAGTGACGCTGATTGGGGTAGTGACCTAGATGAACGCAAATCAACTTCGGGTTATGCGTTTTTACTAAACAATGGCGCAATAACATGGAGCAGCAAGAAGCAATCATGCATAGCTTTGTCGACCATGGAGGCAGAGTACATAGCTTGCTCGTCAGCAGTACAGGAAGCGGTTTGGTTGAGGAGGTTTTTTCAGCACCTTGGAGTTGTCACAGATATTTCAGATCCTGTAACAGTGCACTGTGATAGTATGGCAGCCCTTGCCTATTCGAAGGATCCGAAGTATCATGGAAAAACCAAGCACATCGACATACATTACCACTACATTCGAGAGATGATTGCGCAAAATGAAGTGGTCCTGAAGCATGTTTCTACGAGTCATATGATTGTTGATCCTCTAACAAAGCCTATAGCTAGAGATGCTTTTCGGGCTCATGTTAGGAGTTTAGGACTTCGTAGACTTTGATTGTATTTTGTTTTTCAGTTGACCATTGGGATATTTGTCTTTAAATGCATATGATGTTATTTTCGTTTCTCATATAGCATGATTTTTTACACACATATTGTATTATGTGTATGTCGACAGGCAGAGATCAGCTCACTCACACGAGTGATCGCCTCTGGCGCTGTGATAGTGAGCAGAGATGAGACGCATGTTTACTAACGTCGCCTTAGTTGAAGCTAAGATGAGGTCTATACTGTTACTTAGACCGTACATGGATAACCCACATTCCATGTAGCCTGTGGTAAGCTAGATGCGAGTTTTTTAATTTGGCGCTCAGAGTAGCGAGCGAATAGGAGACTCGGGTGAGGCGCTTAAACTGACGACTAGACCAAGATCTATACGGTGTAGAGAGTTCAGACATACACTCTTTCTTTAAAGAGAACTCCATCATAGCATGTATTTCATACTACATGTGCTAATTCGACCAATGATAGAGGTGAGAGAATCGATCCCTACTTCTTCACCGTGTGAGTCTATTGGGTCATTTAAATGACCTATATTATGCCCTTTGTGACTTTTGACTGTGTCACAAGATAGTGGGAGCAACGACTGTTGCTTTAGTATGTTACCTATGTCCATGATTGATTCGGTCTAAAGGGGCATTACTGGGTGAACGGCTGTACCAATATTGAGTGGCATGAGGGCAAAGGGAAGACTATTTGATAACACATCAATGGTGATGTAGCTTACTGTCGACAGGTTGTGGCGCCACCGGATAGCGACATGATCGTAAGTACATTATAACTTTTGTGGGTTAAGCATAGCTTTGAGTATTAGTACTCAAGAGGGATTAAAGATGCTTAATCCGATGTGGTCAAATGAGTCTAAGGCATACCAAGACACTTTTATGGGATGTTATTATGCTGTTTTTTTTGTTTAAAAAATTTAGCATAGTACTCCAAAATTTATGTGCAGATGCTCTCGGTGGTCGCACAGTCTATTACTAGTGTGAACAAGAAATGATAGAGAGAATGCATGGCTAGGTTGTGCCCACTATGTGCAAGTGGGAGATGTAATTCAATGCCCAGTAGTGGGCAACTCAAAGGGTTTGAGTGGGCAACCAAAGGGTTCATAACCCATGAATTAATAGTAGGGGCTTCACAACCCTTGGCTTTTCCTGATTAATGTGAATTAATCAAGTTCATTGCTATATATTTGACCCTGCTGGAGCCATGGAGTGTATCAGAAAATCTCTTTCAGTCTTGTGGGTTCTAGACCGTGGAAATGAGTGTAAAACTCTGGTAGTTTTACACACTACCGAGCTGGAGTCGTCGGTGTTTTTCAGGCGTGCATTAGACGAGGTAGAACGCCATCATCGATTCGACACTTACTCTGTACGGTACGTTTCCGCTGTGCCGTTTCCTAACAGAAACAGTTTGGAACTCAATGTATTTTTACCGCATTATATAAAAACATGCAAAATATGTGAAAATTGTTTTTTCTAACGTGAAGCAAAGTTTAGAGTAGGCCCACACAGATATAGGGGTGGATCCAAAAGTGAACGTTTTCACTAACCTAAAGAGATTACTTTCAGGCATTTGCCACCCACAACCCCAGTTATTTTTGTAACGACTCAGATTTTTGCTAAATAAAAATTTTGTTTATAAAATTGATTTTTCATATTTTACTAATAAATTACTTAAAGTTATTTTGGTAAATACTATTTTGGGTCAATAATTATTTTTGTACTAGTATATTCATACTACTAGATTTCTTACTAAATTTCTTTCCATTAGTTCCTAACTAGATTTTCACCTAGATTTTCCTAGGAGATTTTAGTCATGTGCATGTAGGAAAGTGGGAGGAAACTTCTTGAAATACATAGTCACCAAGTATAAGTGCATGTGCAAAATCCCTCGAAATCTTGGCATTAAAATGGTGGCACATGGGGGAGATTGGCTGGCCATTTAGATGGGGGAGGGGTGCCCAATTTTCTCCCAATTTTCTCCTACAAAGAGAGACCATGTGCTCTCATTAACAACCAACGTTTTACTAAATTTAGGTTGTAGCCTAGCCAACTTGTCTTATGCCTAATCTAGTGCACATGGATGTGTATAACTAACACCTAAAATACCCTAAATAGGTTTCCTTTCTCTCCAAGTAAAAGAGAGCATGTGCTCCCATTAATGAGAAAGAACATTTGCACGTTCTCTCCTTAAAAACCTAGTTAGCCTATGGCTTAGTAGCCCTATTAATTAGAAGGCTTACTTTCCCTCCAAGTAAAATTAGGGTGCATTTGCCCATTTAATGTGAAGGAAAATTAGCATGTTCCTTCATTAATAACCTAAGTAGTCTAGGTTTAGGTAGCTATTTAAGCACATGGCTCCTAACTTCTATCTAGTAATCAAAACTCTCCAAAACAAAGGTGGCCATGCAAAATTATACACTACTTGGGACATAGGAAATTGCCTAGAATTTTCCTAGCATTTAAAACCCTAGATCTTCTAATTAAACCCTAAGATTTCTACCTAGGATTTTAGTACTTAGCCCAGGATTTTATTCCTTGCATTTAAACTAGGAAATTTCCTAGAACTTCATGCACATGGGAGAGAATTTATGAGCACCCGGGAGAGAAATTAAGTGCACAGGGGGGGGGGGGGGCAACTTAAGGGAGGAGGAGAGCTCACTCTGATGTAGGGCGCTTTATAAACTACAGAAAAGACGTGCAACAATCGAACACAAACAAGAAAGTTTAGAAAAAACGTTCTCTAGACTCTTTTATCATTCAATAATACTAAAAAACTGTCGTGCCTTCAAGGCTTACAACTTATTAAATAGGGAACTGAAACCCAAATAGGGAACTGAAACCCCAATTGATTTAATAATTACCAAAATTAAAAGATAGGAGATATTCCTGAACTTGATTACTAGAAAATAAAGAAACTTGCCTAAACATACGACACCTACAAACGGAATCTTCTAGTATAATATATAACATAAATAATAAAAACTAAACATAATATTTCTTAATTTATAGATAAGTTCCATTCTGCATCAGTATCAGAGCATTGAGTTCCTGATGCAGAATGGAAATTTAATATTATTTAAGATAGTATTTTGAAATTTTTCTTATTTTGGTTTTAGTAATTTTGTTAGGGCCGCAGTCTCGCAATTTTAGAAAAAATAAGTGTTCTAGAATATTTTGTTTCCTAGTTTAATTTATTTAGCTTCTTTTTAATTCATGCTTGGTCAGGAAGAAATTTAGTTTCTATGTTTATTGTTTTCTTTTTCTTTATTTCCTAGTATGTCAAAATTCTACAATTATAAATAAGGATGTAAACCTCTTGGCTGTGGGGAGTTGTTTTATGATTATTAATGAAAATTTGAGAGTTTTCTCAATATTGTTTGTTCAAGAAGGGAGTACCTCTAGTTCAGACAAAATTTGTGATTGTCCTTGTTGCGCGTTCTTATTTCAAAATTTGTGATTATTAATGAACAGATGGGGCAATGAATTTATAGAGTGAAAGAGGTTCAAAATTTGAGAGTTTTCTCAATATTGTTTGTTCCAACTCGTCACGTCCGATCACTCTCACCTCTCCAGTGTTCAACAGGCCCCATCTGTTCATTTTAACTAAACAGGTGCTTATTCGAACCTCTTTCACTCTATAAATTCATTGCCCCTTCTCCATTTCAGTCATCACCTTTTCCAAAATTCTAATGTCCAGGCTCAGTCCCATTCTGGTGTCAAAAACTATTCAGGGTATGCGATAGAGTGCAAACGCAAATTGGTTTGGTGTGCTCATGCACAGGGTGTCATGCTTTTTCTACGTGTGGTGATCATTGTATATATATGCTTTTTCCCAAAACATTTGGGTATTTTTTTTATAATTTATTACTTTTCGATTCCTCACGTTGAAACGAAGCAAAACTACACAAAAAAAAAGCGGAAAAAATTTAATAAAGGCAAAACTAAAAAATTTACAAGACGGTGTGATACAATCAAAATGATAGGAACACCAATATCCGGACACAACACAGAACACAACCCCTAACATACATGTCGGTTCGCATAGATTTATTACGCACGACTCACGTGTATGTGAGGGATTGTAATTTGATATTGTGTGCGAATAATTATATTCCTAGCATCACTCATAGAACAACCCCTAAGTTATTCTGTGATTCCAATCATTTGGAATGTATGTCTCAGTGGTTTGTGCACTCTTAATACACTCATTGTTTCTTGGATCAAGTCCTAGGTAGGGCTTCTTGGCAAAAGTAAATTGCTAGATAAATGTAGATAATATAATTCTTTTGCAATTATTGTATGATAAATTCGATATAAACTTTAGTGACAATAGGTGTTACTCAAGACCAAGGTTTAAATTTTTTGCACATCATGAATATTTGATAAGTTTTTTTCTTTTATTATCTATGGTTAATTTATTGTAATTTTTTTTAAAAATTAATATCGAGTTTACAACTAAAACACTTTTGACTATAACTAAACCAAAATAAATAATATTTAATCGAACGTTGATAAAAAAAGTTTTAAAACAGTGAGTTCTCTTATTGTTAAAAGTAATATTCTTATAATTAATGTTAATAACTTGATTAGTTAGAGAAAATGCAGTGTATAATCAGTACTTCTTCATATTTGATTCATTTTTGTCGAATGGTATGAAAAAGTTTAGAAGTTTATTTTAGTTAAATTACAAATTAAGCTACAATACCATGATTAATGTTTTTAGGCCTCGTTTGATAATACCGTGTTTAATGTTTTCAGGCCTCATTTGATTCAGGTATTGGGAGCTTGGGATAGGATTAGATAAGTCTAATCCTGCCTAATCCCTTGTTTGGTTCCCACAAAGGTGTCTGGGATTAATAATCTTGGGAGTAAAATTATACCTATATGTATGGTACTATGTAATCCCATGGGGGGTGGGATTACCAATCCCGGATAAAACACACAGGAGTTTGTCGGCCCTTTTATTACAAAATTGCCATTGAAATGATTTTGCCCCAGATCGTCTTCTCCAGTTCTTCCTCGCTATTCATTCCGCTCTTCTTCCTCTCGCGTCCTCGTCGGTCAGATCGTCTTCTCCAGTTCATCCTTGTCGGTACTTCATCGTCTCTCTCTCTCTCTCTCTCTCTCTCTCTCTCTCTCGTTTTCTCTCGTTCTGTCTCTTGTTCTCTCTCTCTCTCTCTCTCTCTCTCTCTCTCTCTCTCTCTCTCTCTCTCGTTTTCTCTCGTTCTGTCTCTTGTTCTCAATCTCTCTCTTGTGGATCGATTTCGTTTTTAAGGATGCTGAAAAGATTGAGTCAACATATTGGGGTTCTTTAGATCTCTCTCGTTGTCACCAATTTTTCCTTTGGATCCGTTTGTAATTCTGGGATTTCTTAAATTTGGTAGTAAAGCGATGACCATGGCACCAAATGAACCTGGGATACCAAATTACCCACATCATGGTAAATTCTGAATTCCGAATTTACAGGAAACACAGGGAGTAGAAGAGAAAGAAGATGATGAACCTATTGAGTTAGAATTTTTGTATGATATTTGTAGTTTATGAACAAAATTCCAGATATTGTGCTTGTAGAATTTGTATGATATTTGTAGAATTTCGATTTCGTCAATAGATTGGGGTTCTTCACAATTCCATTTCTTTAGAAATTTGGTTTGTTGTGATTGGGGTTCTTCAAGTGGGAATTAGTTTGAGAGAGAGAGAGAGAGAGAGAGAGAGAGAGAATCCTGATGTTAATTCCGAAATTTAGTTTAGCGAACCAAGCATGGGATTGCCCAAAACATGGGATATCTCGATGTTAATCCTGCAAAAATCAAACATGGGATTGTATGAGATTCAGGACTATCAATCCTGCCAATTTTAGTTTGCGAATCAAACGAGGCCTTATATTATAGTAGTCCACCTATATTCAATTTTTTTAAAAAAAGAAAAAAGAAAAAAACCCAGGGCACTATGTTTTGCGTTAGGCTTTGGCCCCTTAAACGAGCAACCAAGCTCAGAGTCGGGGTTTAGCTATTCAAATATCGGGACCGGCCTACTTACAAGTCTTGATTCTCTTTCAGAGAGTATAAGGAAGCTATTGGAGCAAAACATGGGGCTAATCGACAAGGCAGACACTCAAGGGTGGGCACCACTGCACTAGGCTACATATTCATGGGCAGAAGAACGCAGTTAGAGAGATACTAGAAAGGAAAAGATCAGTTGGATATATAACTATTGCAGAGAAGCATAACAAAGGCATAGCTCTTCACATAGCTGTAGCGGCTGGCCGTGATGGTGTAATGGAAGAGATCTTATCTCAATGTCGAGACTATTGGGAGCTGCTCAACAGTAAAGGACAAAATATTCTCCATATTGCCGTGGATAGGAAGGTAGAATGCGTTATTGATTATATCACAAAAACGGACATGTTGGCAAGTCTTATGAATCAAAAGGACAATGAAGGCAACACACCTCTCCACTTGCTTGCTTCTTCGGGGATGAAGAACATGGGTAAAGTGAAAAACCCTAGTTTGCCTAGGTTTATAGATTTGCTATGTGTTAATCGTTTGTAAAAATCAACCCACAAATCAAAAAGTCAATCAATCACACAATGGAAAGCAAACAATCGAAAAACACCAAGATATACGTGGAAAACCCCAATACAGGTAAAAACCACGGGAAGGAATCAAAAACACTATACTCAATGTGTAGTTACAAGCAATCTTACCAACGATCGTGAATCCTCACCAATCGAACCTAAGAACTACTTGCCGAATCCTCGTTCACCACACCCAGTGCTTTGATCGCCGCTGTATTGAATCCACAAACCTTCCGTTTGCCTCCCGGAATCCACCGAAGGACTTTGAAGCGCCTCTCGAACTCCACGAAAGGACTTTAGTCAGAGATTGATTGTATCTAACGAAGAACAACCCCTTGAAGATGATCTTGAAACTCACGGCATTCACAAGCCTTCACAATTCTTCAAGGTTCACAAACCCTAGCCGCCGAAAGTGATGAGAGATGGAAATATTAGTATTAGAGTTCTTATTACCGCAGCTCTAAATTTTGGACCTAATGGCTGAGATTTTATAGTTGCTGAATTTGGACATTTTTGCCAACTGTTTTGCTTGAGCAAAATATCCATAAAAAATAAACATAATGTTTTGCTAATTAAAGGGTCTTGAAATGCTGGAGCAAAATGTGCAGCATCCCACTTTTTCCTTGTGCATATTTCCAAAGATATAGTTGCCAAATCCCAGCGTATCACCAAATCCTAGCGTACCTCAATCCCAGCGTATCTCAATCAAATTACTTCCGTATTACTTCCATATTCTCCAAATCCATTTCCACGAATCCAGTGTTTCCATACCGAGACTGGAACCGTTTCTTGTTGAGATCCAATCTTCTCATATTTCTTTCCTAAATCACATAACCACTTGACTAAAAACTAGCACACTCGTGTAGGAAGATTAAAATTACAATTTACATGACTCCTTTCCACATCTAGAACAGACACTCTAAAATATAAATACCGAAGATTACAGTACCATAAAAAATACGGTACACCCAAATGTATATGTTTTGGGCATGGATTTGCCAAACCAAAGGAAGCTCGGCCTATTGGACTTACATAAAGTCATTGACCACCTGCTGTCAACGAACAAAACAAGTCCCCAGGTGATATAGCAATGTCGATTGAAGAGGTAATTCGAATGTCCAAACTCAACTCTTGTTGCATTTAATTTAGTGGTCTCTTATTACTTAGTATAATTTTTAAAGTGTTTCTCTTTTGTCAAGCAAAACCGAGATATAGCAAAACCGAGATACTCAGAGTAAGCTATTTCTAAACCAAACGACTTTCCAAAATGAGTTGTCTTAAAAGGAGATAAAGAACGTGTGGAGCCCTCTTTCTCTGGTAATTCTTCCTGGCAATGATCAGCGACGGAGACGATACCCTCTCTCAGGATGAACCTAGGCCTGCACACTTAACACCCCGTTAGCACCAGACTGGACCGTTGAGTCCAAAACGGCACTCCGACGGTCAAGTTAGAAGAGGAAGAAGATGAAGTGTAGATCTAGGGTTTTGAGGGAAGATTGCGCGTACCTTTTCTTAGTGATGAGATTTACCTTTTATAGGTGAGCCTTGGCTTGATCCCCAAGCACAGATGTGCTCGTCACATGACTTAACTGCTCGGCTGACGTCACGGTGACGAGCCCAAAGGAATATACTGCAAGCACATGCTGCCTGTAAAAGCGTTACACGTGTCGCAACCGTTCGGATGACGTCACTTGTCATGATCATGGTTTGTTACGGGCACATGCAGCATTAACTGCTCTGCTGACTCAACATTCAGTCTTTCGGTATATTCTCACATCACAAAGTCGGTTTAAGCAACCTCTCGGGTATGCCCCGAGGTCTTTAATATTGATTTAGAAAACTCACTAATGAATCAAGTATGGGATAGGGCTCGGCGAAATCTGAGACGATAGACCGAAGCCCGATTGTCATTATGCATGCGTTTCGTCATAAATTCGAAGAGTCCCTCCAAATAGTCTCTCGGAGACTAATAAAGAGGTGTCCCTTTTCCTGAGTGAGGTGCTCGGTGTATCCGGACCCCTACAATAGCCCCTCGATTCCTCCGTGTGATTGATTTTCCACAAGAGGGGTCGAGTACTTGGGTGTCGAGCAGGGTCCGATCCGAGCCCCATTCTTCGAGATAAGGCTTCATCATTAGATTCCCTGTCTTCGCCGACTTCTCGTCCATCCGGTGCCCACTACGTGTCCCCTACGAGTAGGATTTCTGCGGTGATGTGACAGCTGTAGTCACATCGCGCCGTAATGCTGATGTATCGGGTGAGAGATGCTACACTGCACCGTTCACTTGGACATGTGTCAGGCATCCGATGGCCGAGCACACACCGATCCTAGTTTTGTGCTGTGATCGGATGAGTTTCCCGCCCAAGCTCCATTAATTTTTTGAAATTCTTCTCTCTCTATAAATACCGTAACGAGAGAAGAGAAAACACTTTCTCTCTCTGCCATCTCGATTTTCAGATGTTCTCTCTCTAAAAACCTTGGAGATTTCTTGCGGATTGAAATCATTGCAACGAATATTTCACCACCAGATCTTCAGGTAAAACCTTGTTTCACTTTGTTTCTACGCTTTCTGCTCACTTTCCCATATTTTCATCAAGTTTTCCCTATGTTCCTTCTGCATTTTCTGGGTTTGAGTTTTTGAAGATGAACAGTCATCTTCAACCTGTTCATGAGGTTGAAGATGACGCCGAGAGGTATAGAGCATAGAATTCCCCCCCCCCCCCCCCCCAGCCATGGGCGCCGAGGGATATCACTTCACACGGGCACTTTGTTAATCAGGGATCTCAAACGTCTGGTGGGCCGCCGAGGGATAGGTTGTTCAGCATTGGTTTTAGGACCCACTGCATATAGCTAATGGTCTTTCACCATGCGTTCTTTTTGTTAGGTCTGGCGCCACCAGTCTTTGAGATCTCTTCAAATTCTGAGACCTCAGGATCCGAGACTTCCAGCTCCGCGGCTTCCTATATTGCCCACTTTCTTCGTAAGTATAGTGTTTGGCAGAACCCTTGCCGAGAGATTGTGCCAATGGATTACGATTTCAGTAGACCCGTAGATGAGAGGCCCCTTCAATCCGTTCCTCCGAACCTTGACCCGGTAGTTGAAGAACCCACTGAGGTAGAGGAGGAAGAGGATGTTTCGGATGGCTTCCTAGACGATAGTGACGCCACCGAGTCAAATGACCGTTCGGAGTGGGGACCTTCCACCACTGGAACGACAACAAGCACCGAGCATGCAGCCAGTGCTGGCACCGAGCAAGATGTCGATGCCGCAGAGGAAGTTGAACAGGCTATTTTTGCCGAGATTGGTATTGTTAGGTCAGGAGAGAGTAGATCGTCCGGGGCGGCCTCAAGTAGTGGGAAGAAGAAGGACCCCTCGTGTCCCTACCTACATTACTTCTCGAATGGTGAAGCCGGGTATGCCAAATTCGTCGAGAAGTACGGTATCCCGGAAGGGGTGTCGGTAACACTCATTCCGAAGGGAATGGTCCCGAGCTATGGTCCCAACCACTTGATCGTTCCACTAATGGTGATCCCTGAGGGTGGTGTCCGATTCCCCATGAACACATTCATCCGAGCGGTACTAAATACCTACTTCCTTTCTCCCGACCAACTTACAATCAACAGTTATCGAGTGATAAACTCAGCGTATGAGTTAAAGCTGAGGGATAACCTCGAGCTTCAGGTATGGGATTTGTTCGATCTCTACGCCATGTCTCGGAACCCGAAGTTCAGTCGGTATTTCTTGATGACCAAACCGAAGAAGAAACAAATAGTTGAACGCCTTCCGGATTCCGACCACTTCCAGGATATATGTGTTATCGTTTCGGGAAATTACTGCCTGCCAATCTCTGAGGATCCATTTCCTGTTCCCACCCTTCGGGGTGATCATAGTTAATACTCTTCAATGCTTACTGTCCTTATTCTTGTAGATAACATTTTATCGTGATTTTCTAACTCCTGTGCTTTGCAGGTCCTTCTCTGATCACTCGGTGCCTGAAGACTCGTGCCAGTTCCGAGAGAGCGCAAAAGCTATATCAGCGCCCTGGACAGTCAGCTCCCGAGCTTCTCAATTACCTGTCGACCTATAGGTGCTGGTTGAAGAAGAAGCCCGCAAAAGCTCGGAGGCTGAGAAAAGAAAAGGGCATCGCCGAAACCTTTATATCCGCCCAGGAAAGAGCTAATCTTAAGGCTCAACCGGTCGGTGAGCTCCGAGGGAAGGAAAGAATTCCCGTAGACCATACATCTCCGGACCCCTTAGCACCGAAAGAAGAAGAGATGCCACCAAAGATTGACCTTGCTGCGAGGCTTGCTGAGATGGCAGCAAAGAGCAAGAAAGCCCCTCCGAAGAGGAAGGAAAATCCTCATACGGGGTCGGCTCTCGCAAAGGACCCACCAGCTGTACGAACCCGGGTCTCCATTTCTGAAGATGAGAGACCGGCGAAGAAGCCGAGAGATGACGCTCAGCTCCCCAGAGAGACCGAGGGGCTCTTTGCAGGGGTTGAACAGCCCGGTAAAAAGGGCTCGGATATAGAAGTATTGACTAGGCCTTTTTCTCCGGCTCTGATCAATGCCGAGGGAAGGAGCATCATGAATACCGACAGCACTTATGCCGATCCTAGGCTTGGTCTCGGACTCCTCAATGCTCTTGCCCTAAAGAACAACATGGCCATGGTTCTGGGTAAACTGGAAGACAACCTCTTCCATTGCTCATCCTCGATAGTGCAGGTAAGTCTTCGAAGCCGAGCTCCTGAATTCTATATTCGAAAATACTTGTTTACTCATTTTGCTTTACTTTTGGTATTTGCAGATCGGGCAGTCCATGCTGAGGTTGCACGATCAAGTGCTCGAGCTCAGCGGCGCGGCCAAAAAATACAAAAGCCGAGCAGACGCTGCTTTGGCTAAAGTGCAAACTGTCGAGACCCGTGCTGAAGAGCTCCGAGCAGAGAATGAAAGGTTGAAGAAGTACCTGGTCGAATGGAGGGAGAGATCTGACCGACGGCTTGAGCAAGTGAAGGCCGAGCATCAGAAGGCTCTTGAAGAAGCTCATCAAAAAGGTCATGATGCAGGGTTTGCGGAGGCTGGGGAGGTATATGCTGGTGACATCCTGGAGCTCGTGAAGAAAGGTGAGTTGAAGGGCTTCAGCAAGGGTTATATTTTTTGCTGCGACACTTTTGGAGTCCCTGCTGAAGACCCGAGGAGAGAAGCTCCTGAGATGCCCGACTCTCCAATGCCCGAAGACACCCCTGACGAAAATGAAGAAGATGTCGGCACTCCTGAACCCGAGAAGTCCGCTGAAGGGACTCCATCCGAGAAGACTTTTGCTGACCAGGCTCCAACCGAGGGGACAACAACCGAGACCCCGTCAAATGAAGCGATCAACATAACTCCCTAGGATAGGGATCTTTTAAGACTTTGTTTTAGTTTTTAAAGTATTTTGTTTATACTGGACGGCTCCGAACAGTTGGAGTTTGCCGTTCTAGTGGGTTTGTAACCTATAACAGGTTTCATGAGGATGGCACCGAACAAGTATCTCCAAGCCATGCCTCGGGTTCACCAGAGTGGTGAAAATTTTGGATAACTATTTCAATGTTTTTATTCCTTGAATGAATGTCTTTATTTTGCACTTTTATATGCTCTTATTGTTTGTATGAATGAAATTCTTACTATTTATAAGAAATTCACCCTCCCGATAGCCCCTGCTTCGGGACAAGTTGGTAAATATTTGCTCGGCTTGTTCCGAAGTAGTAGTATCACTAGAAGAGGGAAATTTTTCAACACTTAGAAAAAAATTTCCAACTTTTGGAAAATTTTTCCACTGATAGCCCCTGCTCGGGACAAATCAGAGGAATAGTTGCTCGGATTGGAACCGAAGCAACATGAAACGGAAAGAAAATTTTCCAACACTTGGGAAAAATTTTCCACAGATAGCCCCTGCTCGGGACAAATCAGAGGATAATTGCTCGGATTGGAACCGAAGCAACATGAACGAAACGGAAAGAAAACTTTCCGACACTTGGAAAAAAAATTTCCACTGATAGCCCCTGCTCGGGATAAATCAGAGGAATAGTTGCTCGGATTGGAACCGAAGCAACATGAAACGGAAAGAAAATTTTCCAACACTTGGAAAAATTTTTCCACTGATAGCCCTTGCTCGGGACAAATCAGAGGAATAGTTGCTCGGATTGGAACCGAAGCAACATGAAACGGAAAGAAAATTTTCCAACATTTGGAAAAAAAAATTTCCACTAATAGCCCCTGCTCGGGACGAATCAGAGGAATATCGATCCTTGATAATAAATTTGACGACGTAATCTAAAATAGGCCACAATTGTAAAATCTTTCTTCATTGATCTTCAAAACATCATAAGTTCAAAGATCAAAAAGGGCAAAACAGGCAGCTTGAACATTCTTGCTTCTACAATTTTTTCCTAAGCATAAAATTTTCTAAGCTTGGTTGCTTTCCAGGGATTGCCGATAGGTGTGCCATCCATTTCTGTTAGCTTGTAGGATCCATGTCCGGCCTTTGCAATCACATGGAAGGGACCCTCGTAGTTCGGTTTGAACTTAGTCTTTTCGGACTTTTGGACCACTTCCCGGAGAACTAGATCGTTTATGTTGAAGGGTCTCATCTGAACATTGTTGTTGTATCCCCTGGCAACCTCTTGCTGATATGAGGCATGTTTTAGGTGTGCTTCTTCCCTGAGCTCTTCAGCTAGGTCAAGCTCCCTGTCCATGGCCTCATCATTTGTTGGCACATCAAAGCTTTCTGTCCGAGCGGTTGGGATTAGGGTGGCTAGCGGGAGAACAGCTTCCATGCCATATGCCATAGAGAATGGCGTTCGGCCTGTTGAGCGTCAGGGGGTGGTTCGATAGCCTCAGAGAATCTTTGGGAGTTCTTTGGCCCACTTACCCCTCTTCAAGGTTAGGTGTCTCTTGATTCCAGCTGAAATCGTTTTGTTCGACGCTTCGGCTTGTCCATTTCCCTGAGGGTATGACACCGAAGAGTGGAAGATCCGGACATTGTGCTTTTTACAAAGCTTCTCGATCGCTTCGGCGACAAATTGGGTCACGTTATCCGAAATGATCGCATATGGGACACCGAAGCGAGAGATGATATTCTTCCAAAGAAATCGCTCTACGTCAGCAGCAGTTATAGTGATGAGGGGCTCAGCTTCCACCCATTTGGTGTAGTAATCAGTCGCTGTTATCAAGTGTTTGAAGCCACCTGGAGCTGTCAGCAACTTTCCCACTATGTCTAATCCCTATTAAGCAAAGGGCCATGGGCTGGTTATAGGTTGTAAGGCTTCGGTCGGCTGCAACAGATGAGAGGCGTGTTTTTGGCATTGCTCACACTTTTTGGCGTATTCCTCGGATGTTTTCTTCATTTTCGGCCACCAATACCCTTGGGTAAGAGCTCGATGGCAAGGGACCGTCCGCCCGAGTGGCATCCGCTGCTTCCTTCGTGGAGCTCTCGAAGGATGCTCTCAATTCGGGAATCATGCACAACCTTCAAGTCAGGGCCTGTGAAAGACCTTCGGTACATCCTCTCGTTCGGATCCAAATAGAAGTAGGAGGCCTTGGACCTGACTCTGTGGGCTTCCTTTTTGTCTGTCGGGAGTTTCTCATGCTTGAGGTAGGCGTAGATTTCATCCATCCAGCTTGGGCCGAGAGATATAATTTGTACTTCCTTTCTCTCGGGCTCTATGCTTGGACTTTCTATTTCCCCTAACAGAATGGTTCGGTTGGGAGAAGCGACACAAGCCGTTGATAGGGAGGCCAGAGCATCCGCGTGGGCGTTTCGTTCTCGGCCCACCCATTCAATCTCCACGGTCCTGATTTCTTTTATCAGCTCCCACACTTTGTCATAATACTTTATCATCCTTGGGTCTTTTAGTCTATATTGATCTTTGATTTGATTCACAATCAACTGCGAATCGCTGTAGACTTGCACTGTCTCGGCGCCTAGGTGTTTAGCCATCTTTAGTCTGGAGAGTAGTGCTTCATATTCAGCCTCATTGTTTGATGCCAGGAATCCGAGGGTAAGTGCATTTTCATGCATAATACCCGTCGGAGAAACAAGGACAACCCCAGCTTCAGCTCCTCAGCTGTTTGATGCTCCGTCCACCTGTAAGCGCCATACTTCTCCTTGGAACATTCTCCAAACCTTGCCTTGTTTCTCTTCTGAAGGTTTCTCGGCAATAGCCGGAGTCCCTTTCATCACTTCATTTGGAGAGTCTTCTGGTAGCTTCTTGTCGATTTCGGGGTTGTTGCTGAGCTCAGGTGTTAGCTCGGCGATGAAATCAGCCAGAACCTGTCCCTTAATAGCTGTTCGGGGTTCATACCGAATATCGAAGTTTTCCAACTCCAAACTCCATTTTGAAATCCGAGTCGACAGGTCGGCTTTTTTTAGCATGGTCTTCAGTGCGTATTTAGTGATCACAATGATGGTATGAGCTTGGAAGTAAGGCAGCAATTTCCTTTTGGCCGTCACCAGGGCCAAAACCAACTTTTCAAGAGGGAGGTACCTTGTCTCGGAGGGAATCAAGGTTTTGCTAGAGTAGTAGATGTGCTGGAATTTAGCCCCTTCTTTCCTTACAAGGACCGAGCAGACTGCGTGAGCAGAAACCGAGAGGTATAGGTAAAGGTCTTCTTGGTCAATAGGCATCACGAGGAGAGGTGCTTTGGAAAGATATCCCTTCAATTGGCCCAGCGCTCGGTCACATTCTTTGGTCCACTGGAAACTCCTTTTGCTAGTTTTTAGGGATTCGAAGAAAGGTCGGCACAGATCCGAAGACCGGCTGATAAACCTATTGAGCACCACGGCCATGCCTGTGAGCCTTTGAACCTCCTTGATGGTGCTCGGAGGTCTGAGGTTTCGAATTGCAGAAATCTGCTTTGGATCTGCTTCAATGCCTCTCCGAGTAACCATGTATCCGAGGAACTTGCCAGAGCCGACGCCAAATGCACACTTCTCGGCATTAAGGCGCAGCTTGTGTTTCTTCATTACTGCAAAAATTTCGGCAAGGTGCTCCAGGTGATCCGAAGCGTGCTTGCTCTTGACTACCATATCATCAATGTACGCTTCCATTGTGTCCCCGAGCTGCTTGGCGAACATTTTTGTGATCATGCGCTGGTAGGTAGCCCCAGCATTCTTCAGTCCGAACGGCATAGCTTTGTTGCAGTAAGTCCCTCGGGGAGATATGAAAGCTGTCTTCTCTTGCTCCCCAACTACCATTGCTATTTGGTGGTACCCGCTATAGGCATCCATCATAATGAGCCGAGCATGTCCCGCCGTAGCATCAACCAGCAGGTCAATTTGTGGAAGTGGGAAGCAATCCTTCGGGCATGCATCGTTGAGATTGGTGTAGTCTACGCAAACGCGTAGCTTCCCATTCTTCTTCGGAACTACTACGGTGTTTGCCAGCCACGTCGGATATTGAACCTCTTGAATAGCCCCATCATCAAGCAGCTTCCCGACCTCAGATATAACAGCGTCTGAGTGGGCCGGAGACGATCGTCTTGGATTTTGAACCACGGGCTTTTAGAGTGGATCGACATTGAGTGAGTGAGAGACGAACTAAGGGTCAATGCCTGGCATCTCATACGGTGTCCAAGCAAAGACCTCGATATTCCCTTTATGGAATTACACCAGCTGCTCTCTCTCAGATGCCGTTAACGTTGACCCAAGGAGAAAATACCGGGTTCCTTCTTTGTTAATGGGCACCGTCAACAGGTCCTCGACTGCCTTCTCCTCGGCTGGTAACCCAACATCTTCCAGGACCGGACCCTCCGGCTCTTCGATGGATCTCGGTTTTGGTTCTTTCTTCTTCCTTTTTTTTTTTTTTGGGTAAACCAAGCTTGAAAATAAAAGAGACAAAAAGGATATACAGCCTACAAGGGGCATACCCCAGGGAGGACAAAATAAAACAAAGAAAGAAAAGAAAATTGCAGGGATATCCAAAAGGCAACATAAGGTGGGATATGAAAGTAAATCTAATACCCATGGATTAAAATGAATTCCTACGCATAGGAGAAAACAGTGGGCAAGAAAACACTATCATAGGAACCCAGGGACATCCCCACCTGGGATAGGATAGAATGGGATAGGATGCTTCTGAAACTTCGCAAGTAAAGAGCAGAATTGAAAACCATCTGGGCAGAATAACTAGCATGGTGGAACAAGCTACAAGAGCAGGCGCCACACACTACAATCCACACAGATTTAAGAGCATCAACAACAGCGTGTAGATTATAACAGACCATGGCAGCAAATCTCAGAGGGCACACAACATAAGAGGGGCCTAATAGAGACTAGCAAAAGGCCTGAACATGTGCACAATGGTAGCAGTAGATGGCAGACAACTAGAATGATGGATCTGGCAACAATAGCAGATTGCCAACACTAACAACTACACAGTACAATCAGCAGCAAATAAAATGCGGGAGAATGCTTCTGGCCGTTGGATCGCGCATAGGCCATCAACGGCTGAGATTAAAAAAGGCACACGTGGGTCAGATGGCCGGGTTAAAACATTTCGCGGGTCAGGATCCGGGTTTAAACCCCCATCCGGATCCTGACCCCTCATTTCACGAGTTCATCAGAGAGAGAAGAGAGAGAGAGCAAACAAGCGATTTGAAAAACCTTAGCGCGAAATCGATCTAGCTCGAGCCAAAGACGTCCAGATCTTGACGAAATCGAAGGTATTCACCTCTTGTCTCTCTTCCGTCGTCGATTCTCTTCGTTTTCCCCATTGTTGTAGTCGATTTTTGATTGTTTAGGGTTTCCACGAATAAGTCTGTCAAGCAAGGAGAACCAAACCAGTCCAGTTCTTGACGAAGGTGAATCTCTCTTCTCTCTCTTCCCTCGATCTTCTCTCTTCGTTAATCAACTCAAAATCTGAAATTGATTTTTCAAATTTCAAATTTTAGGGTTTTCCCACCAACAGAAATTGAGATCTCGTTCCAGGTCAATCTCGAAGAAGGTTCTGCTCTCTCTCTCTCTCTCTCTCTCACTTTGTGGTTCTTGAAACCCTAAATTCGATTTAGGGTTTCATTTTATTTTCAGTTGTGAACCCGCATACTTCATAGATGTATGATGGTTTTTGCATGACTGGTTATGAAATGAGCAAACAAACACATTGTATATCCCTTCAATAGCTTGATTTACCCTGTGAGTTTTGTCTTGGTTATGCATTTCTCCGGTATTTTAGAAGCTGAGACTGCATTGTTAAGTGTTGAAACTTCCTGGAATTGAAGCTTAGTTTACGGCTGAAAGTGTTGTTTTTGTCGTGTAAAATGACCTTACGCTGCTGTAATTAGCTGTTAAATGCTTACATTCTTGAATGTCAAAAACTGAATTTTAGGTGGAAGAAAATGGTTTTCAATGGTGTAATAAGAATCTATGATTGCACCTTGTGGACGGCGCCACGCGGCTCGATGCCTTTGGTTTGGAAAATGAAAAGAAAATTGTGAGTCGCCACCCGGGATTTATTTTAGAAAATGATTTTGGGTACCCGAGAAACCGTTTTGGAAAATAAATAATGACTCTTGTGCCGTTTTTGGAAAAGGATTTGGTCTGCGGAAAAGATTCTTGGATTCGGAAGCCAGGTTACGAACGGGGAAGGTTTTATTAAAAAGCACCCCGCTCGCCCGGGAAATTCCCGATCTCTACTAAATTTTTGTGAGATTTTGGAAAACATTTTATTGGAAACTTTGACGAATAAACAGATAAATAATGAGAAATAAACAGATAAATAATGAAAACGTAATATGCAAGTTGCAGAAGAAACCAGAAAACGGAGCGCGAACAGAGGGAAACAGGGGAAATTTTTATTCTAAAAAAGTTAGCCGCATGGCTAACCTAATTTGGCCGTACGGTTCACTTATGTTAGCCGCACGGTTAACTTTTTGAAAGATTTCTCAAAAATTTGTTTTGTGAACAGAAACTTGTTTTTGTTTGTAAAAAAAATTGATTTTTATGAAATATTCAACCACCCGAGCCTAGAGATGACTATTGGAGTCACCCTCGACCCGGGAGGATCCCCTCAAAGAACCAAGGTTTGGACCCCGGTTTTAGAAGTGTGGTTGTACCTTTGCAGAAATTTTTGGACAGCTTGAGAACTTCGAATCCCTTGGACACAAACTTCGGACGGAGAATTCTTGTATAGGTTATGAGTTACTGGAGGTGAAAATAGGAAAGCGAAGAGTGGATTACGGTTTTGACGAAAGTTTCGGATGAGATTTTTTTTGAACAGAGGGATGACCGGGGATTTTTCCGGCGTATCGGGGTGGTATGGAAGTTGTTTTTTTTTTTAAATGGGAGAGGAGGAGGTTATTTATAGACGGAAAAAAGGAATAAAATCTGTACGAATCTTTCCAAAATGATGAGATGCTTTTGCTGTCAGATTTGCGAAGATTTCCTGACACATAGCAGTATGGCTAAATTGGTTGATCGTGCGGCTAACATAAGTTAGCCGTACGGCTAAGTTGAGGAAGGATGAACCGTGCGGCTATTTCAGTAGGCCGCACGGCTGTGGAGTTTGTGTCCAAAAATTCTGAGCTCTAAAATGGTTGTTCCAAGGTACTGCTGAGTATCTCTTTCATCATTGGGGATACACAGGGATTAAAATTGGGGTGTCTACACATCTTCTTCAGATTTGGTCATGAACTCTATTGCATTATTGGCCATGATCAGTGGTTAATTTGATTGTAACGCGGTATTTTGTAGTTCAATTGACCTTTTGGAACACCTTGAGTTTAGGTGAAATCTATGATTGCTATGTGTGAGCTGCCAGCAAATGGGGTGGTGTAGCCGTAGGACAATACAAATATTAATATTAATTTTGACTAGAAATTTCTCTGAAAATGTGAAGGTCTTTACATGTCATAATTATGTGAAGTTAAGTACCACGTGCTTTACATTAGCTAGAATAATCAATCGAGATGGACATTTTTCAGATTGCACACTTATTGGTGTTAACGGCATGAGGTTAATTCCTTTTTGGTTTCGACAATGGATGAGGTATTGACACTATTTAACCTTATTAGTCTTTGTTGACATTCTCTCCTACTACTAACTGCAGGTGGATAAAGCTCTTATGCAGCTTGGTGGTCCAAAAGCCTATTTTATGCACTGCTTGGAACCGTATGCACGCACAGAATGCAGTGATCCTTGAGACTTGAGAGTGTTAGAACTTGGGCAACTTTAGTTTGTAATATGTTTTTCATTTTTTGTTTGATACCAAGGTAGTGACAGTAGGCTAGAAAACTTGGTGCTTTGTCCTTACATATTTCAGTTGCTTTCTGTCAATCTAGTGGTCGAATTAGAATTGGATTTTGTAATTGGTATTGGATTTTTTTATTGGTATTGGAATTGGATTTTTTTCAATCACTGTTGCTATTTTATTTGTTTATTCTGCTGATGTTATAGGAGCATTACATGTAAGAGGTGCTATTAAGCACCTCATTGTGTCTGTATCTGTGTTCCCACCATCGTGTCTGAGTCCATGTCCCCCAGGCCAGTGGATTGGTGGCTTTGGCATTTAAAGCTCAAAAGCTTTTGCTGCCTTTGATGGAGACATGGAGTCAAGGTCACATAATGTGTATACTGCGAGAAAGGGTTCTTGGCTCGATATATATGTGCAGATAAAAAGGCGATACTTGGGACTGGGGAAGAAATATGACAAAGTTGAGTGAAACAAGGTTTCTTATGTGAATGACGGTTAACTTGAATAGGCACTCGGCAAGTTGCAAGAGTGGGAGAGGAGATTTGTTGCGGATGTGGTATTGTATTAGAGCTGGCCATAAAATAATGTGCCATGTTGATGTACCCATTCCATATTTGGCGTTCAGTGCAATAAAAGAGGGAAAAAAAATGATGATGGATTCGGGAAGAGTTAAACTATACGCAAGTAATTCATACACATAACCGTCCTATGCATGTAGGTTCCACGTGCATTGTGTCGATTTCTCTCTCTCTGAGCTCAATCCACATAAAACCATACCACAATAGGGGGAAGAAAAATATCGACAGCAATACAATGTAACTTAGTAAATATTCGTGAATTCAATATGGTCGAACTCTTCAAAAGATCAATAGTATTTTTGAACTTCTGCTGTACAAAAAAACCGTGATTTTGCGAAAAAAATAATTGAAATACAGCACTGCAAATACAATGACACCAAAAATACATATCAAATTTCATTATCCCATCTGGATTTTGGGGTAATCACTGTTGGGAGTGCAGATAAACCTGAAGGTAGCGCTACCAAGGTTTTGGGGTAGCGCTACCGAGTGCCTATCTCTTAAACAGAGTGTTTTGGAGCGCTACAGGTTTTTCCCTGTAGCGCTACCGAGAGCCTTCTATGCTTTTAGGGTTTCGGCCGACTGCGTGTGTGTTAGAGTTGTGTATCAGATTTTCAGAGCGTGAAAATTTGTGAGAGGCAAGAGAAAACCAATCTCAGAGAGATTGTGAGAAGACTTGTACTCGTTGATTCGATTTCATAGTGGACTGGTGTGGCTCCTGTGGTTTTTCCTCACGTTGAGGTTTTCCACGTATATCTTGTGTCTTGCTTTTCTTTCCGATTTTTCATTACACACGTATTTGCTTGTTTATTCTGTGATTCATTGTTCCCAAGATCCGTAAGGGCGTTGTAGGATTGAACAGGTGTTCGGCAATAAATCCATAACAACTGGTATCAGAGCCGCGGTTGCGGTAGGTTTTGTTCGACAGGTTAGGGTTTAATCTTGTTTGGGCAGGCTAGGGTTCATTGGGACCTATGGGTTCTGAGGAAGGCAAACAGAAGATTGATAAGTTTGATGGGTCAGACTTCGCGTTCTGGAAAACACAGATAGAGGACTATCTGTATCAGAAGGATCTTTACCAGCATTTGGAAGGTAAAGAAAAGGGGAAGAAAGCTGAAGAGAGTGACGATGATTGGAAAGTTCTTGATAGAAAGGCGTTAGGGGTTATTCACCTATCTCTTTCCAAGTCAGTCACACACAACATATTGAAAGAGAAAACGACAGAGGAGCTTAAGGAAGCGCTGAAAAAGATGTACGAGCAACCGTCTGCTGCGAATAAGGTACATCTTATGAAAAAACTTTTCAACTTGTCCATGGTTGAAGGGGTTTCCTTTATGTCACATCTTAGTGAGTTCAATATGATAGTTGATCAACTTACGTCTGTCGATATCAAGTTTGAGGATGAGGTTCAAGCTTTGCTAATTCTGTCTCAGTTGCCAGAGAGCTTGGCAGGGTACTGTTACTGCAGTCAGTAATTCGGCAAGGAAAGAGAAGTTGAAACTAAGTGAGGTTGTCAGTTTGATTTTGACTGAGGAGGTCAGAAGGGGTTCGATTGATGGTTCAGGTAGTTCAGGTTCAGCTCTAAGTGTTGAGCAGAGGGGCAGAAGCCAGACCAGGGGTGGTTAGAATCAGAACAGGAACAGGTCGAAATCCAAGGATAAAGGAAATAAGGCCAAATCTCAGGTTCGGCCTATTAAAGGTGAATGTTGGAATTGTGGTCAGATAGGCCATATGTCACAAACTTACAAAGCACCGAAGAAGAATAACGGTGGGCAGGAGGCTCACGTTGTGCATGATGCACTTTTTCTTGCTATGAACAGCGACACCGAATCGTAGGTGATTGATTCGGGTGCCTCATTCCACGCCACTGCTAACAGGGAGGTTCTGCAGAACTATGTAGCAGGGGACTTTGGGAAAGTATACTTGGGGGATGATGAGCCTTGCAATATTGTGGGAAGAGGTGATGTTTAGATTGCTACAGCAGGGGTACAGATGATGTTTGAAAGATGTCAGGCACGTTCCGAATTTAAAGAGGAATCTTGTTTCGGTTGGACAGCTTGCAGCAGCAGGTTATACTTCGACATTCACAGGGGATACGTGGAAAGTCTCCAATGGTACCATGGTGGCGGCTAAAGGCAAGAAAGTTGGTACACTTTACTTGACTTCACATGGTAGCGATACACTTGCTGTTGCAGACAGCAAGGAGAGTTCAAATCTGTGGCACAGAAGACTGGGGCATATGAGTGAGAAGGGAATGAAGGTTTTGCAGGCAAATGGGAAGCTATCGGGGTTAGAGTCAGTGGATATTGACATTTGTGAAGATTGCATCTTCGGGAAACAGAAACGGGTTAGCTTTCAGAAAGGCGGCAGGCCTCCCAGGGCTCAGAAGCTAGAGCTTGTCCATACAGATGTGTGGGGTCCAGCTACAGTGTCTTCTCTTGGCGGTTCTTACTACTATGTTACCTTTGTCGACGATCACTCGAGGAAGGTATGGGTATACTTCATGAAGCACAAGTCAGAGGTCTTTGAAGTCTTTAAGAAGTGGAAGGCCATGGTTGAGAATGAAACAGATTTGAAGGTGAAAAGGTTGAGGTCCGACAACGGCGGAGAGTATGAGTTGGGGGAGTTCAAGAAAGCCTGCGCTCTATTCGGGATTCGTTTAGAGAGGACATCTCCAGGGACTCCGCAGCATAATGGCATTGCAGATAGGATGAACAGGACCTTGACTGAGCGTGCTAGGAGCATGCGGATACACGCAGGGTTGCCCAAGATGTTTTGGGCAGATGCAGTCAGCACAGCAGCATATTTGATCAATCTTGGGCCATCAGTTCCGCTGAATTTTGGCATACCAGAGGAGGTTTGGAGTGGTAAAGAGGTAAATCTCTCACACTTACGTGTTTTCGGTTGTGTTTCCTATGTGCATATTAGCGACAAGGACAGGGATAAACTTGATGCTAAGTCACAGAAGTGCACCTTTATTGGGTACGGCGGAGATGAGTTTGGTTATCGTTTTTGGGATGAGAAGAACCGAAAGATAATCAGAAGCAAAGACGTTGTGTTTTATGAAAAGGTGATGTACAAAGACAGGGACAGCAAACAGAACAGTGGGAGTACCACTTCGGATGAAGATACGTCCAAGTACTTTGGGTTGGAGGTTCTTCCAGTTGACTGTGGGGTTGAGCAGAGGTCTGGTCAGGTAAAGGAGAGAGCTTTAGATGAGACAGTTTCAGATGAGGTAGCTCCAGAGACAGGGACTAGTTCAGCGGTTAGAGAGTTGAGGAGGTCAGCCAGAGTACCCAAGCCGAATCCGAAATACATTTCTTCGCTTGATTACTTGCTTTTGATTGACAGTGGAGAACCAGAGTGCTATGATGAGGCTATGCAGGTTTCCGAGTCAGCTAAGTGGAAGACTGCGATGCAGGAAGAGATGGATTCTCTTCATTCCAAAGATACTTGGCAGTTAGCTCAGCTTCCCGCAGGAAAGAAAGCCTTGCAGAACAAATGGGTTTTTCGACTTAAGCAGGAGAGTGATGGCAAGAAAAGGTACAAGGCAAGATTGGTTGTAAAAGGCTTCCAACAGAAGGAGGGAATCGATTATATAGAGATATTTTCGCCGGTTGTGAAGATGGCCACTATCAGAGTGGTGTTGAGTTTGGTTGCTGCTGAAAATCTCTACCTTGAGCAGTTAGATGTTAAAACTGCTTTTCTTCACGGGGACTTGGATGAAGAAATCTACATGAAGTAGCCTGTTGGCTTCATTGTGAAAGATAAGGAAGAGATGGTGTGCAGGCTCAAGAAGAGTCTGTAAGGTTTGAAACAGGCTCCCAGACAGTGGTACAGGAAGTTTGATGGTTTCATGCAGCGCAGTGGCTACACAAGGTGCAATGGAGATCACTGTTGTTACTTCAAGAGGTTTGAGTCTAGCTACATCATTTATTGCTCTACGTAGATGATATGCTTGTAGCAGGTTCCTGTGTTAGGGAGATCAACAGCTTGAAGCAACAGTTGGCAATGGAGTTTGCTATGAAAGATCTGGGTGCAGCTAAGCAGATGCTTGGGATGAGAATCAGCAAGGATAGGGCTCAGGGAACCTTACGGTTGAGTCAGGCTGAGTATATTGAACGTGTTGTGGAGAGGTTCAATATGCAAGGTGCTAAGGCAGTTGGCACACCCTTGGGAAGTCATTTCAAACTTTTCTCAGGGGCAATCACCCAAGACAGATGCAGAGAGAGAGTACATGGCCAAGGTTCCGTATACCTCGGCCGTGGGTAGCCTGATGTATGCGATGGTGAACACGAGACCAGACATTGCCCATGCAGTGGGAGTTGTGAGCAGGTTTGCTAGCAATCCAGGGAAACAGCATTGGGAAGCAGTAAAGTGGATCATGCGATATTTGAGAGGTACCACTGATTTGCCACTTTGTTTTGGGAGAGGGAATTTGACAGTGCAGGGATATGTGGATGCAGACTTTGCCGGTGATCAGGATACATGGCGAAGTACCACGGGTTATATCTATACTATGGGTTCAACAGCGGTGAGCTGGGTCTCACGTCTGCAGAAATTAGTAACACTATCCACCACAGAAGCTGAGTATGTGGCCGTGACTGAGGCCGCAAAGGAGATGATTTGGTTGAAGGGCTTCTTGGAGGAGTTGGGTCTGAAGCAAGAGAACTGTGTTCTTTTCAGTGACAGCCAGAGTGCTATACACCTTGCCAAAAATCCAGTGTTCCATGCCAGGACGAATCATATTGATTTGAGGTACCATTTCATTCGTTCGCTTTTGGAGGATGGGGATTTGTTGCTAGAGAAGATTTTGGGGGATCGAAATCCGGCAGATATGTTGACCAAGTCTGTTACTGTTCAGAAACTGAAGTTATGTTCAACTTTAGTTGGCCTTCATGCTTGAAGAGATGATGTGCCTGGAGTCACACCAAGAGGGGTCAGATGACTACGTCCATGTTTTTGATTGAGATCATTTGGGTTTGCAGTTGTTTATTTGCAGATGCTTCAGGTTATCTTCAAGTGGGAGATTGTTGGGAGTGCAGATAAACCTGAAGGTAGCGCTACCAAGGTTTTGGGGTAGCGCTACCGAGTGCCTATCTCTTAAACAGAGTGTTTTGGAGCGCTACAGGTTTTTCCCTGTAGCGCTACCGAGAGCCTTCTATGCTTTTAGGGTTTCGGCCGACTGCGTGTGTTAGAGTTGTGTATCAGATTTTCAGAGCATGAAAATTTGTGAGAGGCAAGAGAAAACCAATCTCAGAGAGATTGTGAGAAGACTTGTACTCATTGATTCGATTTCATAGTGGACTGGTGTGGCTCCCGTGGTTTTTCCTCACGTTGAGGTTTTCCACGTATATCTTGTGTCTTGCTTTTCTTTCCGATTTTTCATTACGCACTTATTTGCTTGTCTATTATGTGATTCATTGTTCCCAAGATCCGTAGGGGCGTTGTAGGATTGAACAGGTGTTCGGCAATAAATCCATAGCAATCACTTCAAGTCCGCCAGCAAAAGGCCTCAATGGCTCTAGGGATAATAACGGAACCACCATCCTGTTGGAAATTCTCAAGCAAACATATCATCATTCACGGAACCGCACAGGCTTTGGCATTTAAAGTGTGCACAAACTGTGTTGGAGCAAGATTGCCTTTACCCTTTTTGGGACTTCTTGTTGATGATGCTTCAGGGCGGTACCGGATTCCCAGACGCTGACTCTGGTAATCGGTACAATTCGATGCACTTGATATCTGTTGCAAAAATAATAGAGCACATGGTAAATTGGTAATGATTCAATGCCTTAACGGCTGCCCTAAGAAATTTTCAAGTATATTGGTAATGATTCAATGATTCAATGCCGTAAATTGGTAATGATTCAATGCCTTAAGGAAAAACAGGACATCATGTTCATTGTTCACCAAAAACACCATTTAAACTTGCTCTAAGAAATTTTCAAGTATATTTATCTTATTTGGTTTCCTTTATAGAATTTCTTGACCTATGCTTGAACCATGGTATTGGGGCTCGAATCACCAATGCTGTAAGTATATCAGAAGATATCTACAAACCTGTTTATTTTCCCCTCGAGGTTGGAATCCACATTTTTCAACAACAGAAGATCTCAATATTTCCGGGGTTATAAGAGGAGTAAAGCCCCTTCTCGTGACTTCCGAGATAGTCCAATTTATAAGGGCCATCACTAATAAAACTGCTTCATTCTTTAGGTAGTAGAACTTTGACCCGCTGACCTGCACAACCATGAACAGGTAACATCAACAATAAATTCAAGTGCTTCACTGACTCACCATTTCCGTCCAAGTTACATGCAGATGTTTGACATTTATGACAATAAAAATAATGCAGTAGAACAAAACAATAGTGGAACCATAAGGTTTAGCGGATCCAATGCAAAGCAAATGAAGATCTGATCGAAAAAGTTTGAGATGCATTCAAAAGATCTACTTTGACAGAAATGAAGAAACATCTCCCTAAATGTATGCCATTGACCGTGTTATGCAGCATTAAAAGATGCAAGTGGATACCTACCGATTGATCAAACATAGTTATGTAAATGGATGATGAGGAATTTATTGAGGTTTTGCATACTTGTATAACGTAGATGTAGACACCCCAAAATGGAACGTTTTGTACACATTTTAATCCCTGATGATGAAAGGAAATGCTCGGAAGGCCTCTCGGATTGGAATTCTCCAAGTCAACTCAGTCAACAGTACTGTGCGGTACTCACTTCTCACGCACGGCACAGTCCCAGTCACGTACGACAGTTTTTTGAATTTTAGGCGGTGGAAGTGTGCCGCACGGCACAGTTAGTCTGCCGCACAGCACAGTTTGTGTGCCGTACGGCACTGTCACTTGTCACACAGTTTTTGCAGAGTTCCCAGCAGCTCAAATGTTGACGAATTCGCTTCTTCAGCTCATCATGGTTTCGTGCAAGAAGGGAAGGCTACTCTAGAGCCATCATCACCATGAGTAAGGAACAAGTAAACTTGGAGATCAAGTTCACTCGTCGGCTATAAATATCGATTGATTCCAACGGAAATGAGGACCGGAAAAAATATGCAGAAAACCAAGAATTCCCACCTCTAAACCCTGTCAAAACTTCATTTCTGTTACAAACTATCCTCATTTGTAACCAACCAAGTCCAGAAAATTAGCCTAATCCTCTTCAAAGCAAATCCTAATCAAAAAACCCGACCCTCTGTTTTCGGTTCCAAAACTGTGAGGTCGTCATTCCAAGCTTGCTCAAATTCAAGCCATCAACCTTCTCTGCAACAATACCTGATTGAAGCTAGAGGCCAAAGGGAGTTCAAACCAAGTTCAGAAGGTTTCAGAAGTATTTCAATCCGAAAGTGCAAAACCGAGGTATAATCCCATTTCGCCAAATTTCTTAAGTTTGGTACCCTGAGGGGAGGGGTACCAAGTGTGGGATGATCTCCTATATCATCTCTGCACTTGGTATGCCTATGTTACATCAAATTCAGTTGGATTTCATACCTCCCGATTGCGTCGTACGGTGAAAACATCGCCTCGTACGGGGTAATTTAGCGAGGAGCAACATCTCTTACTTAAGCACCTTGTTTTCATGTCCAAAATAATCTGCTTTTTATCAAGTTTCATGCCTTGTATGAGTTTCCATTCAATCATTTCGAAAAATCAAAGTTTTGAACTTATGAAGAAAACAGTGCCGCACGACACTCCTTCTGTGTCGCACGGCACACTTGGAGTGCTGTACGGTACTCTTTTGAAAATTTGACCGTTGGGTTGATAAACAATGCCGCACGACACACTTTCTGTACCGCACGGTACTCCTAGTGTGCCGCACGGCACACTTTTCTGGCAAAAATCAAAATTTTGATCAGTATCCTGCATGAACAGTTTAAACTCTTGATTTTTGTACATTTACTGTTATTTACATACTAGTTGCTTGCTTTTCATTATTATCATCTGCTTTGCATAATTTAAATGTTTATCTGTTGAAGTTCGGCATTAAAATGTTTTCTGAAAAGTCCCACAAATGTTTAGTAAAGACCGATTTTTCATCGGGCGAACGGGGTGCATTAAAACCCTTCCCCGTTCGTAACCTAGGCTCCCGAATCCAAAACGAATCTCTGGTTTTCAAACTGGTTTATAAATCATTTTCTCAATCATTTTTCAAAACGGTTTCTCGGGTCCCAAACCATTTTCCAAAAACCCGGGTGGCGACTCTATTTTCAAATCCAAAAACCACCTGCGTGGAGGTCGACTGTCCACAAAATGGCGACTCCGCTGGGGATCCATATTTTTAAATTAATCTTTATTTTGACAGTTTACACTTGTAAAACGACCCTTCGAAAGCTTGACACCAAGTACGTGCTTCACGCTGTACTAGAAAGGATTGATGTCAGGGTGAAAGCCCAATCAGTCTGGACTGGAGCTTTCTCGGTTGTTTGCATGCGTAAAATTTCAAGGTTTTGATTAATTTAAAAAGCGAGCCAAGCTTGAAAAACATTTGTGGGATTTTTGAAAACAATTTTTATTGCCAAACTTTTGCATCACTTGCATCGATGTTGGATAAGCCCCGCTGCTGCATCTTGGTTACCCTACCCAGTTCGCTGGTGTTAGGACATCCTTGAATGCTCAGCAACCTTGGACCGTGATGAGTCAGCATGCCGCTTGACCTTTGCCATGCAGTACACTTGGCACTGGGATGCAAATTTTGGCTCTAAGTCTGGGGAACCCCCTAAACCAAAACCGGCCTTTGCATATAATTAACCTAGAACCTTCCAACCTGGGACAGGGACCCGCAGGTTAGGATTATGTGATATATCCTGTTAACTGCTTAACTGTTTAACTGTTTGTTGTTTGCCTGTCTTGCATGTATGTACATGATAGCTGTTACCCTAGGTTTTCACCTCCCTTCCACAGTAATAATGAAGGATTGTCCCAATAATCGAATCCTCTGTCAAATAAACAAATTCCTTTTCAAATCAAGTGCTGCAATTGGCTCATTCCCTCCTAATATTTAGAATGTTTTATTTCTTTTATCAGAGTCTGTAACCAAAAATGAGTAATCAATCCGGAAGCAAGAAGCTCAAATCCACTTTTACCGCTCATCATGGCGCACCAGTATGGATACTTGAAGAAGTGGGAAATGAAGAGATCGAAAATGAAGCTCCAGACAAAGACAAGCTTGAGGAACTACTTCACCAGCTAGCTATGTCTGACCAACCAGGTTTAACCCTCCAATGGCACGACTCTGAAGATGTGAACGATCAAGGTTGGAAATTCCACCCTCCCACAGATGATAAAGCCAAGGATATCCTCGACAAGATCACTGTCAGGGTAGAGCAAGAAAGTGATGAATGAAGATGTAGATGTCATGCCACCAGTCAAGTACTTCCAGCCAGACGGCACGCCAGTCTACTACTTTCAAGACCCAGTGACAGGACACAAATACTGGGATGAGTAGTGATTGTGAAGCTTGTTATGAAGATTGTATCCTTCTGAATGATGGTTTGTCTCCCAAACAGCTTAAGAAAGCATATGCTCTGGAGAATCCACCACAACAGCCAGAGCCAAACAAGGAAGCAAAGCCAGAAGAACCAAGTCAGGAATGCTCCCCAAACAAATCCAACGACTGAGTCAGATCGAGAATCAGCAGCAAGCTAATTGTCAGCAGATCTAGCCTACAGGGCCCTTTTTGAGACTAGTTAAGTCTACCTTTTGTTGCTCAAGTCGGCTTGGGCTTTATCGAGTCTGTACTTTGCTTTATTGAGTCAGTTTGTACTTTTCTTTATGTTAGTTGAGTCAGTTTGTACTTTTCTCTATGTTGAATTTCTAGTTGTTTGAGGGAGAGCGCTAGTTGTAGTCTCGAACTACGTCACTGGCCTGATTCCTTCAAAACGAGGATACGTAGGCAACCCCTAAAAAGGTTCGGCCTTTATTTTGCAAAAATATTCAACAGAGCACTGAAAATTGGGGCAATCCTTTCTAAAACTGTGGTTGCATTGCACATCATGCATCATTCTTTCATTTGTACATGATTTCTTTTTTTCAAAAGATTGCACATAGCATTTTTTTCGGCACCAATCACTAAATTCGTTTTGTTTTCGCTATCAGTTTCAATCATTGGTAAGAGCGAGAAGAACACTGTACCTAGTTGGACTAGAACTCCCAAACAATGATTAATTCAAACTGACTCAAAAGCAGTACAATCTGATTCAGCAAATCCTGCGGATATGTCAAACAAGAATGAGATCGAGGCTCTCAAGCTAGCCTTAGAAGAACAACGGAAACATAGTGATAGTCAGATGGCAGAATTACTACTCTTGATACAAGGAATAACTCTTCAAAACAAGCCACCAGGAGGTCCAGGAGAGCAACCACCTCCAGCAAGAGAATCCGAATTTGGAAGCAATGATGGCGAAAGTCGCTAAACTCGAGAAATCGGTCCAAAAACAAGAGAAAGTAGCTGCCACGGGTGTTGACATGGACAAGTTATGTCTATTTCCTGGCGCTAAACTCCCGGAAGGATTTAAGCCTATAACCTGGGAAAAGTTTGATGGAAGTGGAGATCCAAGAGCTCATCTACAATAATATGTGGGCACCCTGTCCATGTATAACATTGAAAAGAATGCCATGGGTCAGATGTTTCAGCAGACTCTGACGGGGCCAGCACTGCGATGGTTTCTGAATCTTGACATTTCAAAGAAAGGAAGCTAGGAAGATATTGGGGTAGCCTTCATGGCTCAATACAATTACAACATTCAACTTGAGTTGACCATTCGAGAACTGGATGCAACCAAGATGGGAGCAAACGAGTCCTTTGCTGACTTTATCAAGAGATGGAGGGGAAAAGCATCTCAAATGATAGATCGACCCTCAGAAAAAGAGCAGATGAGAATTATCACGAAGAACTTGGCACCCAATTTTGCAAAGCACCTGGTAGTCTTTCAAACCACCGCCGACTTCAGGACTTTTTACGAGGCCGGCCTTGCAGTTAAAGATGCACTCAGAACTGGTATATTTGAGAAAGGAGAGTCTGTCAAGCCCAAACGAGTCTACTCTAGCAATAGCAATACCCTGTTCGGTACCAACCAATACAACCACGCCCAGGCCAGCTCCTCAAAGCCAACCAAAACCGAGCCTATTAACCAGATAGCAGCCCAGCCAGCCCGACAAGCAAGGAATTTCTACCAATTCCCTTTTCCCTTAACCACAGTTTACAAAAAGCTCCTCGAAAAGGATGCCATCAAGCCACTTGAGCCTCGCGAGCCACCCAAAGTGCTTCCTCCAAACCATAACCCGAACGCCTTCTGTTCTTACCACCAAATGCCCGGTCATCACACCAATAATTACATCCGTCTCAAGCACAAAGTCTAGGACCTCATTGAAGACGGAACACTTCCACTCCCCCTCAAAAAGCTAAACACTATCTCAAACCCCATGCCGGAACACAAGCCCAATACCCTAAATCAACCAAATCTCCCTCAGCTCCACTCCAAATAACTCAAGCCCCACTAAATTTGACCCTAGCCTTTACATCATTTCAGCCACCGAACCTAAACCCCTCATCCCTGTGCCAGAGGATCTTGAAATTTTCCTCCTCGAAAGGGTTAAGCCAAAACCAAAATTGAGATGGGCGGATATCACAGAAAGTGAAAAATGGGCCATGAATGATCAAGATTGGGAAGAACCGCCAAGAGTGGGACCCAAGCCAGTTTATTATCCCAGATTCTCATACCAAGCCGGTTGTTTCGATACCAACGGATCCCAGTATTTGTCGAATCGATAAAGTCGTATGCATCGCAGGCATGGTGCATACTCTTGAATATGTTGAACCAAGTGAGCAGGAAGATTGGCGAGAAAGGTGGGAGGCAATTTGCGCTGATCCACTTGATGCAGTTTCGCTTCCTGCACTGTTTGAAGAACCTGGAGATATATGGAATCGGACACTCAGCGAAGTGTATCATTGGGTCCCTAGCAGCAATCCTCTAGATAATTTGCTGCCACCTTCACTTCCCAGGATTGAAGAGCATTCTGCTATAGAGACTGTTTTTGGCGATCATGATTGGTTTCCTCAAGCCTACATTATCGGGGAATCTCTACCTCGACCATCTGTGCCATTTCCTCCTCAGCCTGATGTTTCAGCTCTAATTACGGATTCTGTGGACGCATTTTGGAGCGAAGAAGATGTGATTGATATCCGATTCAACAACGATGAAGTGTGGACCGTCAACAGAGCCACGTTAGATAATTCATTTTGGCACAATCAAGCAGTGGAAAATTTGGGAAAGAAGATGGAGAACATCAAGATCGAGAAACGAAAAGCCGAGGATAGCCTTGTAGGATTTTGGTCTGAGTATTTCGACACTAAGCAGAAATTGGAATCCATCAAGGCTGGAAAGCGAAAAGTCGATGAATTCGCTTGGGACGAGTCAAGAAGCGGACGGATTTATCAACCTGCTGACCTGCAAAGAGGCAACACCTCTAACCATGCTCAAGATGGGGCATTCGCTTGGGACGATCCCGTCCAGGACAATTCAATTCCAAGTAATCCGGAGGATGTCACTCAGACACTAGAAGTTATCACTCGACCACCGCAAAGGAATCCTGTGTCAGTGGAAGATCCCATCCGGAAACAACTTAAAAGAACTCCAGCATCGGTATCCATCTGGGACTGCTTTCCTCATCCAGGGAACACCGTCAGAAGCTGATCAAAACTCTGTCTAACATGGAAGTATCGCCTGACACTCCCCCTGAAGCACTGATAACCTTGCTTGCGCCAAATCAGGCAAAACATGTTGTGACGTTCACTGAGAAGGATTTACCGCCAGAAGGGGTCGGCCACAACAAGTCGCTACACATCACCATGAAGTGTATGGGGAAATGGGTCCCCGTTATTCTTCTAGACAATGGATCCGCTTTGAATGTCTGCCCACTACGCACAGCCTACTGTCTGGGATTTACAACTAAGGATTTCCAACCATCGAGCCTTGGGGTGCGTGCTTATGATAATACGCAGCAGGGATGTAGTCGGAGTTGTCCAACTGGAGATATCAGTTGAAGATTTTAAGTCTAAAGTTGAGTTTCATGTACTCGACATTTCTTCATCTTTCAACTTGTTACTGGGTAGGCCATGGCTTCACCACCTAGACATTATGGCAGTACCGTCTTCTCTGCATCAGAAAGTTCAGCTTGGATTGAACACAGGAACCCTAACTATCTATGGAGAATCTGGGATTCGTCCTCATGTCTCCGATAACGCCCCTGTGCTTGAGATCATACATGGAGAAGAAGATGTCACTCTCGGAGGATTCTCTTTTGACACCACTGGGGCAGTTCTCACCATCAAGATGGATGAAGATTTCTCGCTTAGCTCTACGGTTGTGGAAATGATGAGAAAGATGGCTTACATGCCAGGTTTGGGGTTAGGCCGCAACAATCAAGGAATAGCTGAATTCCCTGATTTCCCTATGAACAATCACCGCTTTGGCCTTGGTTATCTACCTAATAAGGATGAGCTGGGAAGTGGATGGAGAGCTCGAGCCCGTGCTCATCCAAAGAAAGGCCCCATTTGTTTTATCAAAGGAAAGTAGGCTATCTACCAAGGAGAGCCAAAACCATTTTGGGATATGGAGAAGAGAACCAAGTTGCCAGGGTTCGAGATCTTTGCCAATGACACATGGGACAGTGATGACGAATCGGCAAAACTGGAAGAATTGGTCAAGCAATGCAAATCTGACTGGATTGAAGTTTTTGACTCAGGGAATCTAATATCGTTGTTTGGGAATGAAAGTCCAATAGGTATGGTTGAGGATAGGCTTGCTGCAATGACGATTGATTTGGAGCCTGCCAGAGACATGGAGCTGATGATGCTAGGCTGGGAAACCCTTGGAGATGTTACCTCGCTCATTGTGGATGCCAATGGAATTTATAAAAACTACACTTTTTTACCCAAAATTATTTACACTGGCACTGAATTTGAGTCATGAGTCAGAGTCTAGCATTGAGTCTGAGTTTAGCACTGAATTTGAGTCCACTTCTGAGTCAATGCATGAATATGTTAGTTCTCCACGTCATCATTTCTCTTTTGAGTTTGAGTCCACTCTCATGTATCATGCCCCTGGGGCCACCTCTTTTGCAATGAATGAAATCGACTTTGCTTATTTTGCTGTGTCTGAAATAAATTGTGTTGACCCTGACGATGATGGAATTGAGTTTAAGGAAGAAATTCCAAAAAAACTCTGATCTCTAATCGAACGAGAAAATGAAAGGCATGCTCAGCCTATAATAGAAGGAGTAATTTCAATAAATTTGAGGGACGAGAGTAATCCACGAATGGTTCAAATCGGTTATGGGCTATCTCCAGAAGAATTTGAAGCCCACTCAGATCTTTTAAAAGAATTTCTAGATGTTTTTGCATGGTCTCACGAGGACATGCCCGGAATTGATCCTTGAAATCGTGGAGCATCGAATCCCGCTTTACCCAGATGCAAAACCTGTTAAACAGAAGTTGAGAAAAATGAGGCCTGACTGGGTGCTAGAAATCAAGAAGGAAATTCGGAAACAGATAGATGCAGGATTTTTAATAGTAACAGAATACCCTCAGTGCGTCGCCAACATTGTGCCTGTCCCCAAGAAGAATGGGAAGATCAGAGTTTGCATGGATTTCAGAGATTTGAACAAAGCAAGCCCTAAGGACGACTTCCCGCTGCCACACATAGATGTACTCGTGGACAACACCACGGGGCACGCATTACTTTCTTTCATGGACGGTTTTTCAGGCTACAATCAGATTCTCATGGCCCCCGAGGACCGAGAGAAGACAACCTTCACCACAGAGTGGGGCACCTACTATTACAGGGTTATGCCATTTGGATTAAAGAATGCTGGATCTACTTACCAGAGAGCAGCTACAACTCTACTACATGATATGATCCACAAAGAAGTCGAAGTATACGTAGATGACATGATTGTCAAATCCAAGGAAAGAGAAGGGCACCTGCACGCCCTCAGAAAATTCTTTGAAAGGATTCGCAAGTACAGATTGCGTCTCAATCCCGAAAAATGCACATTTGGAGTTACAACAGGAAAAATGTTGGGTTTTATGATCACTACCCGAGGAATTGAAGTGGTTCATCCAAAATCAAGGCCATTCTCGAAATGGAACCACCACAAACAAAGAAGGAAGTGCGGAGTTTCCTCGGAAAGATTTAGTTCATCAGCAGATTCATCGCCAAGTTAACCTCAACTTGCGAGCCGATGTTTCATCTTCTCAAGAAGGGCGTGCCATTCAAGTGGGACGACAGGTGTCAAAAAGCCTTCGAAATAATCAAGAAATACTTGCAGAATCCTCCGATTCTAATGCCACCTGTACCAGGGCAACCTTTAATTCTTTATTTATCGGTCACCCCGTCAGCTATGGGATGCATGCTAGCACAAGAAGGAGAAGGCGAATCTGAGAAAGCTGTTTACTATATAAGCAAGAAGATGGTTGGATGCGAAGAACGATACACTTCTCTGGAAAAGACTTGTTGGGCTTTGGTCTGGGCTTCCAAGAAGTTAAGACACTATATGTTGGCCCATGTTGTAACGCTAATTTCTCGAATGGATCCTCTCAAATATTTGTTTGAGAAACCTGCGCTTATAGGTAAGCTTCCACGATGGTTGCTTCTGCTAGCAGAGTTCGACATCAAGTATGTTACCAGGAAATCAGTAAAGGGAAGAGCCGTTGCCGAGTTTCTTACCGATCACCCTGTGGAAGGTCCAGAAGATGTGGAATTTGATTTCCCAGATGAAAATGTGATGACAGTTACCAATGAGGTCTGGATGTTGTATTTTGATGGCGCGGCGAATCAAAAAGGATTTGGAATCGGGGTATTGTTAATTTCCCAGAAGGATTGCATATCCCTCTTGCGTTTAAATTAAACTTCGAAGTCACCAATAACCAGTCAGAATACGAAGCCTGCATCGTTGGAATGGAAGCTGCCTTGGAAATTGGAGTCAAAAGACTAGAAGTGGTCGGAGACTCGAATTTAGTGGTGTCACAAGCAAACGATGATTGGAAGGTCAGGGAAGACAAGTTGAAGCCCTACCATCAGGACTTGGATGATTTGATCCCACAATTTCAGATGGTCACCTTCACACATGTGCCAAGATTAAAGAATCGGTTTGCCGATGCCCTTGCAACACTGTACGGGGAAAATTCCTCGTAACGCTGGATCACGTGCTTCCTCGAATCAACCCTAGATCTGCAAGACAGAAAAAGGGTTAGAGCACCTTTGCCTCTCGTTGGCAAAGGCCCTCCGATGCCTAAATTAGTATCACGTACTTGAATTCTCAAATCACAGTGCGTATGAAAATAGGTTTCACAGCGTACCTTTTGTCATGATCATTGCCTTGTATTTATAGGTGAAGAAGGCTTGATTTAGGCATCTCGTGCCTTGGTTTCCTGTTAGCTTCAGGAATCCATCTCCTAATAGGACTTTCCTTTTAGCAGCCAGTTTCCATATCCTGCTAGATTTCGTCTAGCAGGGGTCTTTCTCTCCATATAGGATTCTCTCTTATATGGGGTATACTCCTAATCACTTTAGGACTTCCCATATCATTCCCTTGCCTTACGGGATTACTCCTTATCTCATAAGGAGCTGCTGTAGAATATTCTGGAATGTCTCACTGCCTTGCCCGTGACGGTGCCGTACTTCCACGTAGCTCGGCATGACTCGTACATAACTCAGCTAATTACGCCGAGCTGAGTCCATGTATTCCAGAATGCTATTCAAGCTTTACCCGTAGCTCCCCCAGCTCGGCCATATCAGGGGCTTCCCCTTATGAATCATACCGAGCTGGCACGTCCTGATATATTAGTTTATTCCTTCCATTCTGGCCTTACTCATGGCCAAACCAGCTCGGCACAGGGCTCGCGCGTATCCTATGTGGTGCCAAGCTATTCACCCTCTCGTGGTGACTGTCATAGGCACGTGTTATGCCTAGTTAATAGGGTAACCAGATTTTACCCACTCCAATTGCTCCCCAGCTCTGCCGCTACTGTCACGCATCAGTAGCGTGCAGAGCTTCAACGGTTCCCGATGTATCCTTCGCACGCCTTCCCTCCATGTGGATGGCAACGTCGCTTTCATATTTAAACGTGAATGACCCTTTGGTGGCTCGGATAAGTTGAAAGGACGATTCCGCTGACGTTTCACGTACGTCACGTTCCACCTTTACGAGGTTTCGGGCGGGATAATCATTATTATTTCGTTCTTCCCTCTCACAACCCCTCTAAAACCAAACAAAAACCCCTCTTTCCTCTTTACTTCGCATTCGTTTGAAGCAAAAAAAAGAGAGAGAGAGAGAAATACTTCATCCTCCATTGCCGTCATCTGAGTTCGACTTCGATCTTCGTCCGGTTTCCTCGTCGGAGAAAGCTTTCCGATTTTGCTAGATCCTCCTCTTTCACGTAAGTGACCTTAAAAGATTTCTCTTTCTATCTCACGTTTCATCTCCTTCGCTTTCTTCGTAGTCTGTCCATCTTCTCGTCTTTTCTGGGTTTCAACTGTGAAACCCTAGTTTTATCGAAAAAATGGGTAGGCACAGGGCTCTCATAAGCACCCCAGAAAAAAAGATGGCGTTCCGTAGAGAATACGAGATCCCCGCCGATGTACAATTCTGGCTAGGTAGGTCTGAGGACTTAATAGAAGAGGGTCAGGATGAGAACACGATTTACGTTCCTCTGATTTTTATCGTGGAGGGGGGCCTTAGGTTTCCCCTTCATCCCTTCTTTCGTGAAGTATGTTCTAGATGTCAGTTGAACCCCAGGCAGCTCTGCCCTAATTTTGTCAGGGTAGTCATGGGCACAGTGGCCCTCAATAGGCTGCTCGGCCTTAATCTCGACTGGTGGGACTTACATTACCTCTATAGTGTAGTCCCTACAGCCGAGAAGAATTACTATTTCAAAGCAAGGAAGTCCCAGTCAGAAGCTTATCCTTGACCTGCCGAACTCCTCAAAGGGAGAGGCGGATGACTTCATCGTAGTCACTGGCAATTGGGAGCCCAGAGATGCCGAGGGGAACACAATCGGCCCTGCTTGTCCCAGAGCTGCAGGCAGACTACGTTAGTATTTTTCTCTAGCTCGGTTCATTCCTTTTTACTTCAGAAATCATATCCTGACCATTGTTTTGTTTTTGTTTTGCAGCGGGAAACCTTAACCACGGTGGTCGCCTGATCCACGGCAAGCTCCACCGAGAGGATATTGCCAAAGCTCTCTGGTTCGACGGCTTCGATCCGACTCCAATAGGGCTCGGCCGCTCGGCTCACCGGCTGCTGGGTTATACACCGTCTTATTGGGGTAACATCAGGAGAGAGGGAGAGCACAGGACAAGGCACGCTTGGCCGCCACCTTCTTCTGTGATCGCTACAGGCCGACCTGCTGATCGAGAAAGAACGCGTGTCCGCGGAAGCCGAGCCAGACAAAGGTCATCACGGCCCCGAGCTGAAGAAGACCTTCAGAGGCAAGTCACCTTTGCCCACATCCCCGAGATCCAGACCGCCATTCCTATACTTGTGCGTACTGGCCTAGAACCGAGCACATCTGGCAGAGCGACAGAAGCAGAAGAAGAAGAAGAAGAAGAAGAAGAAGCTAGCGGTTTCGACCACCGTGGGCTCGTCCGATACTTGGGCGAGCAGTCTGATCATCTTGCAGACTCTGACGACTCACGAGGTTACTCCCCTTCTCCTGATCACTTAGATATGCCTTTGCAACCTATCAACCTTTTGGACACGCTAAGCCTTGGTGGGGCCTCCCGTGCTCCTCCGGCCAGCCAGACCAACCATCCCCCTCAATCACCCCCCTCATCTCTCACCGAGCGCCAGAGGGAAAATAGGCCGGTGAGTAGCCCTGACCGAATCCAGCCTCCCCCTTAGAGGAGAAGAACTGGGGATGCCAGCATATCCCCGTCTGAACTCCAGCCACTGGCACAACCCTGGGCCCCAACACTTGCCCGTCCTGATGGCACCCCGGTCAACGACACGGACAAAATCTCTTCCACCGACGTGGCATTCGGCAGTTGCCAGAGCCGCTCTTCTTCCAAATGACATAGAGAGGGAGAAGAACAGCTCATATGAGGTGCTGATGAAGTCAATCTTCCAATCCAGCGCCAAGGTATAAAATCACCCTTTGTGCTTATTTAGTTTTACTCTAGTTCCATTACCCAAGCTCCTTTATGCAATGTAATTTGTCTTGCAGATTATGCAGAAGGCGTTTGTGGGCTTCGAGAGAGCCAAAGATGCCGATAAGGAACTGAGGAAGGAGCTGAAGAGAGCTGAAAAGGCCGATAAGGAAAATGCTCAGTATTCCCAGTCCTTGAAGGAAAGCCGAGCGGAGGTGGAGGTGCTGAAAGGGGAGATTGCCGATCTGAGAAAAAGGTCTGAGGAAGTCGAACGTGGCCTGAGTGATCAGCTGACCACAGCAGAAGCCAAGGCGGAGGCGGAGTACGATCGTGCTGTTCTAGAAGTCACGGAGAACTATAAGGCACAGATGCCCGTCGTACAGGATGCAATATGGGGGGCGGCCTGGCGACGCTGCCTTGAGAAGCTCGGTGTTGAGGAGTCGTCCCCTCTTTGGGTTGACATGGAGCTGCCGAGCAAGAGGGTTGCTGCCGAGGTCCAACCTGACACTCAGGCTCAGCTTGACCAGTCCATTCTCCCTTCCGAGCATCCGCAAATCGAAAATGCCATTCCCGACCCTACTATTATAAACGATGGCAATACTGAGAGCCCCGCTGGAGGTATGGATGCTGATCCCAACGCTGCCACTGCTGCAAATGAGCACAGTGAAGAGGCTTGATGCCTTCTACTGTTTTCTGAAACTCTTTCTCTGGCCCTGCGTGGTCTTTGCTCGGCCGTCTGTGGCCTGTTGCTTTGTTGATACTCTAGTTTCTCGTACTTTGTTTTTTGCTGATAGTTGGTCCTGCGTGACCGATTTTGGCCGTATGTGGCTGGTGATTTTGTAGTCTTCAGTTTGCGTACCCAGGGATTTGTCTACCCTGCTGTTTATTGCAATGTTAGTTGCCGAGCTGAGTTTCTTCATACTACTCAGTTTTGTTAGACTAAGACTCTTCATACTTAGCACTCTGCTCAAACTAAGTTTCTTCGCACTTAGAAATGTATAATACTAAGTTTCTTTATACTTAGACTTTTTCGTGCAATATTCGTTGCAAAACCCTAAGTTTTTTCATACTTAGGATCTTTCGTGCAATATTCGTTGCAAAACCCTAAGTTTTTTCATACTTAGGATCTTTCGTGCAATATTCGTTGCAAATACACATATTCATTGCAGATATACATGTCCTCTGCTCCCCAATAGGAATCCAAATTTCGAAGTGGAAATTTTGGTTCATATTAATCAAAATCATGATAAAATTCCATTAATGCTAAAAATATCAAGAAAAATCTGAATACTAAGTGCTGGTGATTTTACTCCTAATCCCAGCTAGGTCCTAAAAATAACTGTGAATTTATTCGTATTCACTAAAAAAGAGATGTGATTGTATTCGTAATCAAGCAAATAAATTACTGGAAGAATTTTCTAAGGTTCTGGACATTCCATGGTCGTGGAACTGGGTCTCCATCCAGGTCGGCCAAGCGGTAGGCCCCAATACTAGCAATCCCCACAATCTTGTATGGGCCTTCCCAGTTTGGTCCAAGCTTACCGTCTGAGGATACTTTGGTGTTGGCCAAGACTTTCCTCAGGACTAAGTCACCAACTTTAAATTCTCTCGGCTGCACCTTCTTATTGTAGCTCCTTCGTAGCTGCTCTTGGTATGCCGCTAGGGTAATGAGTGCCCGCTCTCTTTTTTCCTCGGCGAGGTCTAGCTGCTCGGCCAGGGCTTTATCATTGCCCCCTGACTCCACTAGAGTAGTGCGAATGGTTGGCAAACCAACCTCTAGGGGAATTACTGCCTCTGTTCCGTATGCCAAGAAGTACGGCGTCTCTCCCGTAGATCGCCGTGGGGTGGTCCTGTAAGCCCAAAGCACGGCTGGAAGCTCATCTGGCCATTTTCCCTTCTTCTTTTCCAACCTCTTCTTGAGACTCTTCAGGATAGTCTTGTTGGAGGCCTCTGCCTGGCCATTGCTCTCCGGGTAGGCAGGGGTCGAGTAATAGTTTTTGATGCCGTACTGAGCACAGAATGCCTTGAACCTTTTGCCGAACTGGGACCCGTTATCTGAGATAATAGAGTAGGGCACCCCAAACCTTGTGATTATCTTGTTCCAGACGAACTTTTCCACCATAGCTTCTGTGATTTTGGCAAGAGCTTCCCCTTCTATCCATTTGGTGAAGTAGTCAGTGCCAATGAGTAGGAACTTTCGTTTCCCTGTTGCCATAGGGAGAGGTCCTACGATGTCCAATCCCCACTGGGCAAATGGCCATGGACTGGTTAGAGGCAACAGGTCCTCCGCTGGAGCTCGGATGAGGGGTGAAAACCTCTGGCACCTCTCGCAAGTCTTAACGAAAGCCTTTGCATCCTCTTGCATGTACGGCCACCAATATCCCTGGGATATTGCTCGGTGGGCTATGGATCTACCACCAGTGTGTCCCCCACAAGTTCCAGCATGGATCTCATGGAGGAATTTCTGAACAAGGGCTGGGTGTACACACAATAAATATGGACCAAGGAAAGATTTTCTGTAAAGCTTACCTTCTGGAGAGAGCCAAAAGCGTACTGACTTGGTCTTGATTTTGTGTGCTTCCCTCTTATCTTCTGGCAAAGTCCCATCTCGTAGGCATGCCACTATTGGGTCCATCCAGCTCGGCCCCAGCTCTGTTTCCATCACGACTTCTACGGCTCGGCCAATACTTGGTTCGCCCAGATAGTCTACTGTAATTGTGCGGCGATACTCGGTCTTGACTGCCGACCCAAGACAGGCCAGTGAGTCTGCATGTGCGTTCTGTCCCGAGCTGATCTGCTGGATATGGATCCTGTCAAATTTGTCCAGCAAATCCTTGGCTGCTTCTGAGTATGCAGCCATCTTTTCGCTTTTCGTAGCATATTCTCCTGAGAGCTGGTTGACAACTAGTTGGGAATCACAAAATATCCGTAATTTATGTACCTTGAGTTCCAGAGCACTTCTCAGTCCAGCAAGCAAAGCCTCATATTCTGCTACATTGTTTGTGGCACTAAATCCCAGCCGTAGTGCATGCTCCAGGACCAATCCTTCTGGAGAGAAAAGCACAACCCCTGCTCCAGACCCTTTGTTGCAAGCCGACCCATCAACGTAAAGCTTCCATTCGTCTGGTTCCAGATCGGCCATACTCGTTGGCTGCTCGGGGTTACTGATTTGCTCCTTTTCGTGGAGAGTTGGTGGCGGTGGGGCCACCGTTGGAGCAAATTCCGCTATGAAATCAGCCAAAACCTGCCCCTTGATTGCTGTTCTGGGCTGATAATTGAGGTCGAACTGACTTAGTTCTATTGACCACTTGGAGATTCTACCAGAGAAATCTGCTTTCCTGAGCAAGGCCCTTAGTGGGTATTCCGTGGTGATGGGATGCTGCAAGAAGTAGTGGGGCAGCTTTCTTGATGCAACAATGAGAGCATATACCAGTTTTTCCAATGGTAGGTAACGTGTCTCAGCTTCTAACAATGTCTTGCTCACGAAATAGATTGGAGCCTGCTCCGTCCCCTTTATTCGTAGAAGGACCGAGCTGAACCGCATGATCAGATACTGCTAAGTATAGTATCAATCGCTCCCCAGTTTCTGGAGTAGAGAGCAAGGGTGGTGATGATAAGTAGCTTTTTAGCTCCTGGAAAGCCCGTTCCTGTTCGGCTCCCCACTCGTATCCTTCTATCTTCTTCAGAAGTTGAAAGAAAGGTCTGCAGCGGTCTGAGGACTTGCTGATGAAGCGATTGAGTGCCGCTGCCATCCCTGTTAGCCTTTGGACCTCCTTCGTGGTCTTTGGGCTTTGAAGGCCTTGTAGAGCCGTGATTTGATCTGGGTTGGCTTCAATCCCTCTTTTAGTCACTAAGTGCCCAAGAAATTTCCCCGAGCTGACTCCGAAGGCACACTTGGAAGCGTTTAGCTTTAGCTTGAATTTTCTCAGGATGTTGAAAGTTACCCTTAGGTCGGCTAGGTGATCTGGCTTCAACTTGCTCTTGACTACCATGTCGTCGATGTAGACCTCCATAGTCTTGCCGAGCTGTTCTTTGAACATTTTGGTCACCAATCTCTGATAGGTTGCTCCAGCATTCCTCAGCCCAAACGGCATAACCTTGTAACAATAGAGTCCCCTGGGCGAAATGAAAGATGTCTTTTCCTGGTCGGGCTCGTGCATGGCTATTTGATGATATCCCCGGTATGCGTCAAGGAAACTCATCCTCTCATAGCCCGATGTAGCGTCCACAAGCTGATCGATTCTGGGTAGAGGGAAGCTGTCTTTGGGACATGCTTTGTTGAGGCTTGTGAAGTCCACACATACCCTCCACTTTCCGTTCTTCTTCTTGACCACCACAGTGTTGGCCAACCAATCTGGATAGCTCACCTCACGTATGGCATCCGCTTCTAGTAGCCGCTCTACCTCTTCAATCACAGCGTCTGCGTGCTGTGGTGCCGACCTCCTTGCCTTCTGCACAACTGGCTTGTGCTGAGGGTCCACGTTCAGGTGGTGGCATATAACTTCAGGATCTATCCCAGGCATCTCTTGGGGGGTCCAAGCGAATACATCGATGTGATCTTTAAGAAACGTGACCAAATCTCTTTCCTCCGGCTCGGGGAGGGTCTCGCCGACCAGGAAATACCTTTCTTCATCGTCCTCTTGAATTTGTATCTTCTTCAACCCTTCCACCATCTTCTTTGTGGGATCACCTCCAACGTCTTCTAAGGTTGGTTGGTCTGGAACCTCAACCGTTTGTACCAGCTCGGCCCTTGGTGATTTCGTTAATACCATATTGAAACATAGGTCGGCCACCTTCTGGTTGCCTCTAATGCATTCGATGCCATCTGCCCCAGGGTACTTGATCCTCTGGTGGTAAGTTGAGAAACTGCCCTCATCTTGTGCATCCAAGTTCTTCCTATAATCACGTTATAGGAAGAAGGGATGTCTACCACAAGGAAATCTGTGCTCAAAACCACCGATCCAGCTCGGACGGGCAGTGTGACCTTTCCCATAGGCCATACTGTCTGTGCACTAAAGCCGACCAATGGAACCAGACACTTTTGCAACGAACTTGGAGGGAGTTCCATCTTTTTGAAAGTGTTGTAATACATGATCTCTGTGCTGGCCCCTTGGTCAACAAGAATCTTCTCCACGTCGTATTCCCCTATTCGTAGGGTGATTACTAGTGCGTCATTATGGGGTACTGATACCCCTTCCAGATCATCATCGGTGAAGGTGATTGGGGTCTCCATGATCCCTTCCGCCCTTGGCCTCTTCATGCCGAGCTTCATTACTTGTTTTGCCTGTCCGTTGACCCTTTGGATGTGTCTTATCTCGTTGTTTGTGTAAGGGGCAACTAATCCATGTATCATATGGATTATTCCCTTTGGACCTTTCTCGTAGTCCACCTCCTCTACCAGCTCGGCATTATTCTTGCTATCAGCCAGAAATTCTTTGAGATGTCCCTCTGCCACCTTCTCATCCAGGAACTTCTTATACTCCACACAGTCCTCAGTCATGTGTCCCCAATCTCGGTGGTAGCTGCAGTGCTGGTTAGTGGCTCTTCTCTTTTCTGGGTTTCCAGTCATCTTTGGGGGCCTTCTGAACCACTGTTCGCCCTTGATCCTGTACAACATCTTATAGATGGGGATGTTGAAAGTTGCCATAACGCTGAAGTAGGACTTGGGATCTGGATCAGCTTTTTCTTTCTTTTGCTGAGTGTAGTCTTTCCGTCCTGTTATGTACTCCTTCTTGTATGCCCTCGACTCTACTGGCTTCTTTTCCGGAAGCTGAGGTTGCCCTGCCACAATCCTTCCTCCAGCCTGCAAAATATCATCTTCCACCCGAGCATGCTCCTGGATTCTTTCCATGAGTTTGGCCACCGTTCTTACTGGATGCATAGTAAGTGATTCCCGTAACTTACTATGCATGGGCAAGCTTGTCTTGAACGTTGCTAGAGCATACTCCTCGCTGCAGTTCTCAATCTCGTTGAAGGTTTCCCAATAGCGTTTGGAGTATTGCCGTAGTGTCTCATCATCCTTCTGTCTCATAGAAGTCAATGCATCAAAAGTCTTTGGAGCTGCTCGGCTTGTTAAAAACCGAGCAGTAAATTCTTCAGCTAGTTGAGCCCAACATAGGACTGAGCCCTCTGGGAGCTTGTGGTACCAACTCAGAGCCACCTTTCCCAAGCTGGAAGGGAACATCTTGAATAGCAAAGCATCATCTTGCTCGCGCATGAACATGGCTTGCTGGTAGTGTTGGATGTGAGCCACAGGATCTGTGCTAGTTTCGTAAGGGATGAACGCTGAGTGTTTCACCCTGCTCGGTGCCTTTTCTGCACGAATCTAGTGGGCCAATGGCGACTTTGAGATCTGGCCTAGGGCTTCCTTAGCTGCTTCTCTTGCAGTTTTAGGACCTCCCTCAGCTCGGCCGGCATCCCCCCTCCTTGTGTGCCGCTCGGGAATATGCTCATTGGATCCAGATCTCTCGTATCTGTCCCTAGCATGCTTCCTTCTTTCTCTTTTTTCCACAGAAACACTCCTGTCTCTCCTTTTTCGTGGAGAGGCAGCTCGGTCAGTGGAGGCGTTGTTGTGGTGACGACCTCTTCCGTTTTCCTCATAATGCACGGATCTCGTCCGTGAACGTAGGTCTTTCTCTTTTTCTTGGAGTTGTTTCTTCAGGTCCTGAATCTCTCGTTCCCAGTCGAGTGACTTCACGGGCCAATTCTTCTGCCTCTTGCTCTTTCCTGTCAAGGCTATCTTCCCTCTCTCGATTCCTTGTGTGCCTGTGACCATCCCTTCTTGGGGGGCTTCTGTCCCGTTCACGTCGGGTGGAGGCCTCCCCCCCTCTTGGTGGTGTTTTGGAGTGTCTCGCCCTTGGAGAACCATGGCGTATTAGGCGTGTACCCCTGAATTTTGGAATCTCATGGATACTCCCTATGTCAAACCTCTTTGTTGCTGGTTTTTTCTGTTGTGCTCTTAGTACCGCTGGGATTTTTTCCACCCTTGAGCCCTTTCTTGTGGTGTACACCAACGTGGTCCCGCCATCGTCTTCCACCTCTTGCCTCCGTGGGGTGCACAAAAGGGGCTCTGAAAGTACCATTGTTGATCCTTTTATTGGAGGGAGACGAACTTTTTGTAAGCCTTTCCCACAGACGGCGCCAATTGTACGGGGAAAATTCCTCGTAATGCTGGATCACGTGCTTCCTCGAATCAACCCTAGATCTGCAAGACAGAAAAAGGGTTAGAGCACCTTTGCCTCTCGTTGGCAAAGGCCCTCCGATGCCTAAATTAGTATCACGTACTTGAATTCTCAAATCACAGTGCGTATGAAAATAGGTTTCACAGCGTACCTTTTGTCATGATCATTGCCTTGTATTTATAGGTGAAGAAGGCTTGATTTAGGCATCTCGTGCCTTGGTTTCCTGTTAGCTTCAGGAATCCATCTCCTAATAGGACTTTCCTTTTAGCAGCCAGTTTCCATATCCTGCTAGATTTCGTCTAGCAGGGGTCTTTCTCTCCATATAGGATTCTCTCTTATATGGGGTATACTCTTAATCACTTTAGGACTTCCCATATCATTCCCTTGCCTTACGGGATTACTCCTTATCTCATAAGGAGCTGCTGTAGAATATTCTGGAATGTCTCACTGCCTTGCCCGTGACGGTGCCGTACTTCCACGTAGCTCGGCATGACTCGTACATAACTCAGCTAATTACGCCGAGCTGAAGTCCATGTATTCCAGAATGCTATTCAAGCTTTACCCGTAGCTCCCCCAGCTCGGCCATATCAGGGGCTTCCCCTTATGAATCATACCGAGCTGGCACGTCCTGATATATTAGTTTATTCCTTCCATTCTGGCCTTACTCATGGCCAAACCAGCTCGGCACAGGGCTCACGCGTATCCTATGTGGTGCCAAGCTATTCACCCTCTCGTGGTGACTGTCATAGGCACGTGTTATGCCTAGTTAATAGGGTAACCAGATTTTACCCACTCCAAACACTAGCATCCATGGTTGAAATACCAAACGGAGTCAGACTCAGGCCAATTGTGATTGAACAACGAGACAAGCCTGTCTATGAGTATGTCATGGCCATTGACGAATCGAACGATGGTTTGCCATGGTACCACGACATTTGGAACTTCATTGAAAAAGGTGAGTATCCAGCAGGAACAGATAAGAAGGACCAAGTTGCTCTTCGGAGATTGGCATCTCAGTACATCATTTGAGGAGGAAAACTATATCGGAGATCTCATTGTGGAACACACAAACTGTGTGTGCATGGGGAAGAAACCAGCCAGATCATGGAAGAAATACATAAAGGAGTTTGTGGCCCTCATATGAATGGCATGATGCTCGCCAAGAAAATCTTGAGGCAGGGTTATTATTGGTCAACCATGGAGACTGAATGTGTCAAGTACGTGAAGCGATGTCACAAATGTTAGATTCACGCCAACCTCATGCATGTCCCACCATCAGAATTGCATTCCATGACTTCTCCTTGGCCCTTTTCTGTCTGGGGCATAGATGTTATTGGCAGAATCACACTGGCAGCGTCAAACGGGCACAAGTTCATTCCTAGTCGCAATAGATTATTTCACCGAGTGGGTTGAAGCTGCTTCCTATACGACCCTCACTGTGGTTCAGGTTGCTCATTTCATCAAACAGAATGTCATCTACAGATATGGGGTCCCTCAAGCTTTTGTGTCAGACAACGGGGTCCATTTCAAAGGAAGAGCGGCAGAGGAAGCGGCCAACAAAACTATCAAGTCCATACTGGAGAAGACCATTGAGTCTGCACGGGATTGGCACGAACAACAGCCTTTAGCATTGTGGGGATACCGGACATCTATCCAAACTCCGACAAGAGCAACACCCTACTCTTTGGTTTACGACATGGAAGCGGTCCTTCCCATCGAACTTGAAATCCCATCTTTAAGGATCATAGCAGAATCTGGAATTGATGAAGCAGAATGGCAAAACATAAGGTTCGAAGAGCTCATGTTATTCGATGAAAGGCGGCTTAAAGCTTTGTATCATGTCCAGGGATATCAACGTCGAATAGCCCGAGCTTTTAATAAGAAGGTAAAATCCATAGATCTACAGGAAGGCGACATGGTTTTGAAAGAGATTCGAGCTCCTCTTTTTTATCCGCGTGGGAAGTTTCGACCAAAATGGGCCGGGCCTTACATTATCAAGAAGATCTTATCCGGAGGTGCAACACAACTCATTGATCTCGACGGCAACGAATTTTCTACTTTGGTCAACTTGGATCAACTCAAGAGATATTACCCCTGAGAGAAGCTCGTTGGACTGAAAATCGCAAGGGCGGGCAGTTCCAGGCAAAAATTAGAGCAGAAGCCTGCTAGGTTAAAAACCCGAAAGGGCGGCCTAGGTAAAAGATAAGGCTAAATAAATTAAAGCTCGCTAGGCCGAAAACCTGAAAAGGCGGTACTAGGCAAAATTCAGAGCACAAAAGGAGAGTGTAAATACCCGAGCGGACCCTAACCAAACACTTGTAGTCCTGAACTACGTCATGACCTGATTCCTTTTTACAAAGGATACGTAGGCAGCCTCACCTTGAGGTTCGGTCACAATCTTTCGAGTTGATTCCAAGTCATTATGCACATTTCAGACAGAGCCTGGTAAAAATCAAAAGTGGAAAATTCTCAAAACTCAAGTTTTATTCAAACAAACTTTTTTGATTACATGGCTGAGCATGAAACTTTCGAAAAAAAAAAAAAAAAGCAAACAACAACAACATTCATAACATTGGGTACACAACTTATTTCAGGTACAGTAAGATCGAGTATAAGGTCTGTCTTAGTTTCCATTTGCTCTTGCTTCGATGTCTTTTATCAACCATCTTTTGTAACGTGCCGGAAGAAGGACACTGGGATATGGATCTCTCGGAATGGTCACGTGCTCCCTCCAATTGTTCTGGTAAGCTTGGAAAGTGGCAACATTAAAATTTGGCATGACAAAATCCTCAGGACCTGCAGGCGGCAGCACTTGACGAACACCAAGTTGACGGAGGATACGGTTTGAGATATAGAAAGTCCATCGGGTCAAGCCTGCCAAAACCATTCGCTGACGCCCCATGTTGCTAATAGCCATGTCAGGAAGATCAATCCAAGTCAGCTGCCAGGAAATCACCTCCTTTGTAAGATGGGAAAGATGCTAAACCCAACCTCTCACATCATCAAAAACTTCCCTGAAGTCCCTCATAACAAACCCTTGTGTTTCATGAACCCGGTTTCTTGGCACAGGCTCCAGTAGATTAGCCTTGTCGCATAACCACAGCTGTGTGAAAGAGAGAAAACAAGTAAGGAACCTTAGAAAGCCTTAAACTGAGAGTCGAGGTAAAATGAGAACGAGTGAGAAACCAGAAAAAGGAAAGCTGAGTGAGAAGCCTACCTGTAAAAGCAAAGGACTACCCTCGAAGACGTCGGTTCGACCGGCATGAACTCCATCTAAGCCCATCAAAGTTTCAGCCAAAACCATGGGAGCCACATCTTTGCGTTCCTCAATTTGCATGGCCACACCAACCAAGGAAGAGCTTGTCTGACCATCAGATTGCACAAACAGGAATGCAGCCAGTAAACACAAGCACAAAGCGAAGTCGTTGGAGCAAAATCCCTCGATAAGGCGTGGAATGTTCAAAAAACCCCCACGAATCATGGACTTGGCAGCATTATTGCTTATCTCGAGTCTGGAAGACAGCACTGGGGCAAAACCAACTCCTTGGAGAGGAATGATAGGCTTCACCAAATCAAAACCTCCGATGTACGCATAGAATTCTTCCACGGTGGGACATAACTCGTGAAGGCCAAAGCGAAAAACATGTACCTCGGGGTCCCAGAATTGTGTCGCAGCTTGCAGCAACTCAGGACGTATGGACACATCTCGAATATAGCGAAGGGAAGTCAGCCTGTGACCTTGAAAATGGAGCCAATCCAAGCCATCAAGATCATCAAGCCAAGAACGCATTAGGGCTGAAAAACTCACTGCCATTGTGAGAGGCTGAACAAAGAAGAGGATTATGGATTTGAGATGCGAATGAGGAGTGAAGTCAATGGTTTTTATGGCTGCCATGCATGAAGAACGATACAAAGTTTGAAGTTCCAAAGAACGGCCATCTCGAAAATGCGCCTACTCGAAAACCATAAGGGATCATGCTAAATTTGCAAAATTTCTCGAAAGGTACCCTGCAGTAGCCTTTCAGGATCCTAGAACGTGCATTGAAGTGATGGAAGGCCAAAAAGAAAGACCAGAAATCGGCTGCAAGTTGCAAAAATTTTGGCACTGTTAGGCTAGTACCGCTGCACAGTTTTGATGCCGCACGGCACAACTGGACAAATTCAACAAAATTGAGTTTTGAGCATCCGAGGCTCATTCCATGCTTCTATTTGGCACATAGCCTGTGCATACAAGTCGTAACACGTGCATTCGACCCAGTGGAAGGATTGGTTGACGACCCCAACCAAAATTTGATGATCAAATGCCTCAGAAGCTTGTACATCAAGAATGAAAACATCGGCAAGCTATATGTTGTCACCTCACAAGCTTAATCAAAATCACATGTGTCATGTCATGTATAGGAATCATTCCGTTCATTTGTCAAACGACAATGCCGGCATGTGCACACAACAAACATTGTTCTATCATCATTGATCCATGCATTATACATGTTAGTCCGAAGGTTAATTCCTTTTATTGAGTCTGTGAGTCACAACCATGAATACGAGTCAAGTTCTCCATATACAAGTTTGTTATTCCCAATTCGGTTGCTTTAACTAAGTACTCATGTGCAAACTTTGATTTTCAAAATTCATTGCAAATGTAAATAAGGAGCAAATCAAAAGCGCAAAGTTTTTATAAAACCAAACCGGAAATATCCACATCATGAGCATAATCATGTCCAGGGGCAAACAAGCCCAATGCTAAGTCAACTACCACGGCTCACAGGCCATCTATACGAAAGGGCTAAACAAACGCCCAAAACAAGGCATGCAGGCCCCAACTAATAATATGCTACTAACAACTATCTCAGGTACGAGGGCGCTTTGGTGGCACATGTCCTAAGTGTCTGTACTCCTCTGGCGTGGAAGGATGGCTCTCAGTACTACTGCTCTCCGCAGACTCCTCTCTCTGTGGCACACTCTCCCTCCGTCTCTCTGCAGAAGAACGAAGGACTCGGCCTAAAGCTGGAGCTACTAGAGTAGCTCGAGGCGCTGAATGTCTGGCACTTCGGGAACCTGAAGCTCCCTGTACAAGCAGCAGAATTTGTCAAGATACAATGAAAATTATGGGGGATCAACAGAAAAGAAGGGTAAGTATGATATGTACCTCAGCAGCTCCGCTACTGGGAGTAGCCCTGCGACCGGCACCTCTCTCACTACTGGTACTCTCTCTCCTCCTACGAGTACCGCGACTAGCCTCTCTACCCCTGCTAGTCTCTCCAGCACCTCGGCCCGTGCCTCTGCCAACCTCTCTGGAATCTCGAGCCGGTGTCCTCTCTCTGGTAGTACCTCGCCTACGACCAAGTACAACTCTTGGCTCAGCTCGCGGACGCACCTTAAGAGCCATGCCCATCACAAACTGACGAACCATGGCCTGCAAGTCTTGCACCAACTGGTACGAAGCCGTCGCCCACTCAGCAGGAATCTGAAATACAAAGATACATCAGTAATACATGGGATATAGGTGTAAGAAAGTAATTGAAGCACTAGCAATCAGGAGTCACCTCTGTTGTGGCAAGAGTAGCTATGGGAGTAATAAGAGGCACCGTCACCACTCCATCCCTCGCCAGAATCAGCCATAACCGGTGTGTTTCGGAAGTGAGAATGTGGATTTTGGAAGATTTTGAACCAAAAAGGTTGAAGAGGGTTTGAAGGAAGGAGGAGAGGAAAGAGTGATTTTCGGACTCCTATTTTCTCAGAATAACCGACTTAAAATTTTGAAAGTTGTGAACGTGGGAGAAAACAAAACATTCTGGACGGTTACAAACCACTTGTGCCATGCGGCACATCAACTATACCGCACGGCACACCCTATGTGCCGTACGGTACAAATTTGTGACAACTAAAATCAGTTTTTCCAGAGAGATATTTTGGACACAAATCTCCAATGGTTTCGTAAGACCTCAATGGCATTAACGATGGTTCTCTCTTAGATGGTTTCGTAAGTCCTCTACGGCTGTTAACGACGGTTCTCTCACCAATGGTTTCATAAGACCTCAACGGCATTAATAGCAAGTTTTTATCAGCACCAATGGTTTTATAAGACCTCAATGGCATTAACGGCGGTTCTTTCACCAATGGTTTCGTAAGACCTCAATGGCATTAACGACGGTTCTCTCTTAGATGGTTTCGTAAGACCTCAACGGCATTAACAACAAGTTTTTATCAGCACCAATGGTTTTATAAGACCTCAACGGCATTAACGACGGTTCTCTCATACATTCAAATGGTTTCACACCGACTGGTTTCGTAAGTCCTCAATGGCGTTAACAACGATTTCTCAAACACCAGTTGGTTTTGCAAGTCCTCAACGGCATTAACAACGGTTTCTCAAACACCAATTGATTTTGCAAAGTCCTCAACGGCATTAACAACAATTTTCTCAGCACCGAAAGGTTTTGTAAGTCCTCTCCGGCATTAACAAACAGCATTCAGCATCCACAGCGCATCATTCGTTTTTCCCTCGTAAAAAAAAAAAAAAAAAACCAGAGTGACAAACTCCGTAATCCGATCAAGGTATGTTTTTTGAAACTCTTATATTCAGATAAAGTCATCATTTGCACTTAGCCCCGACGAACTACGCTGGTCTGATCCCTACAAAGGGGTACGCAGGCAACTCTTACGAGCGCGACCACATACGTCCCATTTGCTTGATTGTTTTCGTACGAAGATGTTCACATCGAGGGGTGTCTTCTATCTTTGACGCGACTTTCATCACATAAATGATTGACAAGCCATGTCAAAGAGGGGCAACTGTAGACACCCCAAAATGGAACGTTTTGTACACATTTTAATCCCCGATGATGAAAGGAAATGCCCGGAAGGCCTCTCGGATTGAAATTCTCCAAGTCAACTCAGTCAACAGTACCATGCGGTACTCACTTCTCACGCACGGCACAGCCCCAGTCACGCACGGAAGTTTTTTGAATTTTGGCGGTGGAAGTGTGCCGCACAACACAGTTTGTGTGCCGTACGGCACTGTCACTTGTCACACAGCTTTTGCAGAGTTCCCAGCAGCTCAAATGTTGACGAATTCGCTTCTTCAGCTCATCATGGTTTCGTGCAAGAAGGGAAGGCTACTCTAGAGCCATCATCACCATGAGTAAGGAACAAGTAAACTTGGAGATCAAGTTCACTCGTCGGCTATAAATATCGATTGATTCCAACGGAAATGAGGACCAGAAAAAATATGCAGAAAACCAAGATTTCCCACCTCTAAACCCTGTCAAAACTTCATTTCTGTTACAAACTATCCTCATTTGTAACCAACAAATTCCAAAAAATTAGCCTAATCCTCTTCAAAGCAAATCCTAATCAAAAAACCCGACCCTCTGTTTTCGGTTCCAAAACCGTGAGGTCGTCATTCCAAGCTTGCTCAAATTCAAGCCATCAACCTTCTTTGCAACAATACCTGATTGAAGCTAGAGGCCAAAGGGAGTTCAAACCAAGTTCAGAAGGTTTCAGAAGTATTTCAATCCGAAAGTACAAAACCGAGGTATAATCCTGTTTCGCCAAATTTCTTAAGTTTGGTACCCTGAGGGGAGGGGTACCAAGTGTGGGATGATCTCCTATATCATCTCTGCACTTGGTATGCCTATGTTACATCAAATTCAGTTGGATTTCATACCTCCCGATTGCGTCGTACGGTGAAAACATCGCCTCGTACGGGGTAATTTAGCGAGGAGGAACATCTCTTACTTAAGCACCTTGTTTTCATGTCCAAAATAATCTGCTTTTTATCAAGTTTCATGCATTGTATGAGTTTCCATTCAATCATTTCGAAAAATCAAAGTTTTGAACTGTTTATGAAGCAAACAGTGCCGCACGGCACTCCTTCTGTGTCGCACGGCACACTTGGAGTGCTGTACGGTACTCTTTTGAAAATTTGACCGTTGGGTTGATAAACAGTACCGCACGGTACTCCTAGTGTGCCGCACGGCACACTTTTCTGGCAAAAATCAAAATTTTGATCAGTATCCTGCATGAACAGTTTAAACTCCTGATTTTTGTACATTTACTATTATTTACATACTAGTTGCTTGCTTTTCATTATTATCGTCTGCTTTGCATAATTTAAATGTTTATCTGTTGAAGTTCGGCATTAAAATGTTTTCTAAAAAGTCCCACAAATGTTTAGTAAAGACTGATTTTTAATCGAGCGAACGGGGTGCATTAAAACCCTTCCCCGTTCGTAACCTGGTTCCCGAATCCAAAACGAATCTCTGGTTTTCAAACTGTTTTATAAATCATTTTCTCAATCATTTTTCAAAACGGTTTCTCGGCTCCCAAACCATTTTCCAAAAACCCGGGTGGCGACTCTATTTTCAAATCCAAAAACCACCGGCGTGGAGGTCGACCGTCCACAGTAAACAACTTAAAAAGAGTTTTTTTGGGAAACATCTCTTAAACTATTACCCATTTCTTTACTTCGTCTTTGAACTTTCAAAATCCTTTATGTAGTCCTTGAACTACTGACTTGAAGTGCATGTAGTCCTTTTTTTAACGACAGTTAGTTTCATGGATGGAAAATGAGTTGTGTTCGCGTCACGGGTGATCATGACCTCAATATCAAGGGTAAAAACGTCAGAGTGTCATACTGCTCCTCTGTCCTCCCGAGGCCGGCCCTGGGGTAAGCCCAGCAACCAGCAAAAACTGGTGGTGTTATATGAGTGAGTCTTATATATTATGCATGTGTTTGTGTAAATGTAGGTGTATTTGAGTGTGGTTCTAGACTTTTTATTTTTCCTTCTTCATCCACAATATTACGAAATCACATTACTCAACTACTTTGTTAGAAATTTAGCTTTTAACATACAGAACAATAATGTACAAATAATATATTCTTACATTTAATTTTAAAAAATTATCCCAATGATGGAAAATTGAAAACAAACAGAGCAAGCTAACACGATTTAATGTTAAAATAGGAGGATACACTAGTGGTTGGACTTGGGCAGCCCAAACGTTAGGGCCGGCCCTGTGTCCTCCCCATTCGACCAGGAGAGAGAGAGAGAGAGAGAGAGAGAGAGAGACAAGTTGGGAAAGAAAGAGAAGAATGTCGAGCCTCCCAAAATACTTAACAGTTAATCCCACAACCCTTTTTGCATCTTCCTGTTTGCGAACATCCCCCTCAAACCCAACCACCTGTAAACAATACAAGTCATGCTAAAGTTATTACATTGATGGAGTATTGGAGTAATTAACAGATCAAACAAAGATCAATTATAAAAAAATGAATCAATCCCGTCGAAAGAGAACAAGCAACACCATCATAATTAAACGAAACAAATTTGGGTGCCAACATGACAATTTGAGAAGAATAGAACAGATTAACTATAAAAGTATAGAGAGCGAGAGGGGGGGAGGTTGAAGATGGGGCTGGGAGATTCTCTCGAGTAGAAACAGAGGAGCAGTGGGTGGGTTAGTGAGTGGGGGTGAGAGTGAGTGAGATATGGTAAAAACATACAGAACAATTGGGGTGGTTGTTTTTGTGTTGTAATGTGTGAGGTGTCGTGGTATGAAGATCTCTGTGGTGTGTGTAGGGGAGGTCAGCGAGAGACCTCCCGTTGACCAGAGTCAACGTTGACCCACCATTGAAATCATGACAAGTGTCACCCAGGTGGCGATACATCCGCGTGACATGTGGCACCCACCACGTGTATCTCCGCGCAAGGGGTGCCACTAGCGCGGACGCAAGTCTTCGTGCAGGGGGGGCCACCAGCGCGGGACCCTCTTGTGCAAGGCGCCTCCACGGCGCGCACCCTATACCCATCAAGGGCGGTGCTTGGACAACCATGGGCCATCTGAACAGGAGAACAGCCCATGGTCCAGATGACTAGTGCGGCTCAGAACATGAGCAAGAACGCGAGAAGCTAATCCCATTTGCCCAGGTAATCATACCTGCTGCGGTCTAAAGGCAGGACCCCGGGGGGCCCTTGAGGCTTGGCTGCGGTACAGGCGTGACCGAACAGGTCACGACCTTTCCCCCACGGGAATAAAGGAGATTTAGTGGCTTGGTGGCTATAAAGAACAAGAGGATCGCTGCGCGGGGGAATGGCTTGTCACCGCGCGGGCCAGCTGCGCGGATGATGACGTCACCCGTACGGTCAGGTTGTACGGAAAGGACACGTGTTATCATATTATAGGGCGATAGCCTGGCACCTGATGATTGGTCCAAGGTGCCTATAAATATGGAACATTCCCTTTCAATGCCCAGAGGTTGGTGAAATCCTGGCAGAAGCATATGCCATTCTAGAGACGGAAAAGGGTAATCACTAAGTGAGAGGAGAACATTCTCTCCAGTGAGATTCTTGCCCCATCTCTTAGGTCACCAAGGGTATCACGGATTAGATTGAGAGCAATCCATTGCCTTAGTTCTTTCTGTGCACACCTGCTCTGTTCTTCACCCTTCCTCTAGACCACCCTATTCTCCTTCTTACTGTGTCTTTACTGTTAACTATCCATACCTCTCCAACTCATCATATTTTACCAAGCAAGGAACCATCACCTACAGTGTGCACCCCATCTCCTTCTCTCTCTCTCTCTATTTCTTGGAGATGGCATCGAATGGGGAGAGCAGACAAGGAGTCTGACGTTTACACCCTTGGTTTTGGGGCTATAATCACTCGTGACGCGAACACAATTTGTTTTCCATCCATGAAACTAACTGCCGTTAAAAAAAGGACTACATGCACTTCGAATCAGTAGTTCAAGGACTACATAAAGGATATTGAAAGTTTGAGGACGAAGTAAAAAAAATGGGTGATAGTTTAAGGGATGTTTCCAAAAAAAACTCACTTAAAAATCCATACGATTAAACAGCTAAGAGACACCTCCGAGTGGTCATATCCACAAGCCAATATTACTTCCTCCTCAAAAAACACTTAACCTACGCAGTATTTTACCCTAGAAACATTTCAAATCAGTATTTTACCCTAGAAACATTTCAAACAGAGTGGTCATATCCACAAGCTAATATTACTGTTCTACATGAAACCCTAAATCACTGTTCTTCGTTTTGGATCGATCAAAGCAGACAAGAAGAACGAGATAGAGTGAGGGAAGAGAGAGAAGAGGGAGATGCCTTCGTTTTGGATCGATTTGGTCGGTTTATTCACGATTTCATCACTGTTCTTCGTCGATCGCCATTTTCTCTTTCTCTCTCTTCCCTCTCTGTCGTTCAACGTGAAATGGGGAGGGGAGGGGAAGGGATCCGGATGGGTGTAAAACCTGGATCCTGACCCGCGTGTCCTTTTAACCCGGCCATCTGACCCGCGTGTGGGTTTTTTAATCTCAGCCGTTAATGCTTGTGCACGATCCAACGGCCCAAAAATTTTTCCCGCACAAAATTTGTGAGGGAACCCTCAAAAATTTAAGAAACCCACATTTAAGAAACCCATATATATATATGTATATAGATGTGTATATATGTATACATGTATATCTATATATATATATATATATATATATATATATATATATATATATATATATATATATATATAGAGGCCCGATCAAGTCCGGGAGTCCCGAATCCGAGACTCCACCTTCCCGATATTTTTTTGACTGATCCGAACCGTCCAATATGTTCAAAAGGTGTTTTCCAAGGTCCACGCGGGAAATCTTCAAAAAAAAATACCGGGAAGGGCTTGATCCAAGCGGTTTTTCGCAAAACTGTAAATGTACATTTTTTTGCGAAAAACCGCTTGGATCAAGCCCTTCCGGGTATTTTTTTTTGAAGATTTCCCGCGTGGGACTTGGAAAACACCTTTTGAACACATTGGACGGCTCGGATTTCCCAAAAACAATCGGCAAATGCATCAAAACGCTTAAATCCGGGAAATCCGGGATCCTTGACAGGATAATTGGCGTATATATATATATATATATATATATATATATATATATATATATATATATATATATATATATATATATATATATATATATATATATATATATATATATATATATATATATATATATATAGGGTACCCCATTTAAGAAGTTTGCCTCGGGTCTCCTAAACTTTTGAGCCGGCACTGAATCTCGAACTCAAATAAACGTCTCTCTCCCACTTTTGTTTTTAAGGTCATCCTTTGCTATTCGCTAGCCTGATTCCTGAAACACTAATCTTAATTGCTAATTAAAATTATGCTTTGGAAACGAGATAAGATAACATTTGTTGCTTAAGTTGTTAAAATTAATGCATTTGTTTTTATTTTGTATATTTTTGGGATAAGAAGGCCGTTAGTGAGGCTAAGTTGAGAGCCTACGATGATTTTTATGCTAGACTTGCTAGTAAAGATGGAGAAAATAATATATATGAACTCGCCAAGCTAAGAGAAAGGAAGCTAGAGACTACCCTCAAGTTAAGTGTATAAAAGATAGTGATTTGGAGGTGTTGGTGAAAGACGAGGAGATCAAGGATATATGGAAGATGTATTTCGAGAAGTTGTTAAATGAGAAACATGAAGGAAGCTTTGGTGAGGAGGAAGCTGATGTCCCTAGCGAGAAAATAGAATACGAGTCCATCGGAGGATACAAAAGTTCGAAGTGGCCAAGGCTTTGAAGAGGATGAAACCGGGGAAGGCCTTAACACCAGATGGTATCCCCATTGAAGTGTGGAGAAGCCTAGGTGACTTGGGGGCGACTTGGTTGACAAAATTGTTCAACAAGATTATTTTATCTAGGAGGATGCCCGACGAATGGAGGAGGAGTACCTTAGTACCTATCTACAAGAATAAAGGGGATATTCAAAGTTGCAACAACTATAGAGGTATTAAGTTGATGAGTCATACGATGAAGTTGTGCGAAAGAGTTATTGAGCATTGATTGAGGATGGTGACTACGGTGTCGGAGAAACAGTTTGTGTTCATGCCTGGGAGATCAACTATGGAAACTATTTACCTACTAAGGAGATTGGTAGAGAGACACAGGTCAATGAAGAAGGATCTCCATATGATTTTCATAGACCTGGAAAAGCTTATGATAGGGTGCCTGGAGACATTATATGGTGGGTTTTGGAGAGAAAGGGAGTGACTAGAGGCTATATTGACGTGGTTAGAGACATGTATGAAGATGCAGTCACTACCATTAGATCACCAGCAGGAGAAACGAGTGAATTTTCCATCACAGTAGGATTGCACCAAGGGTCAGCCTTGAGCCCGTACCTTTTCGCGTTAGTTATGGATGAATTGACTAGTCAGATTCAAGAGGATATCCCATGGTGTATGTTGTTTGCAAATGATATTGTCCTTGTAGATGAAACGGCTAGTGGTGTTAATACTAAATTAGAAATTTGGCGGGAAGCATTAGAGTCTAAGGGCTTTCGGATAAGTAGGAGTAAAACTGAGTATATGGTCTGCAAGTTTAGTGATACTAGAAGTATGTATGAGGAAAGAGTGATGATCCAAGATCAGGAGATACCAAAGAGGGATCATTTTAGGTGCTTAGGCTCTATTATTAGTCGAGATGGAGAGATTGCAGATGATGTGACTCATAGGATCCAAGTAGGGTGGCTCAAGTGGAGAAACGCTACTGGTGTACTGTGTGACAAGAGGGTATCAACAAAATTGAAAGGAAAATTTTATAGAATTGCCATAAGACTAGTGATACTTTCCGGGACAGAATGCTGGCCTATTAAGAAGCAGCAAATGAACAAGATAAGTGTAGCGGAAATGAGAATGTTGAGGTGGATGTGTGGTAAGACTAGACGAGATAGGATTAGAAATGAAACAGTTCGCGAGATGGTAGGTGTAGCACCTATAGATGAGAAGTTAAGGGAAAATAGGCTAAGGTGGTTTGGGCATATCTATCGTAGGCCAGCGGATGCAGTAGTTAAGAGAGTAGATAGGATAGCTTTGGGTAGAAACGCACAAGGGAGAGGAAGACCCAAATTGACATTAGATGCGGTAGTACGCAAAGATCTGAGTATACTAGGTTTAAGCGATGAAGCAGGACTTGACAGAGCTCAATAGAGAAAAATGATTCATGTAGCCGACCCCAATTGATTGGGACATAAGGCTTGGTTTGGTTGGTGGGTATTTTTGGGATAAGGTATTTACCAGAATCAACATTATAATCCCGTATTCTTGTGGTTTAGTGGTTGCTCTATAAAGATTGAACTAATCACAAACTTTTCTTTAAAAAATGGTTTGTATAAATTAAAAAACAGAATAACGGAAGTTCATGGTCCTCGAAAGCCCGCTGTTGGAGAAATATAGGTAGCAATGAAGAACGTGAGGCAAAGATGAGTCGGGTGGAATCTGAAAGGAAAGAAGATGAAGATAAAGCGAAAGCGAAGAATAAAACATCTCAAATCCACATGTTAGTAGCTACACTCATAGCAACCATCACCTTTGCAGCCGGTTTTATTATACCAGGTGGCTATGAAGCACGCAAGGTCCAGACGAGGGGATGGCAGTTCTAATGCGCAAGATCTACAAAGTAAATGTTTTGGAATATCGTATTTTTTAACTCAAGACAAGATCCAAAAAAAGAGCACAAAAGCCATTAGGGCTCCCTCCTTGTTAGAGCATCCTTATTATGAGCATCAGATTTTGCACTAAATTTAACCTCAAAAACACATTTTATACTTTGACAAGTTATTTTTTCAAAAACTCACAAAATCTGGCTCTTTATTCTATTCCTATTTTTCTATTCAAAAACTACCCCTTTATTTCTTCACAAATTTTAAGGGTTTTTTGATTTGTTAAGTTAATAGTGCCTTTTCTTTGTTGAGTCATTGCAGCGAAAACAAATTATTAAGTTAGAGACTTAAGCCTCATCATCGGTGTAACGACCTGAATTTTCGGAATAAAAATTTTTTTGTTAATAATGTAATAAATTATTTTTTACATCATTTCCCAAAAATTTCATTTCTCATTTCAAAACACATTTTCATTCTCATCTCTATTTTCTCATCAACAGTTATTCAAAATTTTCTCATTTCTCGTGTTGTAATGTATCGTGTACATGCTCAATGCCATATGCTAAAAAATAATGCCCATGCAATATTTTCCAAACATTTTTCCCATGAAAATCATACTTTTCTCTTGAAAAATTTCTCACATAAAATCATGCACTTTAATGCACCAACTTTCTCAAAAATAATACTTTCTCTAAAAAAAAAAATTCCACTTGATATCATGCACTCTAATGCACCAACTTTTTCAAAAATAATATTTTCTCTAAGAAAATATTTCCACATGAAATCATGCACTTTAATGCACCCACTTTCTCATAACTTTTATTTTCTAACAAAAGTTCAATTTCTTTCTTTTTCTTTTAAAACTCCACTTATTTCTTCTCTAAAAGAAATAAAATTAGTAAACTTCTTTTTCTAGCAATTTCTTAAAAAAGGCTTTTTCTAAAATTTTCATGTCCAAAAGGTTTAAACACTTTGTCATAAAACTTTCGCACCAAAATAAATTTAAACAAGTAATAAAAATCGATTTTGGGAGATTAAATGTGATGAGATGGATTTGTTGTCACCTCAAGTTCCGTGGGGAGAACTTGGAGGATTGGACTGTTTTGCAGTAGTGCAGCGAGAGCACCTCAAGTTCCACGGGGAAAACTTGGAGGTTTGGGCTAAGCGTGCACAACACACGGTGAACGGACCTCATAAACAGACTGGTTAAGTTTAGTGATATGAGACGGCCGGAACTGTGTCGTGTGAGTCGCGAGACGGACGAACCGTGCAAACAGACTCGTTAAGTTCAGTGATGCACGACAGCCGGGCTCTCGAGCGGAAAGGTTGGTGGCGCCAGCTGAAAGCAGGCTTTTTTTGGAGCGGGCCGGGCTCTCTCTCAAAAGATGAAGCCCAGCCCCAGCCCCAGCCCACGAGTTTATTTTAGTCGAGTACACGGGTGGGCTAGTCTTCGAGCGGACTGGGTTGGACTATTTGGGTGGGCCAAAATGCTTATTGCCTATTGATTTTTTTGGGCTAAGATTAATGTTTTTTTATTTTTTTTGGATATGCTGTTTGGGCCAAAATTAGATTGACTGTGTTTGGTTAGATAGTTTAGTTTAGTTTTGATGATGTCAGCATGTGTAATGAGTGGAGAGAGATAGAGAGAGAAATGAGGGAAATGATGATGTCATCAAAACTAAAACTAAAACTAAACAGAGAAACGAACAAAGCCATTATTTCCTATTGATCGTTTTGGGCCAAGACGTGTATTGGTTTTTGGGACCTACAAAAAAAATTTTCTTTAGTGACAACAATTTTGTCACTAGGTTGTCACTAAAAGTGTGTTGTTAGAGAATTCAGTGACAACTTTTTAGTGAGTTGTCACTAATCCTCATAGGATCAGTGATGAAGATTAGTGACATCTTAGTAGCATCACATTTTTAGTGACACGTTGTCACAACATTGTCAGTAAAGCTCAATTTTTTTTTTTTTGAAGTGACTTAAGTTATTTCCACTACCAATTACTAGTTAACAATTATACAAATTCATAAATTGTTATTATTAAAAAGAGAAAGGGGAGGGATTGCCTTACTATAGAATTTTCTATGTACATCTCAACTAGGTTGGCACTTACACACTTGTCAATTATTTACGATACTCAACTCAGTGACTAATAAATTACAAATTATGCATTAAAAAAATAACGAACCAATACTTCATTTTTAAAGATGAACAGAGTCTTGGGCAGATCTCAACGGGCAAATATTCACTTCACCCACCGATTCATTATATTAGTCATTAGATATACTAGCAGTCTAGGTACTCTAAATCTGGGAGACTGGGAGTCCTATTTCTCGAGGATTTAAAGAGGACAAGAGTCTTGGGCAGATCTCATCGGGCAGATATTCACTTCACCAACCGATTCATTATATTAGTCATTACTCATTAGATATACTAGCAGTCTAGGTACTGAAAATCTGGGAGACTGGGAGTTCTATTTCTCGAGGATTTAAAGAGGACCAAAGTCTTGGGCATATCTCAACGGGCAAATATTCACTTCACCCACCACTTCATAATATTATGGCAACTCTAGTGGACTACGTAAGAGAGTACTGTATCATTTTGTTTGAACTGACGTAAAAGAGTATCATAGAGAGCTCTAACTAGTTAGTTAAGAAAACTAAAAAACTGCTCTCTAGTGGACAAAAAATAACTCCCTAAAATTCTAGGTGTCACTCCTCATTCCATAAGTGCCCTAAGTTACTACCTAAATTTAGGGAGAGACTTAAGGAGAGAGAAAGATGAGAGAGATAGAGAGAGAGAGAAGGGAAGGAGGGGAGAGAAAGAGGAGAGAGGTAGAGAGAGAGAGAAGGGAAGGAGGGGGAGAGAGAGAGAGAGATCTCACATGTGTTTAAGTGTACGCTTTAACAAATATTTTTTAAGTAATTTACTAAAGATGCTCTTAATCATTAGATTTACAAGCTGTCTTGGTACTCTAAATCTGGGAGACTGGGAGTCCTATTTCTCGAGGATTTAAAGAGGACCAAAGTCTTGCCGTCTTGGCCAGATCTCAACGGGCAAATATTCACTTCACCCACTACTTCATTATATTAGTCATTTGATATACTAGCTGTCTTGGTACTCTAAATCTGGGAGACTGGGAGTCCTAAGATTTTTTGGAGTTAAAACATTTTTTTTTTTTTTTTTTGCCATTCGATATACATTAGTACAGTTAGATATTAGTAAACCATAAAGAGTTGACCTCCTCTCCATAGGAGTCGAACCCAGAACCTCACCTCTATAGAAGGGGTACACGACCAACTGAGCTAACTGCCCTGGTCGGAGTTAAAACATTTTACATGGGTAATTGTGCATTAAGAAAAATAATCAAGTGTACCAACTACCAACTATACCTATAGTTTTTGGTGCATCACTTTATCAACATATCCGGGCTACTGGGTGGGTTGGTATCTCGGGCTGACGGACGGGTCAGGAAGAAATTATTTAGGCACAAGTCCAGTTCATAGAAAATTCGGGCTAGGCTAGCCCGCCCATTTGACGGGCTCGGGATGGATAAAAGCCCGACGGGCCTAGCTGGTTTCGGCCAAGCCGCGGACCAATGGGCCGAATGATGAGGGGAGTAGCAAGGCAGATGTGGGGAGTTTTTGAACATTTAATCTCTATTTTAACCAAAAATGAGGGTTGTTAAGCCATATTTTAACCAAAAATGAGATTTGTTAAGCCACATGAAGAGGAGGATGAGGATGCTCATAATAGATTGACAAACATGAATACCTTCTCAAAATAAAAAAAGAAAAAGCCGAACACGATGCAGATGGTTACTGTTGATCGCACTTTTTTTTTTTTTTTTTAGCAGGAAAAATGTTACTTATATTGATAAAAATCAAATACAAGTTACACGGCCCATAGGCCTAAAGGGAGAAGAGAGTACAACAACAAAAAAGAAAACAACAAAAAAAACAAAACAGAACAAACAACAGCCGCCAAAATTGTACAACAGTTATGATAGAACCACCAATCCGCTCGGATGTGGCTGGAGTAAGACGACAGAATGCATGTGCACTCCCGATGATGCAATGCATGTGGACCATCTGGGTTACCGTGGCGTTGATGCCACTCCCGATGGCTCTCTTGGATTTTAGTGTGATAAGATTCCAAGCCTCAACATCGCCACATCCATATTGACCTATTTGACAGATCCATAGTTGCACTGCAGCTTTAGTTTGTGCAGAGAGGGAAATAGCCAGACAAATCATAACATTACAAAGTTCCACTGATTGCAGTACTCACCAATCACCATGTATCCTATTCCTAGTCAACACACTGACCTATTTGACATCAAACTCACCCCAAACCACAATCCCATGGATCCAAACTTGTACAAGGCTGTCAAGAATGGCGATGTTAAGTACCTCGATCAACACACTGACCTATTTGACAACCAAGTCACCCCAAACCATAACACCATTCTCCATGTTGCAGCACACTTTGGAAAGTCGGAGTGCGTGGCTAGGATCTTGCAAAAGAAACCCTGCCACTTGATACGACGGGTGAATTCGAACGGCGAGAATCCTCTTCACATTGCCGTAAGAGAACAACACTACGACGTAGTCCAAGCGCTCATAAATGGTGCTGAAGAACTAGACCGAGACCCCGAAAGCGGTGGTGGAACACGACTACAGATATTGAGGGCGACAAATGTGGACGGTGACACACCCTTGCACTTAGCGGTGCGGGAGGGAGATGATTCATTCGTTCGCTTGTTAGCGGACACGGATAGCGATTTTCAACATCCTCCGAACAAGGCCAGGGAAACTCCATTGTACTTGGCTGCTGAACGCAACAATGGTGATTCCATGGTTGAAAGTATCTTGGTCTGCAAATCAACAGCTTACACAGGCCCTGGTGATAGAACGGCATTGCACGCAGCAGTGATTTTCGGAAATATAGGTGTGTTGCTTGCTATGTCAATTTTTTGCAACCAATTAACATATAGTGCCAGCACAATTGTCGATGAATACTCCAAAATTTTGTTTTAACATGCATTGAACATAAATCCACCTAAATCTATTGAAACAGTTAACGTATTGTTATCGCATTATACTGTATAAAAAGATGCACAATATGTGAAATCTTACGATTGCATTTACCGAGTTCTTGTATGTTAATGTCTTTGCATGACAGTTCTACTGCGGAACTTTAGAAAAATTGTTTTTTCTAACTTGAAGCAGAGTTTAGAGTAGGCCCCACACAGATTTAGGGGTTGTATCCAAAAGTGAATGTTTTTCACGGATCCGGGGGCGCTGCTGCGCAGCAACTGCACCGCACCGGTGCAGTGCAGTGAAACGACGCCGTTTCATTGCCTCCAAACGCGGAAAAAAAATACAAGGCAAAACGACGTCGTTTTGCGTATAATGGAACGGCGTCGTTTCATGGTTTTTTAAGCGGATGTAACTTAAATAAAACGACGTCGTTTCATGGTTTTAAAGCTGATATGAAAATAGGCCAAAACGACGTCGTTTTGCTTAAAATTTTTGACAGACATGAAGGGAAATTCAGGTGGATTCTCCCAGGAAATTTTGGTAACGGATAATCATACTTAAGGATTCTTAGTATCAAAAGCCTTTGAAATAACTTTGATGGCCACTGTTTGCCTTCATCCCAGAAAAGAAGGTTCACAATCTGTGACCAACAAGAGGTATTGAAACACCATAAGTTGGCAGTGTGGGAAAGAAAGTCGGACACAAAATAACAGACTAAAATCCTCTAGTTTGTTATTTCTCTTACCTAGTAAAAAATTAAGCAATTGAATTGAAAAGGAACAATTGAAGACCTTCCAATTCACACTCAAGTAAGCTGCAACAATACAGGAACAATGTAAATGTGTCAATCCTAAGCTGCAATAGATATTCATACAGCAGAGTAGCAAAATCAATAGTCATTACTACATGGACTAAACCAAAATGTTGCCGAAATGGAGTAAAGCAAATTCATTACTGCCCATTAGTTCTTGTCTCACTCCGAGGCATTTCCACCACTAAGGTCCGTTTATCTTTTAATCTTTTACCTTGCTTACTACAAACAAACTTTCGATTAATCATCACACCATCTTTCCTGCTTTTTGTACAATAGTCTTTTCTAATGCTAAAACCCATAAATTTTCCATGGTCATTGTAGAAATTATATGCATCCTCTTCTGATTCAAACTCCCGTCCAAGAGATAGAGCATATTCACTCGACAACTCTTTCATACACTCCGCAAGTCCACCATCTTCCATTCTATCATATAGCAATACACAGTAATGTTAAAATGCATATTCACAAGTCGTTAATGCTAAAGAATATGAAAAGGAGCACTCCACATGATAGATTATCCTCCATGATAGATTAAAATATGGGTTAATATATTCATATTAGAACCCTACACAGCCAAATCGAAAACAAACCCAACAAGAACCAAGCCATACTAGCAGAATACCTAAGGAAAAACGACAAAAAAATGGAAAATTTTGATGCAGCATTTGGTGCTAGTTCTCTTCAAAACTCACGAAAATAAGAAGTTGAATGAATGATATAGCATGTACGAATCGAAGATAGAAGCTTACTGTTTAGGTGAGTTCGGTGCGCCATCGCCGGTTGTGGGCGTCGGTGGTGCGCCATCATCGGTTGTGGGCGGTGCTGGAGGTGGCAAAGCGGTTGCTACGACGGCTGTAGGTGATAGAGTTTCCATGGGGGTCGGCTCCTCCTCCCTAATCAGATCTTCCATTTGGGAAGAAAGGGTTTGGGTAAGAAGCGTATGAGGGAAGAAACATTTCTGATCGAAAATAAAGGCAAAACGACGTCGTTTTGCCTTGTATTTTTTTCCACGTTTGGAGGCAATGAAACGGCGTCGTTTCACTGCACCGGTGCGGTGCAGTTGCTGCGCAGCAGCGCCCCCGGATCCGTTTTTCACTAACCTAAGGAGATTACTTTCAGGCACGTGCCACTCCACTCGCAGTTATTTTAATTTTTTTTTAATTTTCTAGATATATTATATATGTCCAGAAATTGTATCTATATAATGTAGAGTTTATTGGTAAGGTGACAGCGGCGGCGATGGCTCCGGCGGTCTTTTTTTTATTTTATTTTATTTTAATTTCCTTCTAATTTGTTTAGTTTTAGGTTGTTTTTTTGGTTTGATTTGTGTACTGTGGGTTTGTTTTAATGAATTTTCTACCTATTCCTCCAAAAAAATGTATAGTTTAGTGGTAAGGTGCATCGTCTCTAAGCTTGATGCTGTGTGTTCAAGTCTCATACCTTCACCTTTTGCGCAAAGTAACATACCAAAGCTAAGAGCATCTTGAGCAACCTCAGCGGTAACCTCAATAAATTGCCTAGAAAATGTGTCATACACTGATATAGCTAATTAAGAAATATCATCTCTATCCAATAGACTAGCCATTTCACTAAACCAAAAAAAAAAAAATACACAAATATATATAGTATAAAAAAATAGATCTTTAATGACGACGATTTTGTTATTAGGTTGTCACTAAAAGTGTATTGCTAAAGTATATTCAGTGACAATTTTTTAGTGCGTTATTACTAATTCTATAATTAGTGATAACTTAATATAAAAAACTTTCACATACTCTTTAACAACACACTTTTAGTGATATGATGTCACTAGGTTGTCACCAAAATTCAATTTATTATTATTATTTTTTTTGTAGTGATATATATACACTCGCATATATACAAAAAAAAAAAACTCCACCACCCTATACCCCCATTGCCAGACAGCCAACGCTGCCACCTAATCGTAGACGAACTCGAAGAAACTAGCCGGAGAAACTCAAAATGGAAGCAAACAAGACTTCAATCACTGGATAAACTTGCCGGAGTAACTCGAACTCCAAGCAAACGAGATCTGACTCGTCGGGAAATTCGTTCGGCGATCTGTTTTACGGGAGAGAGAGGACCAGTGAGGGCTACAATGACTCACAGGGTCTGGCGAGTCACTGCACCGCTGGGGCGAACTTGGCGGAGTCGGCGAGTCTGCTAGCTAGAAACCGAAAATAGCACTTTGGCTCGCCATTTTGTCCAGATTGGAGCTTTGCCGAGTTTGGTGGATATGCTCTAAAGCTACCAATTAAATAGTTGGGATTTTAATCTTGAGCATCTGGTTCCGAAACAAATTCCCTGCCACTAGATCAGCAACAATAATTGTTAAAGAGATCCAAAAATTAAACTACTCTGAAAGTATTGGGGTAATAATGGTTCCTCCGAATATCTTTTTTTCTGAATTTCACTCTTCTTAAATTTGGTTTGGAATCAATCTCAAACATTTTTGGAGATTTAAAAGCACGGATGTCGAATTTTAATTTGACAGAATTTTACACTATAGATGATTAACAAAAAGTTCTTTTTTTTACTCTGTCCGTCCCTATTTAAGTGTGTTTCATCATAAATTCAATTTTTTTAAAAAAAATCATTATTACTCATTTCACATCAACTTTTACTTCTATTTTACACCTTTTGCATTAATTTTTACCACCACTTTTCAAAATTATCTTCTACTTTAACCTATTAATTCTTTTCTCATTACCTTTTTAATGGTAAACGATAATTGTATAAATTTTTAGCCATTAACTTTTCAGAACACACAGATATTTAACAAAATAAAATATTCAAAGATTAAGAAGGGACGATGGGAGTCGAGAGTATCATGCATAGTTGATCTTTTGACACGTATAGTTTATGACAATAAATACAACAATGCTAAGCATACACCTATCTTGCACTCCACATGCATATCAAAGGTAATGTGGCAGGTAAGGAGAAGGCCATCATTTCAAGTGGGCCACACATTGGGCTTCTCCTTATCTACCACATCACTTTGTTGTGCATGTGGAGTACAAGTTAGGTGTACCCATACCATTTTTGCAGTAAATATGTTGATATTTTTGGGTTCTCCACCTTCAAATCCGGTTCCACCAAGTCAACAATAAATATTTGTACTTTCGTTTATCCTTCATAACTCATAAATTCTAGGGAACCACGCTTGGCTAAATTGTGTCAACTTCTTGGGCGCGGGAAGTAGAAGAATGAAGAATCTATAGCAAAACGAAAGCCTGGTGGCAAGTTTCGAAAACTGAACCATTGAGTGAACTAGAAAAGGGACCGATTGTTACCGACCTAGCCGTTCAACCATTTATTCTTATATATCATTTTTATTTAAAAAGCCGGTTATTGAAAATTTGCAGTTTTTAGAGTAGACGGGACCGGAGCATGGTCCAGTTGCTGGTTCAACCGATCGAACCGACGGTCCGGTACAATTTTTCGGTTGAACTGGCCGGTATGATACGAGTTTTAAAACATTCCCTGGTGGGTCTTTGGTTTGATGCGGGACAACAAGAAGTAAAGGCAAATGAAGAGTTCCTAAACAAAAGTCGTCTGCATTAGTTGAATCTCTTCCACATCGGAAAAATGAAAACCTGGTGTGAGGAGAAACCTCTATAAACCATACCACCAAACATTCTTCCTTCAGCATTCCCTCACGTGAGAACACACATGAGATTGAGAGCTCAGCTCGAGCCATGCTTTTTTCTTGTGAACTGAGCTCGAACAATGTACAACTTGACTTGACTTGGCTCGTTTGAAGGCCTTGCCCTAACGATTTATGCTACCTCGCAAAACCAACCCGCGTAATATTCTTAAAGCCCATTCTTCCCATTCCGGTGTCAAAAGCTACTCAGGTGTTCACTCTTTGTTAAAAGTAACATTGTTGAAAGTACTATTCTTATAATTAATGCTAACAACTTGATTAGCTAGAGAAAATGCAATGTATGATCAGTACGTGCTTCTTTATATGTGATACATTTTTACTAATGGTATAAAAATGTTTAGAAGTCTATTTTTGTTAAATTACGAGGCTAAAATATCATTTTTAATCTTTTTACCTTGCAATAGTCCACGTATCCAATTCTTTTTTAATTATAAAAAAATAACCAAAGGTCTCACTATGTTTTAAATTTGCATTCAGCTTCCAAAATATTTGGGTCAGCCTCGTAAATGAGCAACTAAGTTTGGACTTAGGCTTGGACAATCCAAACATTGGGACCAGCCTGCTTACAAGTCTTGATTCTCTTTCAGGGAGTATAAAGAAGCTACTGGGCCGAAACATGGAGCTAATCGACATGGCAGATGCACAAGGGTGGACACCACTTCACTACGCTGCATATTGTGGGGACAAGAATGCAGTTAGAGAGCTACTAGAGAGGAACAGATCAGTTGGATACATACCTACTACAGAGAAGCATGATAAAGGCATAGCTCTTCACATAGCTGTTGCAGAAGGCCATGTTGATGTAATGGAAGAGATCTTATCTCATTGTCCAGACTGTTGGGAGATGGTCAATGGTAAAGGAAAAAATATTCTCCATATTGCTGTGGATAGGAAGGCAGAATGCGTTATTGACTATATCATAAAAATGGACTGGTTGGCAAGTCTTATGAATCAAAAAGACGTTGAAGACAACACACCTCTCCATTTGCTTGCTTCTTCAAAGATGAAGGGCATGAATGACCTCATTAACCACCGCAGAGCAAATATGTATGCTGTCAACAACAAAAACAAGACCCCCGCTGAGGTAGCTATGTCGATTAAAGAGGTAAACGAATGTCCAAACTCTGACTTATTCTACATTGAGTGTTTCTATAAACTAATCGAATTTGACATTAGAAATGAACTTCATGCTTACGAATCCCACCATATTTGATTCCTTAATTAACACTCTTCCAACCGTTAAGTAGGTACAGAACTGGATTTAATCGCAGCCGGTTAAAACTGTATTCTACTATTCAGCAGATCATTACAACGAAAAATAGCACACCGTACGTAATGTTCAAAAGTTCCTATAAACTAATCGAGTACTCCTATACCTATGCCAAACTATGTTCATTGTATCACCTATAAAGTGTTTCTCTATTGTCAAGCAAAACCGAGATAGATGAGTAAGGTATTTCTAAATCTAACGACTTTCCTACATGAGTAGCCTTGAAGGAGATAAAGAACGCCAAGATGCTCGTTTTCGATATGGCCCGAATTAAGTTGAATTGACATTGGGCTGATGCAAAACAACAGGGAAGTAAATAGCTATGTTAATGACCTGAAACGTACACTAGGCATGCCTAGATATGTATGTATGTAAGCGGATATTTAAACGCCTGTAGTATATACTCACGTATTGTTATACACTCTCTCAATCCCCATTTAATTGCTCCCTAGGTAAAATTGTGCCATTTACTTTAAAAGGAAAAGGTATTTTTTTAAAAATTTTTACGATACACTATTAAAAATACTCAATGAGACATTTTGAACGGTGCAAAAATATTTAACAATGTAAATCTGTATATTTTTTGAGGTCAATGTTATGGAGTCTCCTGTTGTAAGCATTTAAAAAGGGATGGAAGGAATATATATTTGTAAACGTATTTTGAAAGTATAATATGTATTATATGCACATTCATACATGATTATTAAGCAGTACTGCAATGCACAAGAACTTTTACATGGATGAAGTGAAAACTGCAGGGGTTACTCCATCCAGTATGGAGCCCACCGTGTGATTATGTAATATGAACCGTTTATTTTGTAGGGCCTACAAAATATTATATCCAAGCAAAAAAATCAATTTGATCAGACATAAATGAGTATATTGAAATTAAATTTTGGTTTCTAAATAGATAGTCATGGACAATTTAATTTAAAAACTTATTGACAAAATTGGACCGTCCATTTTATAAACTTCAATTTTTGATATAGCTATCAATATCCGATCAAACTAATTTTTTGCAGATATACTACTCTGCGGCCTTACAAAATGAACGATTTAGACTACCGCAATGAATGTACGGTGGAATCCACATAGTGGTGGCAGAAACCATGGGAATTCCACCTCATGCTGAGAGAATTTAAACTCATCATGGGAATATATGATATTGGTTTTGGTCTTAACTAAAATCTTTAACCAATGGTGTTCCACTAAGGGTAGTTTTTTAATTTTTTTGGCTTTTCACGGCTTTTTCTATGATGTATTGTGAGAGAATGACCTGTTTTAGGGAATTGGTATAAACTGGCTTTTTGTTTTTTTGAGTTAGCGGAATGGGGCACCTGTTAATTAAAAATAAAATAAAATAAAATAGTGCTTTACATTCTTTACAGCATATATATGAGATAAACTCATTTGTGCATGCCACCAGCTTTTGTGGGCTCCACCAAGCATACATTATAATAATTTAAGCCGCTTGTTTTGTAGAGACTGAAAAATGATGTATCCACCCCAAAAAATTAGCTTGATCGGAGATCGAAAGGTAGGTCTAAAATTCAATTTTGGTTTAAAAAATGAACGGTCTGCATTCTGTCAATAGTTTTTAAGTGAAAATTAATGTCCATCCATCTATTTTTTACAGCATATATATTTTTTACATTCTTTACAGCATATATATGAGATAAACTCATTTGTGCATGCCACCAGCTTTTGTGGGCTCCACCAAGCATACATTATAATAATTTAAGCCGCTTGTTTTGTAGAGACTGAAAAATGATGTATCTACCCCAAAAAATTAGCCTGATCGGAGATCGAAAGGTAGGTCTAAAATTCAATTTTGGTTTAAAAAATGAACGGTCTGCATTCTGTCAATAGTTTTTAAGTGAAAATTAATGTCCATCCATCTATTTTTTAATTAAACCAAAATTTAACTTTTGACTGACCTATCCATGTCTGATCAAGCTGATATTTTGAGTTGATACATTATTTTGCGGACTCTACAAAATGGACGTTTCAGATTATTGCAGGAACCCACAATGGTTGGCACTTATTTAATACTACTATATTCCATTCAGTTTTTTGTACTTTTCTATGCCCTTGTTTTTCTGTCTGTTTTGATCCTCAATCTAGCTACAAATTTCTAGAAAATATTGGTTATATGGAGTAGTTTTTATTTTTTTTTCAGTTTCTATGTTGAGTTAAGCCCCAGACAAAATACTCAGAACGGACTTATTTGCACTTGTGTCACATTTTCTTCAAAATTGTTATGTTTGTCTATTTTGTGGATTTCTACGTAGTTACAATTAGAAACACCAAAAAAATATAAAAACCGATTCCCAGATTACTCCTACATTTATAATTTATGCAATGTTCAGCTAAAAATAAAAACAAAAAAGGAAAAGGAAAAGAGAGAAATAATGAGCGTCCTGTGACCTGCGTGTGTTCTTTTGAGTTGGAATTTTGATTGCTTTCCTTAAAATGGTTGATCCCAAAGTAAATAGGAAAGGGGGTAATGATTCTAAATTGATGACCGTTTGATTTTATCTTTATCTTATTAAAATCATAATCATGGTTAAAATAAGGTACGATCCATACATACATTAGGATCACCAAGTGAGTAATGTTAATGCACTTTTTAGTTGGGTGCACAAATGACCGGCTTGGAGCTCAAGCCAGTAAAACTTCAGCCTCCCCAAAATTGTTTTAAATAGGGGCCAAAATACTTAAGGCCCTTTTATGTATTAGGTCCAATTACTTTTGTTTAAGCCTGTTATACACAAAAATAGGCCCAATCCAAGCTTAACTGGCCCAAAAAACTGCTGCCAAAATTAAAATTACTAGTTATTTGAGGCCTAATTTTAGAACATTAGTAAAACAAATGCTCCAGCTTCCATGCGTCGTGGGGTTCAATGAAATTTTGTAGTTTTGTAATAGTTATTTATTTTTTGTAAATATACATTAAAATTTTATAATGGTAAATTTTTTGTGACGGCTTTTAATGAAGAGTCTATGTTGATCAATTTTTGTATAAAATATATAGAGAGATAAAAGCAATAAGTCGAATAGGTTAATATTTTCTGTGTATATCTCAACCTTTTGAAGAGGCATTATATAAGGTTACAAGATTTATTGCACTACGATAGTACACGTAGTACGCAAAGCTAAATAAGGAATACACGTAGTACAAATAGCTAAGGAAAAGAATAATATCTACAACTAAGTAAGGAAAAGAATAATATCTACACGATTCACGCCAACACTCCCTCAAGTTGATGCATAGATATCACCTATACCCAACTTGTCGAGTGAATCCCAAAATACTTTCCCGGATACTGCATGTGTCAATACATCCTTAAGTTGCTCTTCTGATCTCACAAACGGAATAGCCACTAGACCCTCATCCAATTTCTCCTTGATAAAGTGTCGATCAACCTCTACATGCTTGGTACGATCATGTTGAGCCGGATTGTTAGCTATTTCTCGAACAGCCTGATTATCACAGTAGAGTTGCACAGGACTTCTTACCTCAATGCCTATCTCGGCAAGTAACAAACGCAGCCAGAGAAGCTCACAAATTCCTTGAACCATACCTCGATACTCGGCCTCAGCAGCTGACGTGAAACCACGTTTTGTTTATTACTACGCCAAGTGACCAGGTTACCACCCACAAAGGTGAAGTAACCTGAAGTAGAACGTCTATCAATTATGTTGCCTACCCAATCTGCATCTGTGTACCCCTCAATCCTCAAATGCCCATGTTTTTTGAACAATAGACCTTTGCCAGGAGCAGACTTCAAGTAACTCAGAATCCGCATTACAGCCTCCATATGATCCTCACTTGGGGAGTGCATGAATTGACTAACAACACTTACTGCATACGCAATATCAGGTCGAGTGAGGGATAGATAAATCAATTTCCAACTAACCTCTGATATCTCTCTCGATTAGTTGGAGCTTGATCAGGATACATCCCTAGATGATGATTCTGCACAATAGGAGCACTTGCAGGTTTACAGCCCAACATTCCAGTTTCAGTCAACAAATCCAACACATATTTTCGTTGTGACAAATAAATGCCACTACTAGAGCGAGCAACTTCAACACCTAAGAAATATTTCAAACCTCCCAAGTCTTTCATATCGAACTCAGATGCTAAATAACCTTGCAGTTTCTGGATTTCATCAGTATCATCACCTGTGACAATCATATCATCAACATAAATAACCAACAAAGTAACCTTACCACCCTTGATGATATCCATATCTCTTCATGGCTTGTGTAAATCTCCTAAACGATGCCCGAGGTGATTGCTTTAGACCATAGAGAGCCTTCCACAACCTGCACAATTTCCCTGATTCATTGACCATCTCATATCCTGGTGGAAAGTCCATGTATACCTCTTCCTTCAAATCTCCGTGTAAAAAGGCATTTTTTACGTCAAACTACTTCAAAGGCCAATTAAAATTGGCTGCTAAGGATAGTAATACCCGAACAGTATTCATCTTTGTCACTGGTGCAAACGTCTCCTGATAATCCTTACCGTATGTCTGCGTATATCCTTTTGCTACCAGTCGGGCCTTATACCTATCAATTGTTCCATCAGCTTTATGTTTAATGGTAAAGACCCACCTACATCCCACTGGTTTTTTGCCTCTTGGTGCTGAAACGATATCCCAAGTTTTGTTTTTCTGTAGTGCCTCCATTTCTACATTCATAGCCTCTCTCCATTTTGGATCCTTCAAAGCCTCTTCAACTCTGCTAGAAATCGGGACTGCAGCCATTTGATTCACAAATGCTTGATACTGCGGTGTCAATCTATGTGAGGACACATAATGAGCAATACAGTACTTTGCCTTTCCTTCTGGAGAAAACCTGTTGGGCGGATGACCGCTGATTCTGTCTAGGCGGCAACTGATAAGACTTTTCAATTGTTTTAGGATTAGAAGAAATATTAATGTCCAAATTACTTACCTCAGGAATATCCATGGGAGCATGGGCAGGTACTATAGAGTCACGAGAGGGGGAATCATCTACTGAGTCAGCAATCACAATATCAGGTGTAGCAGATAACCTTTCGAGAATATCTGGTGGATCAGACACATCTTTTAGGACAGGACTTAAGCCAGTTTCAGCTTCAGCCGTCGGTACAGTTTCAGCAGGTACGTCTTCCAATATGACCTCAAACCAATCAGGTCCTTCAATTTCAACATGTGTCTCCCCCTGAAGGATATGGTTGAACATGGGAGAAGAAAAATACATTTTCGACTCTGAGAAAGTCACATCCATAGTTAACATAAGAGTGTCGGGTGGGGGGATGATAGCACCGGTATCCTTTTTGTGTAGGGGAAAATCCCAGAAACACACACCAAAGAGCGCATGGGTCCAATTTGCTCCGCTGATTTTTGTGAAGATGAACATAGGCCACGCACCCAAATATGCGCGGAGACAAATTTAAGTGGGTTGTTAGAGGCACATAAGATGCCAAGACATCCATGGGAGTGTGGAAATCAAGAACTCGAGACGGTAACCTGTTCATCAGATAGATAGCATATTGGACAGCATCAGCCCAATAACGCTTAGGTACCGAAGCGCCAAGGAGAAGGGCTCTTGCAACCTCGAGAATATGACGATTCTTACGCTCTACAACACCATCCTGTGCGGGAGTTTGAGTACATGAAGTTTCATGTATCATCATACCATGATCTTGAAGGAACTGAGAGAGTGCAGAATTATAATACTCCCCACCATTGTTAGAGCGAAGAACCTTGATAGCCAGAGAAAATTGGGTTGTGATCATTTGACGAAAAACCCGAAAAATAGGGCCAACATCACTTTTATGTTTCATCACATACAACCAATTCATGCGAGTACAATCATCCACAAAAGTAACAAACCATCTAATTCCTGTTGGAGTAGTCACGGGGGAAGGGCCCCATACATCAGAATGAATTAATCCAAACGGAATAGTGCTTTTATTAAAACTCAAAGGATAAGGAACACGATGACTCTTAGCCAAAATACAAACACTGCATTTGAACTATGAGTCTTTAACATCCTGAAATAAGGATGGAAGCAAACGACGCAAATAACCAAAAGAAGCATGCCCAAGACGACGATGCCATAACCAAATTTTCTTGCACTTATCATCTGTTGTCCCATGTACCTTGAGAACTTGACTGGCTGCAACGTCATCCACATAATATAATCCCCCTCTCTTAGTACCATGCCCAATGATCTCCAGTGTCTGGATATCCTGAAGCAAGCAAAACATAGGAAACATTAATACAACACAATCCAATTGTTCAGTAACTCGGCTCACAGATAATAAATTGTTCGACAAAGTGGGAATGAGTAAGGTATGGTGCAAAGATAACGATGGAGTGAGAGCAATTGAACCAGCCCCTGTCACATGAACAGTATCACCATTGGCGGTAATAACATGGTCTTTGCGAGGGAAGGAAGCATATTGAAATAAGGATTTATCGTAAGTCATGTGATCAGTGGTGCCTGAATCGATTATCCAACCTGGGTCGCGATCGTTGGATGAAATTAGAGCCTTTCCCAGGTTGCTAGTAGCTGAATTAGAATCTTCGAGAGAGAGATGATAAATAAGAGAAGTGTTCTGGTCAGAGGGGCTGCAATGTGACACAACAGACTTGTGGCTCGAGTCGATAGAAGGTGTTATGCCAGTTGCCACAATAGCAGCGACGCCTGGTCGGTGAGTAGTGCGTTCACCCTTGAGCTGCTTACGGCGTTCCAAATACCAATCAGGAAAACCATTTTTCTTGAAACAAGTATCGGTAGTATGTCGAGTACCACTACAAAACGTGCATCGCAAGGCATCCTTGTTTTCCACATCAGTGAATTAAGGAGGGCGAGAGTTGGTGGACTCGGTGCTTTGGAGACCATGGCCACAGAAGGAAGACGACCAGCACTACCAGAGCCGAGCATAATATTCTAGTGCTGGGCCTCACGACGAATATAGGCAAAGGAATCCTCCAAACCAGGAAGCGGCTTGAGCCGCAAAAAATCACTTCGGACTTTATCGAATACATCATCCAAGCCAACCAAAAAATCATAGATACGATCTTTCATAATTTCATCTTGACGTGCCTTAATATCAACAGGACAAGCCATGGAAATAGGGCGGCGCTTATCAAGTTCTTGCCATATAGCTTTGAGTTCGGTAAAGTATATAGGAATCAGGCGGCCACCTTGTTTGATACGGGTGGCCTTACAGCGCAACTCATATAGTTGGGAATCGCCGGCGCCATCGTAATACATCTGGGAGACACCCCCCCAAATGGTGGCAGTCATAGGAAGACTAAGAAACAAGCCAAGGAGATTAGGCTCCATCGTTTTCACCAACCATCCCTTGACGATGGCATTCTCCCGCTGCCACTTCTGGAAACCGGGGTCAGATTCAGCGGGCTGAGGAGTATTGCCTGTCAAGTAACCCATTTTTTCTTGACCGGTAGCATGTAACTCCATCATCTGGGACCAAATAGTGTAGTTCGAGCCATTCAATTTAAACCCAAATGGAATGGCGGTAGAGAAGTCGCTCTGGACAGTCACCAATTGGGTATTGCCGCTGGAGTTCACCAAGGATTTTCAGTCACTCCCGTCAGACATGATTAACACGAGAAGTAAGTAAGAAGGTAGGGTTTTTGATCGGATGTCACTGAGCAAGAAGCGCAGAGATGGAAGTAGGTTTAGGGATTTTAGGGTTTGCTCTGATACCAAGATAAAAGCAATAAGTCGAATAGGTTAATATTTTCTGTGAATATCTCAACCTTCTGAAGAGGCATTATATAAGGTTACAAGATGTATTGCACTACGATAGTACACGTAGTACGCAAAGCTAAATAAGGAATACACGTAGTGCAAATAACTAAGGAAAAGAATAATATCTACACGATTCACGCCAACATAGGGCCCTATTTAAGAAGCTTGCCTTGGATCCCCAAAAGTTTTAAGCCGCCACTGAATGTCAGACTCTAATAAACGTCTCTCTCACTTTTGTTTTCAAGGTCATCCATCCCTATTCGCTAGCTTGATTCCTGGGACACTAATCTTTGCTAATTAAAACTATGTTTTGGAAACGAGATAAGAGAACATTTGTTGCTTAGGCTGTTAAAATTAATGCCTTCGTTTGTATTTTGTTTTTTTGGGTAAGGTATTACCAGAATCAACATTATGATCCCGTATTCTTGTGGTTTAGTGGTTGCTCTATAAAGATTGAACTAATCACAAACTTTTCTTTCAAAAATTGTTTGTATAAATTAAAAACAGAATAACGGGAGTTCATGGTTCTTGAAAGCCCGCTGTTGGAGAAATATAGGTAGCAATGAAGAACGTAAGGTGAAGATTACTGAAGATTTTCTTATGGAACCTGAAAGGAAAGAAAGGAAAGAAGTTAAAGCGGGGAATAAAACATCTCAGAGCCATATGTTAGTGGCTACACTCATAGCAACCGCCACCTTTGCAGCTGGTTTCAATATACCAGGTGGCTATGAAGCCACGCAAGGTCCAGACGAGGGAATGGCAGTTCTAGTGCGAGAAGCAAGTTTCAAAGCATTTGTCATAGCCAACACGATAGCGGTGATGTGCTCCACTTCCTCCATACTATGTTATTTCTTTGCGGCACTTTACAACAATGATGACAACAAAAAGGCACAACGCTATATGAATGGCTTCTTTCTTGTCCTTATTTCCATTGTCGCGATGACAGTCGGTTTCCTTTCGGGCACTTACGCCATATTAGTTCATTCTTTAGGCCTCGCGGGAGCCACTACTATTATTGCTAGCATCTCCTTTCTCATTTTTTTTCACGAACTCAGAAGGTTTTTCATTTATTTTAAGTTTAAGGAGTTTATTGTTTAGGCTACTTTGGATGGGCTCTTGGTAGGGTTTTTTCTTGCTCGACGATTTGGGTTTCACGCTAGTTTGGATGGCTCGGTTTGTTTTGTGGGTTGGCTGTCTTCTTGTCTTTGGTTTAGTCTCCGTCTCTTTTGGTGGTCTTTAGGCTTTGGGTTGTTCTAGGAGTTTGTTGCCCTTGAGAACATTGTACTAGTTTATTTCAAGAACTTTTGTGGCTACTTTTTATGAATTTTTGTGGTTTGCATTATGAGATTTTGGTGTTTCAATTCATATGAACTTTTGTTGCTTCTTATTTTTACAGTATTTTTTGTCCAATACATGAATTTTTATGGTCCAATCCATGAATCTGAATTGTGCAGTTCAAAAAGCAGGGAATATAAATAACTGTCGGCCCAAAACTTTAAGAGTTTTTGTAGTCATGGTTATGAATTTTTGTGGTGTTGAGATTTTACAGTTGGATACAAGTATTGTAACTCTCTTTTTATTTTTTAACAGCAAAAAAAAAAAAATGAATCTCAAAATAAGATTACAGAGATTAAAAAGACCCGAGATAAGAAGGTATCATTTACTTGATTATGGAACTACCGAGGTTGCCGGATCATTTTTTGATTTGGTGGTGTGTGTTATTTTGTCTGTTTTCATTTGTACTTGGTAGGTTGTAATAGTTTTTATTAATGAAATTCTTCCTATTTCTCAAGAAGGTATCATGACAATGAGAGAGTATTCCAACAAGAAGATTCACCAGAGGTCAACCGAAAGCACCCCAAACCCACCCCTATCTCCAAAAAGGCAACCAAATTGAAAAAAAAAAAAAAAAAAAACCCCAACACCTTTGATTTACACATTATTGTGTACATTATTATCCTTAATCTATAATTTCTTAGTTTTCTTGAATAATTTATGAAGTCACTTTTATTTATTTTTGCGTTTAACCGGTATTTGAAGAGTTTGATGGAAATAAAAAAATTGGAATCAATTGGTGTAAAAACGAGAATTGGTGCTGCAATGTTCTTTAAGTATAGCTGGTGAGAGGCCGCGACCTCACTTGTATATGAACAATTTTAGTACGCAAAATTAGTAATAGATCGAGAGGAAAATAAATTAGGAATATGAAAATCGCAAAGAGAGAAAAGTTTATACAACAAACCTTATATGTGTGGGATTGTCAAAAGACAAGATTATATATGATAAAACTAGTTACATACACATATTCAGTCCTTTGCCATCCTTTTAAGTAATTTCTAACCCATTAACTGAGCCAACATGGCTTATTTAGTGAATGATGCAGAACTGACATGGAATTCCGGTCAATTATATTAGTTCTGCTAAACCACACAAATACGTCGTATGTTGCCGGTATAACTATTAGTAAAATGTGGATTCTTGTATGTGTCCAGGTTAATTTGCACATGCTTCGACTAATATCGGGAGCCCGGAGTCTATGAACATATCTGCATGTTCTCATAAGGAGTGGTGGTGAAATATGGGCCAGGTCCAATATGAAACTCTTGCAGAGCTCAAGGCTGAAATGGGTAGATCCAATAAACTTCTTTATTTACTCAATTAAACTTCTTTACTTAGTTAACCCATGGGCCATAAAATCGGTTCTTAAGTAGTATGGGATGGGATGGGATTCTTTTATCAAAAAAGCCATTTTGGACCCTGTGAGTAAATTTTTTTATCTAACTGCAATTGAATTTTGGTAAAGTTTCAGAAGCCAACAAAGAGGAATTTTTGGTAGGACGGTCACCACATTTTGATCTATAATTTACTTTACTTTTTTTGAACAGTAGTGCTCTTCTATCGAAAATTTATCAATCTTCGATTTTTTTTTTTGCCTCTTGAACATGAATTCGTATTTCGGAGAGGTTTGGCCTAATTTTTTTTTATCTAAAATGTTGATCAATCTTTTTGATGTTGCTATCTTTTACTTAACTTTTCAGCGTTATTTTTCGCAATAAGTCAATTGGCTAGTTTGTTTTTCTTTTTCTTTTTTTTGCCATACAATTTACATCAGCGGAATTAGTAGAATGTTGTGCATTATTGGTTCCTTAAGCTTTTTTAAGCCCAGCTAAAAGTGCTAAAAATTGGATATTTTTTTAAAAAATAGGATTGGATATTCAATTTTTTTTTTGAACGGCAATTTTTTTTATTAACATTTAAAAAACGAATTATAAAGATTAAAAGGATCCTAGCAACATAGCAACAAGACGAATAAATGCAGCCTGTGGAAACGAAACTGTTCGCGCAAGAGAAACACGAACAATAAGATTGACCCGGAGGTACTCCCTCCTTAAATGACCAAGATATTGAGTAAAACTCGTTTTCTTTTATTCATAAACAACTAAAGTTTGCTATAGGGCTTACAAGCATATAAATAAGGTGAAAGAAACCCTAATTAACTTAGGAAACCTTTAAGGCCGCTAATCAACCCTAAATCGGAATAAATACGAAAATTACCAAAAAAAGGAAAGTTCTAGTTTGACTAATAAATCAGAATCTAGAAAGAATTATAAGGTTGCCAAAACAAACGGCAAATAAAACGGAGTTTCCTAACAAAAGTTATTAGCGATCTAAATATTACTATAAACGGCAAAATTGGCCTTTTCGGGGCCTAAACAGCGACGAACGCCGAAATCCATCGTGCATCATCTTACGTAGCAAAATGACTACTGATCCTTGGGCCGATTCCAATGGACCGTGCGAAATTCAGCCCATTCTAACAACGTCGATTCTTAGGCCTTTTTAGGCCTACGTGGACGCAACCGGTCCATCCACGTTGACGCAACCCGGTCTGCATCATCCTCCCCTGCTTGAAAGAATTCGCCCTCGAATTGCAATCATCAGAAGATGAACTATCGCCCACAAACGGAATCAGATGCTTGACGTTGAATACATCCGATGTGCGCACGTGGCTAGGCAGATTCAAACGGTACGCATTTGGATTGATCTTCTCAAGGACCTCCAAAGGCCCAATCTTCCTGGCCCTAAGCTTGTTGTATTCCCCTTCCGGAAAGCGATCCTTGGTTAGCACAGCATATACAAAATCGCCCACCTCAAATTCCACCAAACGACGCTTCTTGTCGGCTACTTTGTTATACTTGGAGGTAGAGACCTCCAACTGCTGCCGGGTAGCCTCATGTACTTCCTTCAAATGTGCCATAAAGTCTTGGGCCTTCCAATGCACACGCTTCAAATTAGGTACCGGAGCGAGATCAACAAGGGATCGCGGATTGCATCCATAGACAATCTGAAATGGAGAACGACCCGTACTCCGATTCACTGAATGATTGTATGCGAACTCAACCTGGGCCAGTTTCAGATCCCATGACCCAAGTTGTTCACCCACCAAACTGCGTAGCATGTTGCCCAAAGAACGATTGACCACCTCAGTTTGGCCATCAGTCTGTGGATCATATGAAGTACTAAAATTGAGCTGTGTGTTTGGCAACCTCTACAAACAACGCCAAAAGTGGCTCAAGAAACGTGTGTCCCTGTCTGAAACAATAGATACAGGCAGCCCATGTAAACGATAAACACTGTCAAAATACAACTGTGCTACCTTAACAGCATCGGTGGTCTTCGTGCAAGGAATAAAGTGAGCCATCTTCGAGAACTTGTCCACCACTACATAAATAGAATCCTTGCCTCACTGGGTACGAGGAAGACCAAGGACAAAATACATACTCACATCCGCCCACGGTTGTGTAGGAATAGGCAGAGGCATATAGAGTCCGGCGTTAGTGGCCCCACCCTTAGAAACACAATAGATATGACAAGCTCCCACAAACCAGTAAACATCCCGCCTCAAAGTAGGCCAAAAATATGATGCAGCAACCAAAGCAAGGGTCTTATCACAACCCACATGCCCCTCATTATGCAAGTCAGTAATAATTTTGAGCCGCAGACTCGACTCTGGAACACATAATGCATTACCCTTGAATAGAAAGCCATATCATGAAGGTGAAACACACTCGGTTCACCCTTTGAAGTAACATCCAACACATGCAAGAAAAAAGGATCCACAGCCTGTTCACGAAAAGAATCAAAACCAAGTACCTCAGTGCGCATGAGAGTCAGCAAGGAAGAACGACGGCTGAGGGCATCAACAGCTCGATTCAACGTCCCTTGCCTTGTGCTTAATCACAAAGGTGAACTGCTGGACATAAGCAGCCCACTTAGCATGTCGATGGGATATCTTGTCCTGACTATTCAGATGTTTCAGCGCCTCATGATCAGAATACAACACAAAGTCACTGTGAATGAGGTAGTGGTACCAATGGTGCAAAGCCCGCACAACTGCATAGAACTCCACATCATTTGTGCTGTAATTCACCTTTCCCCCATTGAGCTTCTCACTGAAGTAAGCAACTGGCTTCGAATTCTGACTAAGAACAGCCCCAATCCTCACCTTCGAGGCATCACAATGTAATTCAAACGGCTGCGAAAAATCTGGAAGGATTAGCAGTGGAGCACTAGTTAGCTTTAACTTGATCTCTCTGAAAGCCTTTGTTGCCTCTTCTGTCCATGTAAAACTTCCTCCTTTCATACACTCCGTGATCGGAGCCATAAAAGTGCTGAAGTGTGGTATGAATCGGCGATAGAACGACGCTAACCTATGAAAGCTCCGAATATTAAACAAAGTCCGTGGCTCGACCCATTGTTTGATCACCTCCACCTTTGACTCATCCACAGCAAGTCCATCCTTCGAAACAATGTACCCCAAAAATAGGATTGAGTCAGTCATGAAGGCACACTTCGTCAAACCCCCAAACAGCTTCTCCCTTCATAGGACCTCCATAACTTCTCTTAAATGCTGCATATGTAAGTCCGACGTGGCACTATAAATCAAAATATCATCGAAATATACTACAACAGACTTACCAATAAACGATCGCAGCGCTTGGTTCATCACACTCATGAAAGTACTAGGCACATTTGACAAACCAAATGGCATAACCAGCCATTCATACAAACCCTCATGAGTCTTAAAGGCAGTCTTCCACTCATCCCCTGGTCTGATCCTAATCTGATGATAGCCATTCCTCAAGTCCAGCTTGCTGAACACCTTGGCCCCTGATAATTGATCCAACGAATCATCTAAACCAGGAATGGGAAATCGGTACCTCACAGTGATTTTATTGATAGCCCGACTGTTCACGCACATCCTCCATGATCCATCCTTCTTTGGAGTTAATAAAGCGGAACTGCACAAGGACTGAAGCTCTCTTGAATGAAACCCTTGGACAACAACTCTTCCACCTGTCTACGCAACTCCTCATGCTCCTTCAGACTCATCTGATAATGGGCTCGGTTCGCCAGGTTAGCACCAGGCACCAAATCAATTTGGTGCTGAATGTCACGCAGCGGTGGCAATCCCTCAGTTAACTCCTCTGGAAAAACATCCCCAAATTCCGACAAAAAGGGCTGAATAATAGTCGGAACTGCAGCCTCGGATTGATCCTGCCCAATATCCTTCCCAACCAGAACATAAGCAATCCCAGATTCAGCGATCTCCTCTTCCATCTGCGCTCTAGCTAATAGATTAGGCCCCACAGGGGCTGACTCCCTCGATGGTAACAGTTTGATTTTTGCACCACCGTAAATTAAATTGTAAGTGTTAGACCCTCCGTCATGTGCGACCTTACGATCATACTGCCACGGACGCCCCAAAAGCAGATGACAAGCATCCATAGCCACAACATCACACCATGCACTGTCCTTATATTTAGAGGCCATTGAAAAAGAAACTAAACAGCGTTGAGAAACTTTTACCTCGTTACCTTTCTTCAACCAACTCAATTTGTAAGGATTGGGATGCGCCTCTGTCTTCAAGTTCAATTTTTGCACTGCCTCTTCTGACACCACGTTCTCACAATTGCCCGAATCAATCACATAGCGGCAAACTTTGCCACCAATTGTGCAAGTGGACTGGAATATGTTGTTGCGTAACCACGACTCCCCTTCAGATTCTCGGGGCGCATAACACACCCTTCGAACCACCAGCAGTGGCGACCCTGTGTCACCTGCACATTCTACCTGCTCCATCTCCCCATTATTGTCATCGTATATAGCATCCTAGCCATAATCCTCAGTTGCATCCTGAACAATCCCCTCTTGATCTATGAACAAGGCCTTTCCTGGACGATCTCCTTTCCTGTAGTCTGACATACGATGACCTGGCTCGCCACACTTAAAGCATTTAAAACTAGCAGTCGCCGTTCTGTTAGCTGCTGGCACTGCGGGTTGAGGAATAACTGCACGTACAGGTGGTGCAGCCCCCGCAGTTGTTCGAACATCACTGTTCCAATTACCCGCTGGCCTTCTATTGAACCATTTTTCTAACACTAAAGCCCTCTGATGGGCATCTGAAACAGAACACAAATCATACATCATTAACTCACCTTGAATCTGTTGACGTAAACCACCAACATATCTTGCAGTCTGCTGCTCCGTAGACTCTGCTAAATCGTTTCTGGCCATAAGTTGATAGAACTCTTCGGTGTAATCATCGACAGAACGCGTGTTCTGGTGAAGATTCTGCAATCTCTGATACATGATACGGGTATAGTTATGGGGAAGGAACTCCACCCGCATATTCTTCTTCAGCTTTTCCCAATCAGTAATCTTGGACTTCCCGTTCCGACTCCTTCTGATTTTCAGTTGCTGCCACCACACAGAAGCTCTACCCCTGAATCTGGTCGCCACAAGAGGAACCCTCCTATCCACAGGAACCCCTTTGAAATCCATGATTTCGCCTATAGCGTTCAGCCAGTCCAGAAATTCCTCCAGTGACAGATTGCCCTGAAATTCTGGTAGGTCAATCTTGATACTTTTCTCCCACGAATGAGAGTCATGGGTTCTAGCCGCGATCTCCCTATCCCTCCCCCGTTGATGGTAATGACTAGCAAAAGGGTTGGAACCTTCATCATCCGAAAAACCCTCATCCTCTTGAGGATTAGGTCTAACAGGACGACGGCGAGTCGGATCCCCAACTTCTAGGGCCTCAAGGCGTTGCATGACTGCCTCGAGTGTCAACCCTATCCGCTGAATCCCGTCCTCCATCCGAGCTTCTCGAGCGACTTCATCCCGCTCATAGACTTCGTCAAGAACAGCCGTACGATTGCCTCGTCCACCCCAACCTCCAGCATGTCCTTTGGCAGCCATCTCAGGATTGGAACTTGCAGCTCTGATACCAACTGATGCAGTGCAGCCTGTGGAAACGAACAATAAGATCGACCCGGAGGTACTCCCTCCTTAAACGACCAAGATATTGAGTAAAACTCATTTTCTTTTATTCATAAACAACCAAAGTCTGCCGTATGGCTTACAAGCATATAAATAAGGTGAAAGAAACCCTAATTAACTTAGGAAACCTTTAAGGCCGCTAATCAACCCTAAATCGGAATAAATACGAAAATTACCAAAAAAGGAAAGTTATGATTTGACTAATAAATCAGAAACTGGAAAGAATTATAAGGTTGCCAAAATAAACGGCAAATAAAACAGAGTTTCATAACAAAAGTTATTAGCAATCTAAATATTACTATAAACGGCAAAATTAGCCTTTTTCGGGGCCTAAACAGCGACGAACGCCTGAAATCCATTGTGCATCATCTTGCATAGCAATATGACTACTGATCCTTGGGCCGATTCCAATGGACCGTGCGAAATTCAGCCCATTTTGACAACGTCGATTCTTAGGCCTTTTTAGGCCTACGTGGACACAACCGGTCCATCCACGTTGACGCAACCCGGTTTGCATCAGACCCACAAAGAATACTCTTCTCACACCGATAGACACCTGCTGCTAGGAACCAAAAGGGGAAAAACAACCTGATGCTGGTAAGAAGCAACCAAAATCCCCCAACAAGAAAGCACGACCCAAAAAAAGAAACCTAAACCAGGATCTGACGGCCAATAGAAATTAACCTAATCAAACGCCCAAAGAAACACCACTATCGACAATATTATCTTGCAACAGAAAGTTGCTTATGATCTCATCATATCTTTCCCTAAATAATCTTCACTGAACATCTTGCTTATTGACCGAGAAGCCTTCCATTTGGGGTTCAGTCATAATTTAATTAACATTTTCCGATTACTCTCGTCAAGATGAATCAATAATCCAGAAAAGTTACATGCAAAACTAAAAAATTTATTTATTTTAAATAAAGACAGAAAACCGAAAAGCCAAATTACTTAATTTTCGGAAACACTCTTATTTCATTTGTGATGCACTGTACTTGTAAATAGATATTGCCTAAAGGCGTTCTCAAGGGTAATATTGTCATTCTAAGCAGTCGGAGTCTCGGAGATAGATAGATATTACCGAAAGGACAACTGGTGGGTGCAGTAAACTGGGGTGAAACTTACATTGGAATATAGAGGAGTACTAGAAATTAGTACTCTAAGAAAAAAAAAATGTTAGCCCACTAGGCAAACATTATTTATCAACTTGCAGTGGGCGATGCGCGTTGACATTAGCAAAAAACAGAATTTATTGATCTTTGGATGACTGATTACATAGATTAGACGGATACCAAGCATTGACTGCTTCAAAATGCGGAGCAAGGATCCCTACTATATATTGTTGGAACCGATGCTTCCTGAGTAACATGCTACCTAGAACCGAAGAATATGGGGTAAACAAAATCATAGAAAATGGCTGCGAACAATAAAAAAGCGTACAGTGTGGATAGAATCTTGGGTTAATATTTTTTCGTGATTCTTAATTAAAAAATATGGATATGGAATAGCTCTTTTTCAGTCCCTAAAACGGATTATGTTGGGAAGTGAAAATTATGTCGATAACATCTTATTGAAATATGTTGACAGAATAGATATCTGGTCTCTTCAAATTAAATAATCTGACGTCCAAGAGATCAACTTCTATTTATAAAATTCTGGTTGGATTGGTATCTTACAGTATCAAATTAGTTACAATAAATTAGAGTACGACTTCCTGCATATATACTATAGATCTATCAATATGTATAAAAGGAAAAATTAAGCATCGCACTTAACGAAGTGCATTAGAAAAAGGCCACCAATAAGCCCAAGAGCTGTAGGAGGAGAGGAGCAGCACCGAAATCGGAAAACTTAAATGTGCTCTCGCCCGGATGTGTTGGCGTTGACTATCACCATAGTTTTAAATGTTCTCCCACCCGGATGTGTTGGGGTTGACTTTCACCATAGTTGATCTATAATAATCATGAAACGAGAAAAACTATTGACATATAATCCAAATTTATTGAGAGAATAACATTTTAGAAAGAGGGGCATTTAATGTTGGTCTATAATAATCGAAATTTTGTTTGAAGAAATACATTTTCGTTGAATGAGGTGCATTTTATTATGGAGATATGGTATGGAGATTGGAAATGTTGAAGCATGAAACGAGAAAAACTATTGACATATATTAACTGATCAAGATAACCCTTCAATCCATATGACTTGCAAAGAAAAGGATTAAAACCTGCCTTAACATTATATTATTGAGACATGGCATAGAGATTGGAAATGTTGAAGTCATGAAACGAGAAAAAACTATTGACGTATATCAGCTGAACAAGATAACCCTTCAGTTAATATGACTTGCAAAGAAAACGATTAAAACCGGCCGTAACATTTTATTATTCTTTTTTTTTGCCAATCTATAACAATCTTATTGATCACTTCAACTGAGATACATCAAAGACGCTTCCCTACTGTAAGGACCAAATTCCAGAGTCGTCTTGTTTTTGGCAATTCCATGTGACAAAACACATATTCAATATCAAGTTGTAATTTTCTATTTCTAAGTAGGCGTCTGTATAGGATTAGAGTGGAAAGAATCTTTTTGCGATGTAATTTGAGTGGTAGTGTTTTTAGTCGGTTGACGGCATTCGGAACGGGAAGATCAATCATGCGATCAATCGGCTTATCAATCCAGTAACTCTAAGTTTAAAGCAGGCTGTGGACCGTGGTGTGATACAAGATTCAGAGTATAGTGACTAAAAAAGGGATCGATCGGATTCTTACTCGGGTTTCTCCAAAAAACAGATCTACAATATTCCGATCAATCGGCTTACGATGCGATTGATCGGATTAACATCTTTATAAATATATGTCGTTGCTTTAAGATTTAGGGAAAAAGGAGGTCGGCTGAAAAATATATGAGAGCCGCTTGTTTTTAAAGCCGAAAAAAAACCCTAGAGTATTAGGAGTGGATCTTGAAGCACAAGATCAATGAAACTTTAATCAAAGCTTCAAGAGGTTTTTACATCAACCATCAATAGTCAAGTTCAAGTTGTTTTCCGGTGGATTTCCGGAAGAACGTTTGGAAGGCTCGAGGATTCGAGGCAGCGGCAATCAAATGCTGGGTGTGGTGAACGAGGAGTCGGCAAGTACATCTTGGAGCGATTGTGAGTGATTCAAATCGTAGAGTAAGATTACTTGTAACTACACAATGGTTTTATAGTGTTTGATTCCTTCCCGTGGTTTTTACCCGTTTTGGGGTTTTCCACGTATATCCGGTGTTCATCGTTTAATTGTTTTTTGTTTGCGATTGGTTCATATACTGATTGATGTTATTATTTTTATTGAGATAAAATAACCTAGCAAATTATAAAACCTAGGCGATCTAGGATTTTTCACTTGGTATCAGAGCGGGTCGCTCAAATTGATTTTGTGAATTTTTTTTTCACGAGCGGATCCTTATTTTTTATAATTTGCTAGCATGGATTCATCAAAAGAAAGCAATTTTATATTCAAACCTCCTGTTTTTGATAGCTCCAAATATGTTGCATGTGCTTCTCCAATATTTTTTGATGCTAAACCTAATTGCGATAGTGCAAGTAATATTTGTTGTGATGTTGAAACAAACCAAACTAGTGATGGAGAGGATAATTATGATATCGAAGCTATGGCTATCAGTATGAAAAATTTTGAACGTTCTTTTAAGAAAAAACATGATTTAGGGTTGGCCACCAAGCTAAAGTAATGTGAAAAAGAGAAAATTGATGCCTTGCATGAACTTAATGTGGTTAAATGCAAAAATATGAATCTTGAAAATGATGTCCATAGTCTTTCTGAGACTAACAAGCTTCTTGAATCAAAAGTAGCTAAATTGCAAGTTGAACTTGACAAGGCCAACGCTACTTTTAAGAAATTGAATGCAGGTTCACAAGTTTTAGATGAAATTTTGTCTTCTCAAAAGGTGGCATCGGATAAAAGTGGACTTGGATATGAAATAAAAGGATCGTCAAAGTCAAAGGCGAAAGGAAAGACTGCATTTATCAATCTCACTGTTTCACCAAAAGAGGTGGCAAAAACAAGAATCAAGGAAGTCGATAAGATCAATGTGTCCAAACAACCTACTCCTATCGATGCAAGGATTCAAAGGGGCATCAATGGTAAATCCATCACCAAACGTGGTGAGGTAAATTTGATTAAGTATATTCCTACTTGTCATAATTGTGGTGTTAAGGGTCACATCAAACCTCAATGTAGGAAATTGCATGCATCACGTACTTCACACATCCACGTGTCTCATTCGCATGATTATGACAAGTTTATTCCTACATGTCATTATTGTAATGTCAAAGGACACATTAAACAAAATTGCTTCCAACTGCACAGATATCCCTCCATGGCTCGTAGCTTTGGTAGTCAAAATAAAATTGATTATTTTAAAACAGTTATAAAACAGAACAACATTAAAAATTCTTGGGCTAAGTATGCTAATTGTGGTATTGTTGGAAATATGACATTTAAGGATATGACGTATAAACCTATGCCTAACATTCAGAGTAAAGTAGTCCCTATTAAAACCAGAGCTATTTGGGTGAGGAAGTCAGACTTGAGACCTCAAGCGAATATTTTTTCTAATCCTCTTGATGATATTGGATCATCCGGAGGAGTTGACCTCACTTTTTGATGGCTTGTTCTTGCGTTCGTAGTCTAGGTTAATTTTATTGTCTATCCTGAACCTAGAGCTATGCTCTGTGTTTTTTATTGTTATTTTATTATGTTGCCGCTTTGTTTTCTTTCCTGACTTTGCCTATAACAATGGAAAAAGATGGTGTTTTTTATTGTTTTAAAAAAAAAAGGATTGTCATTTTTTTTTCTAGGAGAGTTTGAGCTGAGTCTAATAATCTTTGTTGTTGCTGGTTTTTAGTTTTCTGATATGTTCTTAAGAAAATAACAAAAACATTCATATTTCTAAAATTTCAAAAAGATTCATTTTTTTTGTGGCTTCATTCTATGTCGAGTTACTATCATCTATTATCATGAGTACGGACATTCTTGATAGAGCATGAGCGTATATTGTGATCTCTCACTCTTCGATGCATTTAGATGATGAGTGTTGCATGCTTCATTGCCGTATGTTCTCCACTACCTCACAAAAATTATAGATTGCTCCTTATTCACGTTAGTCTCATGTATCTAGCCGTTTTCTTGTGTTCATCCCCTTGAGATTGACCTATGGCTACTATTCCCATGTGGGTTTTAAATTTATCTTTGAAATCTGTTAGATTTATATTGTTTACCTATCCGGGCGTTCATTGAGTAATCGGACAATCGGGGTGAGGTACTCTTCCTCTGAGTGTTCGCGTCAAAAGATGGATAGACCTTATGAAGACAGTATTATATTGTTTACCTATCTGGGCGTTCATTGAGTAACCGGACAATTGGGGTGAGGTACTCTCCCTCTGAGTGTTCGCGTCAAAAGGTGGATAGACCTTGTGAAGGTATTATTGGACCATTCGCTCAGTAACCGGGCATTGGGTATGAGGTACTCTTACTCCCAATATTCGCGTCAAACGGCAGTGGTGTAAAAGAGAATATTTTGGTTTTGTGCTGCTCTCTAAAAAAAATTAATACGAAAAGAAAGGAAAAAGACAAAGAGAATGTGACCTTGAGGGGGAGTATTTAGCTTGCTCATTCGTTAATCACATTGAGGACCTAGCTCAGTTTGACTTCTTGTGGGGGAGTTCTTTTGAAACTCTTAGTATACATGAGAACCGACGTACTTAATGAGTTGAGCTTGAATATGATCTTTGTGATTCACACACACACTTTATCATTCGGCCATGTTGTATGTTGCATTCTTAGTCTAATGTCTTTGAAGTGTGTTTCACGATATTTGTTCAAGTTTTTGTCTTGATGTGTGAGTTCATGGTTATTAACGATAGTGATAAGAGCAGGTGTGTCACATGTGATTTTTTTTTTCTTTTATTTACTCATATTTTTAGTGTTACTTTTGCCATAAAAATGCTGTGATACAAAATTAATATTCATTGTTTAAGGGGGAGTAGAATGCCCTGGCAAAATTAATATATATTTATTGATTGAGGGGGAGTTTCGGTGTTCTATTTCATTTTTCTGTCTTATCATCTTTTGTGTAGATTGACTTCATGAGGGGGAGTTAGTTTGACAGCCCGAGCTTATATGAGAAACCTCGTTTGTGTTTGATAATCTTGAGGGCTACTGATTTGTCACCCACACACCTTTGTCATCGATTCGTGTTTAATGCACATTTATGCTAGTATTCACTCTTCTCATAAATTTCTTATATGGTTGTTTTTATTGGTCATTAATTGTTTAGTGCTTTTCCACTCGCATTTATTACTTTATCATTTATCCTATTTGCCCTTTGTCCCTCCATGTCAAAAAGGGGGAGAATGTTGAAAGGGGGCGTAGATTGCTTATTGCTCTAATTTGGTTGGATGTTGAGTTTTATTTGCAGATTCTCTACAACTCGATCTTTGTCTTTTGAATTCATTTTATGAGAGAGATTTTCAGTTGTAGTGTGTTTTGTCATGGAAGTGCCAAAGGGGGAGATTGTAAGGACCAAATTCCAGAGTCGTCTTGTTTTTGGCAATTCCATGTGACAAAACACATATTCAATATCAAGTTGTAATTTTCTATTTCTAAGTAGGCGTCTGTATAGGATTAGAGTGGAAGGAATCTTTTGCGATGTAATTTGAGTGGTAGTGTTTTTAGTCGGTTGACGGCATTCGGAACGGGAAGATCAATCATGCGATCAATCGGCTTATCAATCCAGTAACTCTAAGTTTAAAGCAGGCTGTGGACCGTGGTGTGATACAAGATTCAGAGTATAGTGACTAAAAAAGGGATCGATCGGATTCTTACTCGGGTTTCTCCAAAAAACAGATCTACAATATTCCGATCAATCGGCTTACAATGCGATTGATCGGATTAACATCTTTATAAATATATGTCGTTGCTTTAAGATTTAGGGAAAAAGGAGGTCGGCTGAAAAATATATGAGAGCCGCTTGTTTTTAAAGCCGAAAAAAAACCCTAGAGTATTAGGAGTGGATCTTGAAGCACAAGATCAATGAAACTTTAATCAAAGCTTCAAGAGGTTTTTACATCAACCATCAATAGTCAAGTTCAAGTTGTTTTCCGGTGGATTTCCGGAAGAACGTTTGGAAGGCTCGAGGATTCGAGGCAGCGGCAATCAAATGCTGGGTGTGGTGAACGAGGAGTCGGCAAGTACATCTTGGAGCGATTGTGAGTGATTCAAATCGTAGAGTAAGATTACTTGTAACTACACAATGGTTTTATAGTGTTTGATTCCTTCCCGTGGTTTTTACCCGTTTTGGGGTTTTCCACGTATATCCGGTGTTCATCGTTTAATTGTTTTTTGTTTGCGATTGGTTCATATACTGATTGATGTTATTATTTTTATTGAGATAAAATAACCTAGCAAATTATAAAACCTAGGCGATCTAGGATTTTTCACCGACAAACCCGGTTCGGGACATTCCCTTGCCAAGTTGTAGAAAGCTCTAAAGATAAGGCATGTTTGGCTATAACATCAGCCACCCTATTACAAGTACGTGAAACAAAATTGAAATAACAAGAATTAAATCGTTTAGCTAAATTAATAGTCTTTGATGATCACCTCCAAGTAAGTCTTAATCTTCTTTCTCCCTTGCAACATGCTGACTATATTTTGGGCATCACCTTCCACAACGTAATCCTTCTCCGGGTCCCTGAGCAACGAAAAAACTGCCAATCCAAACTCCAGTGCTTCAACCATTTCGGCCGAAGTACCATTAAAAATAGGGATGGCCTCTACGGACACAATCTGACCCACAGCATCACGCACCACAATGCCTACTCCACCTTTGCGTAGCACCTTATCAAAAGCTCCATCTATATTAACCTTTAAGGATCCCTGGATTGGGGGGCACCAAGAAGTGGTACTTTCCACCATCTGTTCCTTCGGTTCTGGCTTCTCCTTGCACATAGCCATATGAAACTCATTAAAAGCTTCCAAAGCTTTACCCAGAATCTCAGCCTCCTCCACCCATAACCTTTTGAACATCCAATCATTCCTTGCCTTCACTACTACAATATCCTGTAAGGATCACACTAGGAATTTTAGAAAGATCTCACTTTTAGACCCCGGGTGGCGACTCACATTATTTTCATTTTCACGATTTTCAAATCAATCGTACAAGAGAGCCGCGTGGATCTCACCGTCCACAAAATGGCGACTCTGCTGGGGAACATTTTTATTAATTCTTATTTTGATGTTTTACACTTGTAAAACGACCCCCGAAAGCTTGACAAAACGAACACGCCCCGCGTGGTCGCAAGAAAGGAATGGTGCAGTAACAGGGCTATGCCCGACTATCTGGACTGGAGCTTTCCCGGTTGTTTGCTTGAGTAAAATTTCAAAATAAAAATTTATTTAAGAGTGAGCCAGACTTGAAAAATATTTGTGGGATTTTGAAAATAATTTTATTGCGAAACTTTTGCATTGCACGTGCATCGATGTTGGATAAGCCCCACCGCTGCGTCTTGGTTATCTTACTCAGTTCACTGGTGTTAGGACATCCCAAGATTCTTGGCAAACCCCGGACGATGACGAGTCAGCCTACCGTTCGACCTTTGCCATGCAGTACACTTGGCACTGGGAGGCAAATATTGGCTCTAGTCTAGGGAACCCCCTTAAACCAAAATCGGCTTTTGCATATAGTGAACCTAAAACCTTCCAACCTAGGACAGGGACCCACAGGTTAGGATTATGTGATATATCCTGTTACGTATTTACTGCTTTCCATATATTTTTCTTGTCATCATTTTGCATGCATTTTTATTATCATGGTTAGTTAGACACTATACTGTCACATTTTCCCGCGGTCTTAAAGAGGTTGCCCTGCCCGATGATGAGTCTTGCATCCCAATGCACGTTGTTCAGATTAATTCAGTCCTTAGAATAACAGGACTTAGGAAAATCAAATCAATTTGATCCTTAATAATTCCTTGACAATGACCTAACCGAAATTAGGAACAATTGACCCAAGCTCGGGCAATTGTCCCTAAAATCAAAGTTAGATCCTTGAAAAGGAATCATCAAGAACCAAGTTGATTTAATTTCCTCGAATCCTGCTATCCTAAACAAAGGATACACTGTCAAACGAAACACTGAGGATCGGGACAGCCTTTTTAAGACCCGTTTTTGTATAGTCTAGGAGACTATAAATCTTTGGAGTTTGAAACACCTCCAGTGTCAGCCGTGCTCGAACGGCTCCTTGTGATTTTATCACATTTCTATCCAGATTTCGACAGCCTTATTGCACTGTCTTGGATGGTCACGAAAGTTGATTGGCTCTGGTTCCAGCACACAGGAACTTAACCTATCGAGTAGTCGACCTATCCAGGGTTATTGAAAACCTTTTGAGACTTAGTTTAGTATACATGACGACACAAATACTACATTCCCACTTTTCAAAATAAAACAAGCAGGGGCATTTCTGAGTTTGCTTTACTGTCAATCCCCAGCCATTCAGCCAAACGAGAAAACCTCACCCGTTCCAAGGAGAAAGGATGATCCAACCCGAAGCAACAGACATAGAAGTTCAGGCTGAGATCAAGGAGATCAAGAAGACTCTAATTGATATGGGCAAACGGATCAACAGTCAAATCACCCAGCTTATGATCATGGTACAAGACATCTGTAACCATCTCCTACCAGCCCAAGAGAACCCCCAACGACCCAGAAAGAACCCGGAAATGGCTGCAGCTTTGGCAAGAATTTCTGAATTAGATAAATTTGTCTTGGAAGAATTCAATCCCATGGGCCTTGAAAGTTTCATTGGTATCGGAGATCTGAAGTGCACCAGCAGGACATCAAGAAGGACAACTTTGCAAAAACCACCCCTAGCTCCACAAACGACAATTCCGTGAACACAACCCGGACCAACCGCCCTAAAAGAAACTTTCACCAATTCTCCATTTCCCTTATTCCTGTCTACAAAAGCCTTCTTGAGAATAACCTTCTTAAACCACTTGAGCCTCGAGAATTACCTGAAGAGCTCCCTGCCAACCGTAACCCAAACACCTTCTGTACCTACCATCAAATGCCCGGACATCATACCAATAATTGCGTCCGTCTCAAACACAAAATCCAAGATCTCATTGAAGATGGAACCACCCCACACCCCCTCAAAAAGCCCAACATTGTCTCTACACCCATGCCTGAACACAAGCTCAATGCCCAAGTCAACCAAGTCTCCTTTAGCTCCACTCCAAATGACCAAAACTCCACAATCCAAAATTTCAACCAAGCCATGCCTGCCAACGAAGTTAAAGCCCAAACCAACAACTCTCAAAAATCACAAAGAACTGTTTCCCAAATTTCCAAGCCTTTGTCCTTGATCTATGAGAAGCTTCTCAAAGCCGGCCATGTCAAACCACTTACTCCAACTCCTCTACCTCAGAAGCTTCCATCTTACCATAACCCCAATGCCTTCTGTGCATTCCACCAAATGCCCGGGCACGATACCGATGAGTGCCATCGCCTTCGTCACAGAATTCAGAACCTCAACGACAGTGAAACCATTATTTCTCCACCAACAAAAACAAACACCCAGGCAAGTCCCGATCCTCATATCAACTCTGCCATGTTCGACACCAAACCCATGGGGGAATACTGATTGATGTCAAGGCCAGCAAAAGAAGAATGAACCATCAAGGACCATGCAATAGACCATTCTTCCACAAGTTTTAGGAATTTTTAAGTTTCGAGTCAGAGTCTTCTCTTTTGTTCAGTCAGTTTGTATTTCTATTTCTACTTTGGTGTCTGTCTTCATATTCGAGTCTGTCCTGTTGTTGTCAAAAAGAGAAAAACTAAAAATAGAGTCAGCATTGTAGTCCCGAGCTACGTCACGACCTGATTCCTTGCAAAAGGATACGTAGGCAGCCCTCAGTGGTTCGGTCGCAACTTTCAAAAATTGATGTCACACTTTTGTGTTAGAATTGTCATAATAAACTTGAGTTTTCGCATTAATCCTTGAAAATGGAATTGTTTTCCACCATCATTTGAGATTCATGATATTCACTTCAAAACACAAGATGATTGAACCCCCAGTTCTCACAAGAAGAAGGAATTCCAGGCACCATTCTCCAACGTCATCAAGGAGCAATGCTTTGATAATTATAAAAAAAGAAAAGAAAAGCCTGCTAGGTTGAAAACCCGCAAGGGCGGCTTGGGCAAAAGTTAAGGCAAAAAGCTCGCTGGATCAAAACGTTGAAGTAAGGTCCAGGCAAAAGTTAGAGCATGTACAAATTCTTTCTATTAAGTTGTGCAATTCAAAATGAAGAAAGGCATTCTTTGTTTTTATTCCCCAAGATAAATATATCCCTTGATAGCCCTTTTGAGCCTGAATCATTTTCTTTGAAGAAAAACCCAGCTAGGCAGCTACCCCTCTCACTGGGGTGAATTAAGAGAAGCGAAAGTGCCAAATGCATAGTTTTCAGCAGGATATTCAGGCGAAAGTGCCGAAGGCATGGTTGAAAGCAGCACGTCAAAATTTCAAAAGAATGAAAATGCCAAGTTCATAGGCACAACCAAATGCGAAGCACTGAAGAAGGAAAAAAGAAAGCAAGTATCCATCAAAAGCCAAAACGGGGCGCAAAGGAAAACATTGAAGAAAACAGAAATGGCACGCAAAAAGAGTCAAGATAGCTGCTAGCTTTAACCCAGAAGAAAAATGAAAATTTTTGAGCCTACTATCCTTTCTTGGTTTAGTCCAAAGCCTTGGCCCCATTATAACCTAAATAAAGTCCTTTCAGATTGAAAAGCACAGCTTGATAGCGAGGATCCATTGGAAATAGTATCATAAAAAAAATATAAATATAAATAAATAATAAAATCAAAGCATTGCAAAACACCAGCATCCGCCAGAAGCTCAGATCCTCATCAGCAACCCGGGAGCAAGGCATTGCATAAGACCAGCATCCGCCAGAAGCAAAAGTCCAAATCAAGGCACCTCAATGGAAAATCAGCAGATCAGCACCCCGGGGGCATGGGTTCACAATAAGAATTCTTGTGTTTTGATAATCGATTTAAATAAACATCACTTGATGGAGTGAAACAATTTCAAAACCAATAGACTCAAGTTTATGACAATTTCAAACATCAATTGTGGGGCACCTTCTGCCATTTCCCTAATTCTCGATTTTCTCATCGCTTAATGGTCTTTTCAGGTCAACATAATCTTGCCAAAGTCTATTCCTTTGTCACAAGGACAAAATAACCGGCGTCTGCCAAATTCATGAGTAGTCATTCTCCACCTAGTCAAGAGCACCTTCAAGGAAGTCACTCTTTTGAGTCTGTCGAGTCAGCCTAGTCTTGTCCAAATCTACCCCTTTTTTGAGTATGTCATCTCCGCCCAAATCAGGGGCATCTTTGTAAAGTCACTCGTATCGTTTAGGCCATGTCCAAATTCACACAAGGTCTTTTGTCTAGTCAACCCTTGGTAGTCTCGACATTCTTAAACTTGTGGAAGATGATTTTAAATGCATGGAAGAGCCTATGTGTGGATGAACGAGTTGAGGGGTTCAAAAGTGAAGCTTGTCATCTATTGAGGCACATTTGTCCAAGACTGGGGCACGTTAGCTCAATGCCATCTACTGAGAGAAGCACATACACCTGAGTTCAAGACTTCGGGCAGAAAATGCCAAAAAGCTCTAGCTTCACAGAAAGCCAAAAGTCCTAATCAGAAGCAACCTTAAGCCCAGACCCGGTCCAAACGGAAAGACAATAAAGCGAAAAGAGACACCCTGTCGCGCCACCTACTTTCTCAAAAAAAAAAATAATGTTGTTATTGTGTCGTCAAGTGTCAAAACCTGAGCCTCACGCAAGAGTCCTCATGGACAACTTTTAAATCGGTTTTAGAGATATATTTCTCACCCCCAATTTTTGAGATACATTTCTCGCTCAATGTTTTCAAAACAAATCTCTCACCTCTTTGATTTGAAATGGATACATCAATTCTTAAAGTCCTCAATGGCACGAAATTCATCATAAACGCTGTCGTGACTCCGAACGGTCACCTGCACTTTTTCAAATCCAAAATAGTTCCGCACATTACTCACATTTTTAGGGACCTTGCCAGTCTCGCACGAATCTTCTAGGGACCCTTACCGGTCTCACTCGTCAACAGCCTCATTGCTTTGTCTTGGATGGTCACGAAAGTTTATTGGCTTTGGTTCCAACACACAGGAACTTAACCTACTGAGTAGTCGACCTACCCATGGCTGTTGACTCACTTTAAATCATTTTGGAGACTTCGTCGTCTCACTCTAAACACTCTTTAATACTCACGAAGCCTCGTTTGCTGGTTGCTTTTCGTTTTCAAAACTCGGTCGTTCATAATTTACAAAACATTTTCGAATTGGGTTTACCGGAAGACCCCAGCATTGAGAGATGCCCAGAAGTCAGCAAAAGACCACGCAAAAGCCCAGAGGCTGGTAGAATTATATTCTAGGCCTTTTGTGGTGGAAGATGTTTGAAACAATATCTCTCTCTTTCTCTCTCCCCCGAACTATTTCTTTGGTTTGTCTTGATCATGGCTGGTGGAATTTTACGCCAGACCGTTGTAGTAGTTTCTGATGCTTGGTACTCGCGATACTTGGTTTATTGGTTTATTTGAAAATGTGAATGAATGGAAGGTTTTATTTTTGTCGTTTTGACCTTGAATGATTATTTTCCAAGACAACGTCTCTTATCACATAGGAATACCCCCATTCGTCTCTACTTAGGGTAATAAAATACCCCTTTGCCTAAGTTGAGATGAATGTTCAAGAATTTTTCTAAGGCATGAAAGCCTGTCCGAAGCAATTGATAGATCTTCTCGGATATGTTGCCGAGTCAATTTGGAATAAGTGAATCTTCACATGAAAAGAGTTGTAAAATTTAAGAAAACTTTTATAAATGTTGGAATCTGAGAACAATCTGAGTGCTCTGTTTAGATGTAAAATCTGTCTCGGAGAGACGTGTTAATGATTTCAATACCCCTGGTGAGAGGTTCATTTGCTCGGTGAACCAAGTCAGTTATGTAACTTGGAATCATAAGTTATAATTGAAACAGTACCCTAGCTAGAAGGTGCTTTGGTTGTTGCTCGGTAAGCGAAGCCGAGTCAATTTATAGAGTCAGTTAAGCATTTGATCAATACCCCTTGCTAGAGGTTAATTCGCTTGGAAAAAACGTACTGAGCTGATCAATACCCCCATTAAAGGGTGTTTTGCTTTTGGCTCGGTATATGAGACCGAGTCCATCGTTTGATCAATACCCCTACAGAAGGGATGTTACGTCGAGCTCGGTTTGTTAACCGAGGCTTTTATATTGTTACCACCATGTAGGTGTTTGAATGGTTAAATTGATGTAGTCATTAGATTGGCTCGGTAAAAATCGAGAGGTCTTATGGGATGAAACCCATGTGTGAGAATGTGCCTTAGCCGAAGCCGTTTGGTATGAGTACCAAGACCCAAATAATATATAAAAGACAACAGTTGGAAATGAGTAACTTTTTCATTCATTTGAGTCGGACAATACATCAAAATTCCTCCAAAATTTTTCTAAGTGTGAAAATCAACATCCGAGAACAACATCCTTAAGCATAGTACTTTCTCAAATTGTAGGCATTCCAAGGCTTGTTCACGAGCTTCCCATCCATGTCTTCAATCTGGTAAGCACCTTTCTCGACCTTCTTAACGACTCAGTAGGGACCATCCCAATTAGGCATCAGTTTCTTCTTATTATTCTTATCGGTCACCTTCTTGAGCACCAAGTCATTTGGGCAGAATGTCCTCATCCGAACCGTCTTGTTCTAACCCTTAGCAACCTCCTACTGATAGGTTGCCAACTTCACCCGAGCTGCATCTCTTTTCTCCTCAGCCAAATCAAATCAATACTTAAGGCTGTGTCATTTGTAGTTTCATCAAAGTATTCAATTCGGATAGTGGGAAACCCCTTCTGGATAGGGATTACGGCCTCAATGCCGTAGGCGAGAGAGTAAAGAGTTTGGCCAGTGGAGCTTCTCGGAGTGGTTCTGAAAGCCCAAAGGACGTGTGGTAGTTCTTCAACCCATTTTCCTCGTTTAGCAGTTACCCTTCTCTTGAGTCCAGCCGTGACCATCTTGTTAGATGCCTCGGTCTGGCCATTACCTTGAGGATAAACAAGGTTGCAGTTAAAAAAGCGAACTCCAAGCTTGTCGCCCACTTCTTTCATTTGTTTCCCAGTGAACTGCTTCCATTGGCCGAGACAATAGCGTATGGAACACGATATCGAGAGATGATATTCTGCCAAAGAAAGCTCTTGACATTTGCCTCGGTGATGAAGACCAGAGGCTCGACTTCCACCCACTTAGAAAAATAATCTGTAGTGGTTATAAGATAGCGGAATCCTCCCAAAGCGAGTGGAAGCTCTCCTACAATGTCCAGGCCCCACTGAGCAAAAGGCCACGGACTGGTGATTGGCTGGAGGTCCCTGGCTGGTTGGTGAGCCATTGGCTTGAACAGTTGGCACTTGTGGCATCTCCAAACAAATTCTTCAGCATCTTCCTTCATCTTAGGCCACCAATACCCCTGAGTGATGGTTCAGTGGGCAATAGACCTTCCCCCTGAGTGGTAGCCTCCGCTACCAGCATGGAGCTCTTGGAATATGGAGTGGACTTGATTCTGATGGACCACCATGAGGTACAATCCCATCCGAGATCAGCGATATAAGGAACCAGTTGAAGAGAGCCAGTAATTTGTAGCCTTGCATCTGATTCGGTGGGCTTCTCTTCGGTCTTCGGGTAGCTTATCGTCTCAGAGGTAAAATACCAGTTCATCCATCTAGCTTGGTCCGAGCTCGATGTTCAACATTTGCGTCCAAGGTGGATCAAAGCTCGGTTCTGAGATTTTTTCGAAGGAGATAGTACGTTGCTCGGAAGCTTTGCATGCTGAGGCCAACCCTGCGAGTGCATCTGCATGGGGGTTGTGTTCTCGGCCCACCTGATGAACCTCAATTTCTTTAAACTTCTCGATTAGGCTCCTGGCCAGGTCCAGATACTTGGCCATTCGTTCATCCTTAGCGTCATATTCTCCATTGAATTGGTTTGCAACGAGTTGAGAGTCGCTGTAAACCAGTAAGGTCTTTACATCCATCGCCTCGGCTTGCCAAAGGCCAGCGATAAGGGCTTCATACTCGGCCTCGTTGTTGGAGGCCGGGAACTCAATTGTAATGGCGTTCTCGTGAATGATTCCTTTTGGAGAGACCAGAACTACTCCTGCTCTGGCCCCTTTGTGGTTCGATGCTCCATCTACATGTAACTTCCAAGCACTACCGTGGAACATGTGCCATGTGGAGAATGGTACGGTTGCTTGGTCTTCATCTTCAAGCTGGCTCGGATCACCTTCTGAGCCATTTTGGGATGTTGGTTGTTCTGCTTCAACTTGTGGTTCTTTAGTTGTGGGTTGAGGGGGAGCTTCTTCGCCCAAGACCTGATCGGTTACATCTTCAATTGCCACGGGGGCATCAGGGTCTTCAATAGATGGTTTCTCGTGTGGGGTTGGGTTAGGTTTATCTTCTTTAGGCTTCTCTGCTCCTGGTGTTAGCTCGGCAATGAAGTCGGCCAACACGTGTGCCTTGACGGTTATTCTCGGTCTGTATTGTATCAAAGTTTGCTATCTCACAAGACCACTTAGAGACTCGGGTGGAGAGATCAGCCCTTCGAAAGAGAGCCTTTAGAGGATACTCAGTGAGGACTATGATTGTGTGCGCTTGAAAGTAGGGGAGCAGCTTTCGGGAGGCAGTGACGAGAGCAAAGGCTACCTTTTCAAGTGGAGGTATCTTGTCTTAGCACCAGTCAACATCTTGCTGGAGTAGGACACTGGGCTGTGCTCGGTGCCCTCTGCTCGGACGAGCACCGAGCTAACAACATGAGGGGAGACGGAAAGGTAGATAAACAGATCTTCATTTTCCCGAGGCGTTTCCAGTAATGGTGGCTCGGATAGGTAAGTCATCAAATGCTACAGGGCCTTCTCACACTCCTTAGTCCATTGGAACTTCCTTTTGCTCGTCTTGATTGACCAGAAGAGTGGTTGGCATACATCTGCCGAATGACTTATAAAGCAGCTTAGAGCCGCTGCCATTCCCGTGAGCCTCTGTACTTCCTTAATGGTGCTCAGGGAAACCAACAGGGAAACCAATTGTTGTATCGCTGTGACTTGACTTGGATCAGCTTCAATACCCCTCCTTATGACCAAGTGTTCGAGAAATTTCCCTGATCTAACGCCAAAAGAGCACTTCTCCGCGTTGAGCTTTAATCCATGCTTTTTCAGTATGGTGAACATCTTGGTGAGGTCTGCAATATGGTCTTCTTCTCGGACACTTTTTACTACCATGTCATCGATGTACGCCTCCATCGTGTCTCCAAGCTGATCTTGGAACATCCGAGACACCATCCGTTGGAAGGTGGCCTCGACGTTCTTCAGCCCGAAAGGGATGACGCGATAACAGTAGAGTCCTCTTGGTGTAATAAAAGCCATTTTCTCCATATCCTACTTGTCCATAAAAACTTGGTGGTAGCCCCTGTATGCATCCATAAAGCTCAACCGAGCGTGTCCTGCTGTGGAGTCCATGAGTTGGATCTATCCAAGGGATTGGGAAACAGTCCTTTGGACAACATCATTGAGGTTCGTGTAGTCCACACAGACCCTTAGCTTTCCATTCTTCTTCGGGACCACCATCGTATTCGCCAGCCATGTTGGGTGAACCTCCTGAATTGCTTGGGCCTCCATGAGCTTATCAACCTAGGATTCACCCTCCTCGGTGTGGATTGCAGATGACCTTCTCGATTTTTGAATCACCGAGCACCTCAACAGATCAACAATAAGCTGGTGTTTGATGAAGTTCGGATCAACCCCTGGCATCTCGTATGGCGTACAGGCTAACACCTCGATGTTTTCCTTGAGAAAGGTGGCCATCTCCTCCCTTTCCGTCTCGGATAATGAGGATCCGATTAGGAAGAAACAGCTGCCGTCCTCATTAATTGGTACCGTGACGAGGTCTTCTACGGATTTCGCGTCAGCAGGTCTTCGACATCTTCTAAAACTGGTGCATCAGGCACCTCCACCCACTGCACCTGCTTCAATTTTTTCTTTTCCTTTCTTCCCACGGTTGAAATGTAACATTTCTTTGCAGCAATTTGGGTCCTTGGATATCCTCCTGCTTTCCTTCTGCCCCAATAAACCGTAGCACCTGATGGTATGTAGATGCCACGACTTTCATTGCATGGAGCCAATTCCTTCCCAATATGATGTTGTAAGGGCTCGGGGAGTTGACGACTATGAATTCAACCTGCTGTGTTACGGAACTAGCGACAACGGGAAGAGTGATTGTACCGAGCGGATACACAGGAGTACCACTAAACCGTTTGAACAGTGAATAGTACATCACCTCGGCAGCACTCCCCTGGTCTACCAAAATTCTTTCCACTTTGGCCTTCCCAACCTTGAGCATGATGACGAGAGTGTCATTGTGAGAGAACTGAACCCCAGATAGATCTTGCTCGGTGAACGTGATGGTCCACTGAGAGCCCTTGGTCGGGAATTTTTGCTTCAGCTGCTGCTTCACTGAGAGCACCTCCATTGCTGCTGTAGCTTGATCAATCTCCTTATAAATTCGAGCCTCCAGCATTCTCGTAACCGGGCCACGAATTATGTGCATTATCACCATATCCTCCTGGGCACCCCCTACTGCAACTGTTCCCTGGCTCTGAGCCAGAGCCAAGGTCTTGTCCTGGTCAATGTAAGTGTCCAGGTTTCCTGTCGTGACAAGAGACTCCAAGTACGCCTTGAACGGCTTGCAGTCAGTGGTGTAATGACCCTACTCTCGGTGGTACGTGCAGTAAACCTTCTTATCCTTGGTCTTATTGTGTGTTCCCATTTTATGATCCGGCCACCTAAAGAAACCTTCATTTTCAATCTTCCGTAGGAGCATGTAGATTGGCTAGGTAAAAACCGTGCACTCTCCTACGAAGTCACTCGCCTTCGGAGGCTTCTTTGCTCCTGCCTTAATCGTGTTCACTGACTTCTTCTGATTACCCAAGACATGGATAACCTTTGGAATGGAGGAGGTGGAAGTCTGTGCATCTCGTTCGGTTAAGAGCTCTTCCAACTCAATGTACTTGTTAATCCATTCCATCAAGTCATCCATGTTCTTTGGTGGGTGTAAAATTAGATTTGTAAAGACAGGACTCTTATTTTCCAAACCGTGCTTGAAGTGGGTAGCAGCAAGCGCCTGGTCACATCCCTTGACCTGGTGAAACATTTCCCAATACCTTGTAGCATACTGGCGAAGAGTCTCATCCGAGCGCTTCTTTAACCCAAGAAGGGAATCCATCTCCTTCTTCTGAACGTCGTCCGTAACGAACCAAGAGAGGAAGGCTCACTCTAAAGCCTCATAGCTTCCAATTGAACCTTCTTCCAATTTGTTGAACCAAAAGGACCTGAGAGTCCCCAGGCTCGTTGGGAACACTTTACACATCATGGCCTGATCCGAGGTGCAGAGATTGATAATTTTCCTGTAGTAGATGAGATGGTGGTATGCGTCGGTAAGAGCGTCATAGTGGTTGAACTTCGGGAGCGTGAATCCAGCTGGCAGTGTAACCGAGGAGATCTCCTTCGTGAATAGAGATTTGGCCAGCTGCTTCAGGCGCTCATCCACGCTCGGCAGAGGAGGAAGAAATGGAAAGGGAGGAAGGGACGGTATAGCAAATTCATCGCTGGTACGGGAACGCTTCTTGGTGTAAGTGTGTTGATGCTCATCATGGCGACGCTCGTGGTGACGCGCCGTTTTGTCATCTCGGTGATGAGACCATTCTCGGTGCTCTTTCTCCTTCCTCTTACCCCCAGCGTCATCATGGTGGGCTTTGTCCTCGGTACAGTAGGTATGACGCTTTCCCGTACCACCGTCTCGGATGACAGTTAGATTTGGATCCTCGGGAGGGGTTTTCTTCAGTTCCTCCACTCGTGCTTGGAGATCAGCGGAGTTTGTTGGAAGAGGGGATGTCTTGTGATGCCTTCTGTCAGTAGAGCGCTCGGTCCGAGCCACCTCCTTTGGATCCTTTCAGAGGTAGATCGGTTTGTACTGTCCGTCCTCGAAATAGTAAGTCTCATGAGTTACGGACAACTGTGAGTACGGCGATCGAGCACTTGATTTCGAGATTTGCAAAGAACGGAGGCGTGAGGAATTGCCGTGGTGACCCCTTTAGAGGTGCTTGGTCGACGGGTTCCCGTGCCGAAGCACGACAGCCTTGCTGTGAGCCCTCTCATTGCTAGGATCACTGATGCAATCCTAAGCCGAGCGTCTCTATCCGGAAGCTTCACCACGGGACGTTGTAGTAGCCTCCACCGCAGCCTTCTTCATCACTGTCTCGGTCAGCTTAGCAATCTGAGCCCTCATGGTCCCCATCTCGGCATCTCGCTCCTCGAGATGGTGAGTGAGTTGCTGGATGGTGAGTTGCTGTGAGTTTGGGCTCGGGGTGAGTCCAGCGTGACCTGGAAGAACAGAGACGGAAATGTGAGGGGTTGATTTGGGATCTCGAGAGGAGGATGGGTGGAGTGGGTCAGTGAGGTTTGGGTGCATCGGATTTGTTGGGTGAATTGGCTCACCACCCATTGTGAGTCAAGAGAATCGAGAGAAACGAGAGAAAAGAGGTGAGGTAGATCGAGAAAAAGGGACACCGGAGATTCTGGGTCGTTTCCCCAGCGGAGTCGCCAATTGTGGTGTCCTAAATTTCCAGATGGGAACCCCTTGAACGTCTCTTGACTCTTGTGAGCGACGAGTCAGCTTCCTTAGGTACACCTGCACACGTAACACACGCCATTAGCACCCAACCTGGCCGGAGTGTGGCCAGGGAAGGCACTCCGACGATCTAGTAAGTGATCGGAGAGGGAAGTACCAGAGGAAATGCGTAAGTAGAGAGAGAAAGTGTTGTGTACCTCTTTAGGATTCCTTCACTTCGTATTTATAGGCTCCCCAAGTATAGGGGCAAATCTGTCAACTGGCTCGGATGACATCACTGAGCATCACGAGCCAGATCTGCGATCATTGCATGTACGCGTCTTCCAATGATGATTTGACATGTAGCGTAACCGCTTCTGGTGCCGTCACGCTGACGTAGAGACAGCTGTAACATGCACATGTGCCTTCCCAAGTTTGTTACAAGCGTTAACCACCTCGGGTGACGTCATATATGACGTCTCCGGTATCTCGGACTTCCTTCCGAGTCATCTCGGAAATCATCCGTCTCGGATCACTCGTTCGGATCATGTCCTATCACGGCCGAGACACCAGTTTGCCTCGGATGGTCCCGTCTCGGATGGCCTATCGCGCCTTATTCCTCGGTTGGGCTTAATGTTCCGTCTGGGCCTTGCACTTCCGGGCTCGTCATCTGAGCCCCCTTTGGACTGCTAGATTTCGGTCCACTACATAAACTTCACAATTTCAAATGACCCCTATCCCCCAAAACAAAGAAAATAGAAAATGTAACATAAAAAGTAGAATGACCCCCAAATACCCCAACTAATTGTTCTAATATTGACTCCGTTATAAAAGCTTAATGGTCTATTTTATCATGCACTTCCGGGCTCGTCATCTGAGCCCCCTTTGGACTGCTAGATTTCGGTCCACTACATAAACTTCACAATTTCAAATGACCCCTATCCCCCAAAACAAAGAAAATAGAAAATGTAACATAAAAAGTAGAATGACCCCCAAATACCCCAACTAATTGTTCTAATATTGACTCCGTTATAAAAGCTTAATGGTCTATTTTATCATAAGTAACAAATGAATTCATGCGAATCCAAAGCACAATACGTAGCTATAACGACCTTTTCTTTTTTGAACAATCTAATTACCTTTGTAAAAGAATTATTCTACATAAACTATATATGTGGTAGCATTAGCTTTTCATTGAGACACTTTGAATCTAAAATAATTAATGCACAAAGCATTATTTTATGGAGAACGCTAATGAGAGCCCTGTGAGCTAATTTTAGTGCAAGCCGCGTTGAATCAAAGCAAATGACAAACAGTCAAGACTTTTCAAAAGTTATTTAGCTGGCGAATCAAATGACAAAATGGTTACAAAAAAAAAAATAGAAAAAAAATCAAATGACAATCATAGCCTTATGTTATTTCTTTCATGTTCCGAAACACGATAGGGTACCCATGCAAAAACGGTATGTGTGAGGCCACCTCGAGTTCCAGCTGCAAACAAATAATTCAAAACTTTTTTAAATATATTTTTAGTAAATTTGTAAAAAATTAGATCAATCAAATATTGTTTAATGCTATATATAATCCTGCATTTTCTGATTTAAAATTAGAACAGTGACTTTTAAACCAAAAATGTCAATCAAATCAAGTACTTAGCGATAGCCGATTGAGTTTATTTTCTACAGTCTACTCAACATTTAAAAAAAATAAATTAAATTTCATATCATTTTTGTGAGACCCAAGATAGGCCCTACAATTGTTAAAAGGTTTAAGGGGAAATTTCACTGACCTCCCCTGAGGTTTCTGACAATTACAGGGACCTCCCCTAAGGTTTCTGAAATTTCACTTACCTCCCCTACTTTTGAAAATAAATGCCAGATTACCCCCTCCCGTCAATTTTTGGCTAACGGGGTTAAATTTCCGTGTGAAATTACTTTGTTACCCTTAGCTATATAAAGCCCTAACACTTGCCATTTCCCAGCAATTTTTCACTTCGACGCCCATCTACAGACTTCGGTGCAAAGAGAGATAGAGAGAAGGAGGGGGAGAGAGAGCGAATACAAACGCTTGTTGCAGAAACCAGAAGAGAAATCAGTTGGAGATTGTTCACTACACAACAAAATCATCGCGTTTATCGTGTTCAAGATGTAGATCGAAGTGCAGCAAAACCCTAGTTTGGGCTTTTTGGAGATCTGGAGCGTAAGGTCGAAGTGTGCATCTCCAGGTATGTTTTCTTCCTCATATTGACGTTTGCGTCATCGTTTTACTTCGATTTTGCTATTTTAATCAAGAACTGGGTGTGTTTTCATTAGGGTTAGTGGAAAAAAAATTTGGGGGTTATTGGGTGTGTGAAAATTAAGAACTGGATTTTGCTATTTTACTTCGATTAGCCGACGTTTGTGGTTTTGTTTGTTTTATTAAACCCACGCCTGAAATTAATGCATTGTATTACCTCGTGTTGATGATCTGCACTTTCCTAAGGACAAAATTGATCATTTGCATGTGCAACCTGGTAAAGTAAACGACATATCATTTATTCCCATGGCCAGTCTCTATTGAGATCATTTGTTCTACCTTTGTTCTTTTTAATTCAGTTTTATTTTTGGAAAGAATTCAAAAAGTAAATTAGTTGTTCATCCTCCTACTGGGTTAGTATGTCAAAATTTGTTGGGTTTCTGTCCTTTTACATGTCATGGGAAAATTTGTCTGCAAATATGTATTTTGGTCAATATTTGTCTTTCAGAATCTAATTTTAGAGAATCTGACCTTAAATTTGCAGTTTTTCATAATCTAATTTGTCTTTCTTTCTTAGAGAAACAAAAAAAAAAAGTTGTTTGCTTTTTTGCCATTGCAGAATGTTTTGATAATGGAGCACCTTTTTTGGATGTTTTTGTATGGCTTCAATGCAGAATTTTATTGGCTAAAGGAGCTATTTTTTGTATAGCATCAATAGCAAATAGTTGCATATATGTAGGATGCTTATAATAGCAGTTGTAGGAACACCTTTTTGTGGATATTTTGGTGCAACAGGTTTAGGGTACATGATGCCAGTGGGATACTTTTGTAAACTGCTTATGGGTTTTGTAATTAATTAGGATTTATGACTTATGTAATGACTTTGATATGTACTGAATGGATTAGAAGGCTGCTAAAGATGTGTTTGGGTGGAATGCATGTAATTGCTGTGTGTGTGTTTGGGTGGAATGCATGTAATTGTTGTTTTATAATGGCTGCATTTTGTATAACTGCATTATATAATGGTTTTTTTTTTTTTTGTACTTTGCAGAGGATAACACTATTTTTTTTTTCTAAATACATGAAAAAAAAATTAGAGAGTTCAATTTTTCCATGTACAAAAAAAAAAAAAAAAGTAGATTTTGTTCCAGATACAAGGAAACAAATAAGAGGAGTTCATTTTTTCCATTTCATTTTTTCCAGGTACAAGGAAAAAAATAAGTAGTGTATATTTTTTTTTTAGATACAAGGAAAAAATAAATAGTGCATTACTCATTTACAAGGAAAATAAGATTACTGTGAAATTTTAGAGACTGAAGTGTTGGATGTATCATTGCTCTGCCAAGATTGTAAATAGATGAGTGAGAGAGAAGGGTAAAATGGGCATTTAGAGTTCAAAATTTGATGACATCAGCAATTTCTGTAACCTTTTCTAACAGAAGTAATGGGAAGGGAGGTGTGTGACATTTATTTTCAAAAGTAGGGGAGGTAAGTGGAATTTCAGAAACCTTAGGGGAGGTCCCTGTAATTGTCAGAAACCTCAGGGGAGGTCAGTGAAATTTACCCGTTTAATGAGCTCAAACTCAAACTACTTAAAAATTTGATGAAGCGAACTCGAGCCAAATTAACTACCCAAAAAAGAAATTATCTAATCTAATAATTAAATGCTGAAAAAAGAAACGATTGGAACGTAAGTTTTAGTGGTGTTTTAAGGACAAAATACCAAATCAAATCCATTTTCTTTCTTGCTTTTTGTTTTGATCAGGAAATGCATCTTTTTGTCTTCAAGCTCTTTTTAATTTACTTTACTTTTTCTGAACAGTAGTGGTCTTACTTCTATCGAAAATTTATCAATCTTCGAATTTTTTTTTTTTTTTGACCTCTTGAACATGAATTCGTATATCGGAGGGGTTTGGCCTAATTTTTTGGATCTAAAACGTTGATCAATCTTTTTGATGTTGCTATCTTTTACTTAACTTTTCAGCGTTATGTTTTTGAAATAAGTCAATTGGCTAAATTGTTTTTTTTTTTTTTCCCTTGCCATACGATATACATATACATCAGCGAATTAGTTGAATGTTGTGGATTATTGGTTCCTTAAACTTTTTTAGCGCAGCTAAAAGAGATAAAAATTGGATATTTAAAAAAAATATTGGTTTGGATATTCCTTCTTTTTTTTTTTTGAACGGAAATTTTTTTATTAACCTTTAAAAACGAATTACAAAGATTAAAAGGATCCTAGCAATGTAGCAACAAGACGAAGAAATGACAGACCCACAAAGAATACTCTTCTCACACCGATGGACACCTGCCGCTAGGAACCAAAAGGGAAAACAACATGATGCTAGTAATTAAGAAGGCACGACCCAAAAAAAGAAACCTAAACCAGGATCCGATGGTCAATAGAAAACCTAATCAAACGCCAAAAGAAACACCACTATTGACAAAATTAGCTTGCAATAGAAAAGTTGCTTATGATCTCATCATCTTTCCCCAAATAATCTTCACTGAACGTCTTACTTATTGACCGAGAAGCCTTCCATTTGGGGTTCAGTCATAATTTAATTAACATTTTCCGATTACTCTCGTCAAGATGAATCAATAATCCATAAAAGTTACATGCAAAACTAAAAAATTTATTAATTTTAAATAAAGACAGAAAACCAAAAAGCCAAATTACTTAATTTTGGGAAACACCCTTATTTCATTTGTGATGCACTGTACTTGTAAATAGATAGATATTGCCTAAAGGCGTTCTCAAAGGTAATATTGTCATTCTAAGCAGTCGGAGTCTCGGAGAGAGTCCAAGATCATTTTGAAAGGTACGGAAAGAACAACTGGTGGGTGCTCTAAACTGGGGTTAAGGTGAAACTTACATTGGAATATAGGAGTACTCTCATGTTAACTCGTGTGGTATACCCATTACCAATGACCTTGGTAAAAATCTTGGGGTGCCAATTTTGCATGGTAGGGTTAATAAAGACCATTTTAAACATATTATTGATCGGGTGCAAAGTAGGCTTGCCGGATGGAAGGCCAATACTCTCATGTTAGCTGGTAGAGCTACTCTCATTCAGGCTTCCTCGGCCACTATTCCTAACTATACCATGCAAACGATGAAATTGCTTGTTAATGTTTGCGATAAACTTGACCGTATCAATAGAGACTTTCTTTGGGGAGATACACCCGATAAAAGAAAGATGCATCTTGTTAATTGGCATACTGTTTGTAAGGATAAAGATATGGGTGGTTTAGGATTGAGAAAGGCCCAAACACAAAACTTGGCCTTGCTTACTAATCTTGGGTGGAAGTTGGTGAATCAAGACGATAGCCTCTGGGCTAATATCCTTCGGGATAAGTATTTAAAGCATCACACTTTCCACTCTTGGCCTAATAACAGATCGGCATCTCATATTTGGCGTAGCATTATCCACACTAGAGATACCATTAAGGAAGGAACCAAATGGATCATTGGTGATGGTCATTTGGTTGATCTATGGAACGATTGGTGATGTGGTAATGAGCCTCTTGCCAAGAGGTATCCTAAACCTCATACTCATTTGAACACTAAAGTGGAGGATATTATTGATAATGGGCAGTGGAAATTGGATGCTATTGAGGGCATTGTGAATGGTAATACCCGTGATGATATCCTTGCTATAGTCCTCCCGGTCTATTCCCAGACCAGTGACCACCCGTCTTGGGTGAATTCCTTGAATGGCAATTGCACTGCCTCGACTGCTTATGAATTTCTTAACAAGGATAGCAGCGATACAAAAGGGTGGAAGTGGTTTTGGAAATTAAAAATTCCTCAAAAACTTAAAAACTTTTATTTGGCTCATTTTTCGTAACAAACTTCCCACCAATTTGTTTCGAGCTCATAGAGGGATGAACACCTCCGAGCTATGTCCTAGATGCAATGCCTCTCAGGAAACTCTCAATCATTTATTTAGGGAATGCCCCAAGGCTAGTGCGCTTTGGGAAAAAATTCCCTTGGGCCGGTTAATGAGAAATAGGAATGTTAGCTCCATTTCAGATTGGCTGTCTATTAATTTGAAAAAGAAAAAAAAAATTTCCATAGGATCTGATATACCTTGGAACATTCTTTTTTGTACTACGATTTGGCAAATTTGGAAGGATCGTAACCATAAAAGTTTTGATGATTTTGACATGATCCAGAAGTGAGTTCCAAAGTAATCTGGTCCTATGCATCTGAAATTGTTGAATCTTTCAAGTCTATTTCCATTACTGGCCTTCCTTTAAACCGTGTGATCCAGTGGTCTCCTCCTATGACAGGTAACTTAAAACTTAATACTGATGGGAGCTGGTATGAAAGCATGAGGAAAGAAGGATTTGGAGGGCTATTCAGGAATGAGCAAGGAGAATGGAAGTTAGGTTACTACGGTAAAATGGTAGCTAGCTCGAGCCGGGGGACAGAGATATGGAGTATTTATCTAGGATTAACTATTATTCTAGAAGAAGGTTTCTCCAATGTGCAGATTGAATCAGATTCTGAAACCGCTGTGATTCTCTTCAATGATGGAGCTCCTACCAACCATCCTCAAAGCAACCTAATTAATGATGGCAAATATCTCCTGAACCAAACGGGCAGCACTCTCACTCACATCTATAGAAATGCCAACCAGTGTGCTGACTTTCTCGCCAGGATGGGTGCTGAACAAAATGATGAGTTGGTGAAGTTTGCTAGTCCCCTTCTGGCCGTTAGAGAGTTCATGCTTCGCGATAGCCCTCATCTCCATCACATTCTGGATTAATCTTATGCCTTATCTTAGTCTTTATCTAGTTCTGGTTTGTAGTATGTGTTACTGTAATGCACTTTTGTTGCAGCTGGACGCTTTAGCATAGTTTCTAATATATTTCCGAAGTACCAAAAAAAAAAAGAATATAGGAGTACTAGAAATTAGTACTCTTTAGAAGAAAAAAAATGTTAGCCCACTAGGCAAACATTATTTATCAACTTGCAATAGGCGATGCGCGTTGACATTAGCAAAAAACAGAATTTATTGGTCTTTGGATGACTGATTACATAGATTAGACGGATACCAAGCATAGACTGCTTCAGAATGCGGAGCAAGGATCCCTACTATATACTGTTGGAACCATTGCTTCCTGAGTGACATGCTACCTAGAACCGAAAAATATGGGGTAAACAAAATCATAGAAAATGGCTGCGAACAACAGAAAAACGTACAGCGTGGGATAGAATCTTTGGTTAACAATTTTATGTGATCCCTGACCAAAAAATATGGAATAGCTCTTTTTCAGTTCCTAAAACGGATTGCACCGTCCGATTTTCACCGACACAAGCTCTTTCTAGACCAACTTCGATTATCAGAACCGATATATTTTAGATTCTTAATTTGAGGCCATCAACTATGCCAAAATTTATGTTCATCGGATTTCAATCAACACATTATATCTCTATAGATTTTTCTTGAAATAAAAATGAGCTTGATCAAGTGTGACGGAGTTTATTTTAAGATAAATTCAAATCGTAAATAATAATAGATTGTATCTCATTAATATGATTTTCTGCATGGTTGTTTTGACGAGGTGTAAAATATAAATGATTTCAGTTATAAACATCCATCCAGAAAGGCCCACAATGGACAAATTGGACGGATGAGTCTTTAAAAGAACCGGAGATAATTTGCATATGGCCAACCTTATAGTATAATTTATTATTACAACTTTGTAGTTCCATAACTACTCACAAGGTTCCACATTATCATGAGTTTGAGTATGAGCACACTATATATGATATGAATTTTGGGAAGTGAAAATTACGTTGATAACATCTTATTGAAATATGTTGACAGAATAGAGATCTGGTCTCTTCAAATTAAATAATCTGACGTCCAAGAGATCAACTTCTATTTATAAAATTCTGGCTGGACTGGTATCTTACAGTATAAAATTAGTTACAATAAATTAGAGACGACTTCCTGCATATATACTATAGATCTATCAATATGTACACGAGGAAAAATTAAGTATCGCACTTAACCAAGTGCATTAGAAAAAGGCTACCAATAAGAGCTGTAGGAGGAGAACTTAAATGTGCTCTTGCCCGGATGTGTTGGCGTTGACTATCACCACAGTTTCAAATGTTCTCCCATCCGGATGTGTTGGGGTTGACTATCACCATAGTTGATCTTACTTTCTTAATTCGAAATTTATTGGGAGAATAACATTTTAGAAAGAGGGGCATTTAATGTTGGTCTATAATAATCAAAATTTTGTTTGGAGAAATACATTTTCGTTGAAAGAGGGGCATTTTATTATGGAGATATGGTATGGAGATTGGAAAGAGGGGCATACTCCCTTCATTCCAAGCGAACAACAAAAACTCCGACGGTTATTTCCTACAATATCCATATATGTTGGTTTTTCGGTTAGGTGGGAAAACCAACAGAGTAGGCAAATAAGTAAGTAACAAGAACCCAACGAAGGGCTTGTAGTCCAACAGTTATTTCCTAGTTCTCCTATAAGGGAGATTAGAGTTTGAGCCTCGATAGAAGTGTCTGGGGTTTAGAGCTATAGATATCTTCTAAATCTCCTCTGGATTAACTCAGTAACTCCCCCGTTAAACACTTCCACCGATGTATACCGAATGGCTTAAAAAAAGGAAAAAAGTAACAAGAACCCTGGTTGATTCTTGGGAATCTCTTTTAAAAAATAGTATAGCGTCATGTGCTCTATACACCACTCCTTATATAGTGAAGGAAGCCTGCTGTGCTCCACTTTCGGGTATTATCTCGAGCTTTAAAAGATAATCTAAACCGTTTACTTTTAAGAGTGACGCAATCAACACTCCATCAACAACCCTGAAAAAAATCAAGTTGATCACGCTTAGCAACTAAGGGGTTGTTCCATACAGTGGTGTTGACGGAAAATTGTTTCAGTGGGCATAATTCAAAAGCGCCAATATTTTTGTTGTAAGAAAAAATCTCTATTCTTTAAGAATCATGCGTGCCTCGATTTTCATTAAAATTTTTCTTTAAGATACATTTCTTTTTGAATTTTGCTTTTAACTATCACATCATCTTCAACACAAAAGATAGAGTAGTTGTAGATAGATTTAAGAAGAAATCTTACGTATTATTGCAGGATGGGTTTTCGTGAGGAAGAACGTGGTCATGACAAGTAGCATGAGTTAGTTGGATTGTGATTGGGGTTTTCAAGTTAGTTGGATTGTGATTGGGGTTTTCAAGCAACAAGTGAGATTTGATTACAACATCCTAAAAATCATTTTTGAATTTTCAAATCCAAAAATCTTAATCTTTCCCAAGTCAAACACTTCAATTTATTCCCATAATGGAGCGAAAGTTATCTAATAAAATTGAAAGTTCAAATTTAAAAATCTTTAGAAACTACAAATCAGTTGTGATTTGTGTTTTCCCAAAAAAAAAAATACAAGGAAAGGTAAGATTTATTCCTTTGGATATTATCCTCTCTAAAATTATTACTATTAAGTCTATACAAATACATGAGTGCAACTACAAACCATTCATGTTCTTAACTTTTATAATGTTAGTTTTTATCCTTTGCAGGTGTGTAGCTCAAGTCTCGAGGACATCTTTATTGCTTTTCATATGCGATCGGTTTATACTCTATTTTTTTATGTGCAAACAATCGTGCTTAAATTTTGGATTTCACAATGAAAGGCATTGAGAATTTCATAATGACAGTTTTTATTGAGAATTTCATAATGACAGTCTTTATTGTGATGAATGATTAGAAGTTTTGACAATTTACATTAAGTGAAGATTTGTTGGATATTTTTTTTCAGCGTTTGCACTTGAAATCGTCCCATGCATAGCACAAGTTTTTGTTAGGTTTATGACTCGTTCATGGATCTATGGGAGATCCATTGAAGTTAAGAAAAATGGTATGGAACTATATATTTTGTCATTCTATTATAATCTTTTACATTTGGAGGGGACTACGGGTACAGAAGATTTTGCACAGAAAATGTACAATGGTATTTGGGGCTCACTTTTTGGTCTCACACGAATAATTCGAACCGTTAAATAATTTGAAAATAAATTTTCCTAGGGCCTTGCAAAAAATCAGCTCAATTGGATATGTGTAACTGATCGATCCAAAACTCCAAGTTTTCATTCATAACTATACTCCAAGTTTAAATAACTAGTTTTTCAGGTTAATTAAGAAAAATTCTATGGGATTGGCCCCTGTAAGTCCCTTGAGTGAAAAAAAAAAAATCTTAAAATTTTTTAAGGGAGAGTTGGTAGAGGGTCTACTATAGCAATTTCCTAGAGTCTAAGGTTCACCCAAATATTCTCTAAGACATAAGATCCACTAGAATAACAAAAGACCCAACTACCCCCACTTATATAGATATGGTGCTCCTCCCAACTATGATGTCCCTTCACATCCCTCTCTCTCTAAAAACACCACCCCCGCCGACCCTCTCGACTTCCGATCGTCGCCTTCTTCCCTCGCCGATCACCAGAATCGATCGCCATTTCCGCCACCGGAATCGATCACTACCACCATCGTCGCTGTTCACTGCAACTGGCGTTTCAGGATCAGATCCAGAACCACCACCCCCGCAGATCGCCATCACCACCACTGGAACCGATCGCCATCCGACTTCTCTTTGTCGCCTTCTTCCCTCGCCGATCACCAGAACCGATCGCCATCACCACCACCAGAATCGATCGCCATCACCGCCACCGGAATCGATCGCCATTACTACCACCATCGTCACCGTTCACTGCAACCGGCGTTTCAGGATCAGATCCCGAACCACCACCCCCGCCGATCGCCATCACCACCACTGGAACCGATCTCCATCCGCTTGAACTCCATCGATGTCAACATCACCTCAAATCGGCCGGACATTTCAGATCTACAGTCCATCTAATATTTTCCTAACATTCTGGCGGGTTTATGCTTACAATATACGATATTGTAGTCGTATCTGTTATGGATTGGTGTTCTTAGTCTGGATTTGATTGGAATTCTAGATCCATATCTATTTCTTTGCTTTCTAGTACTACTTATTATTGGGTTTCTACATTTTTCTGTTGTTTGGATGAGTTTGTGGTGAATGTACTCTGTTTTATTAGTTCAGATAACCACCTCTTATGAGTTTAGATGACCACCTCCATTTTGAAAACGTGGTTTTTTTGTTTTATTCAATTTTCAGTAAAATTTCTAGTAAAATTTTTATATTAAAAGCAGAGGGTTTGTGCTGCTACCTTGTAGTGCTTGGGTGGTTGAGGACTTTATCCCAAGTAAGTTTTTTAAACAAAAATATGCCCAGATAACCACATCTTCTGAGTGTAGATAACCACATCTAATCTCAGATAACCACCTCCATTTTGAAAAAGTGGTTTTTTTGTTTTATTTAATTTTTAGTAAAATTTTTATGTTAAAAGTAGAGGGTTTGTGTTGCTACCTTATAGTGCTTCAATGGTTGAGGACTTGATCCCAAGTAAGTTTTTTAAACAAAAATATGTCCAGATAATCACATCTTATGAGTACAGATAACCACCTCTTGCGAGTCAAGATAACCACATCTGATCCTAAGTAGATTTTTCAAAAAAATGACATAGTTCAGATAACCACATCTGCGCCGGTCAATTTTCCGGCGAAGTTCAATTTTCCGGCGACTTTTCCGGCGCCGGCAGGATTTTCCGGCGAACTTTGCCGGCAGACTTCCGGTGCTGGCGACTTTTCCGGCAGACTTTCCGGCCCCGGCGACTTTTCCGGTAAATGTATATTATGTATTAAATTTAATGTAAGGATACATTTGTCTAGTAAAAAAATAGAATGGACCTAAGAGAATAAAAAAAGTGGTTTGGTGGATTAGAGATGTTATAAAAACATTAGGTGGACTAGAGGTGTTACAAAAAGCTATAATGGACCCTATAACAATTCTTTAATTTTTTTAATTTCTATGGGGTAAAAATTCCTAAAATTTCAAGTTATCAATCAATTTTTAGGTTGCTTTTATAAAATTTAACGGTGGCTACACATATGCACACAATATTGTCTCTTATTCGGGCCTTGCAAGCAACGATAAATAATTACAATTTTTTTATGAACAAGAAAATACACGTGATTCGGCCTTGCTTGACTCAATTTCTACGTCCGCCAAGGAATATAATAATTATAATGCTATAAACATGTAATAGTTTCGAGAGAAAAATTAAGTGAATTGAGGCTTGCTTGTGAAGAATAAAATATTCAAGAATCACCACGTGGTGCCCTAACATCATCCTCCATCACTTTTTTTTTTTTTATCGGCCTTTACCATGACATATTTAGGTGAAATTCATTTATTTATTTTTGAGTCTTACATAAATATGTGCAAAAGAATGGCGTTATAACTCCATGTGGTCGCGCCCCAATAGTACTCAATAATTTTTTCCATGCAAAAGGTGATGTACGAATGAAACTTCTAATACATTATATATTTTTACAAATGCAAAAAACTAAATGAATTAAAAAACACAAAAATCTAGTGGGGGCCCGTGCCCTCACTTGTCCTCATGTTCCTCCCTCGGTTCCATAACCTGTCTTTTTTATTGTAACTATATTTTAGTCTCTTTTTTAGCCTTTTTAGTTGATTTTTTTTGCGAGAATGACTTCTCTCGTAAAATGTAAAAATAAAGTAAAAAACAATTTTGCAAATATAGACCGTTTTTGAAACAAGGTCATATGCATCAAATCAACTAAATTTGTCGTGTATTTTTAATTTGTATTAGTTGTTTACTATGTTTCCAATATTCGAGCGACTTAAATTTTTACAAGGATATAGTTTGCATCAAGATCTACAAACTAAATGATATGGATCGTATTTTTGAACTCAAGACAAGAACAAAAATAGAGCACAACAGCCAGCGGGGACCCTCCTTCGTGTTAATAGATTGACAAACTTTGAATACCTTAATTATGAAAATGAAAAATGAGAAAACCGCACATGGATACACGTGGAACATGTGGTTACCGTTAATGCCACTAAAACTGAAACTGTAGTTTGTATAATTGTATGTGGATACACATATGTATGTTCTAATTTCTTTGTTACAGTATTTGTTTTTCTTTCTTTCGATTGTGAAATAGTACTCCATCTGTCCCTTTTTTAGTGTCGATATTTCTCTTTTGGAGTGTTCCTTAACAAGTGTGTATTTTGAAAAGTTAAATGGGATAAAGTTTATACATTTATCATTTTGTCAATTTGTCCCTTTGAAAAGTTAATAAGTAAAGAGTTAATAGGTAAAAATGGATGATAGTTTTGAAAAATTGATGTGAAAAATGAAAAGTGTAAAGTAGAGGTAAAAGTTGATGTGATAAGTGTGTATTTCTCTCTTTTTTTTTTTTCAATCGGAAGACGAATGGAATCCAGAATGCAAAAAACTATCTCCAGTAAGGACGAAAAAAGTTTGAAAATATAGTTTCACGTTATAGTGTCATTATTGAGAACTTTTTCAACATTGGTCCAATTCTTATATACATTTGTATTTTTTTTTTTTTATCGAGACAAATGATTGATTGTTACATTTTTGACGAAAATCTAAAAAAGAACAACTAAACACCAATAATATTCAACTGTCTTCAGCTTAACACACTCGACCTATATATACGTCATGGTTTGCAGCTTCGAATGTGCAGAGAGGGAAATAGCCAGACAAATCATAACCTTACAAAGTTCCCTTGCTCACCAAACGCCATCTATCCTGGTCATTTCTCATTTCGGTAACCTCATCGCCAACCCATGGATCCTAAAATGTACAATGCTGTCATGAATGACGACGTTGATCAACTAGATCGATACACTGAACTATTTGACAACCAAGTCACCCGAAACCATTCCACCATTCTCCATGTTGCAGCACATTTTGGGAAATTGGGGTGTGTGGCTAAGATCTTGGAAAAGAAACCGTGCTTGATACTACAGGTGAACTCGAACGGCGAGAATCCTCTTCACATCGCCGTAAGAGAACAACACTACGATGTAGTCGAAGCACTTCTAAATGGTGCCAGAGATCTACTCCAGGATCCCGAAAGCAGGGTTCCAATACGACAACAGATATTGAGAGCAACAAATGAGGACGGGGACACTCCCTTGCACTTAGCGGTGCAGGAGGGAGACAATTCATTCGTTCGCTTCTTAGTGAACCAGGATTTATCTTTTGAACATTCCCCGAACAAGGCCGGGGAAACTCCATTGTACTTGGCTGCGGAAAGAGACCAAGGTGATTCCAATCATTCCATGGTTGAAAGTATCTTGGATTGCCAATCACCAGCTTTCACAGGACCTTGTGGTAGAACGGCATTACACGCAGCAGCGATTTCCGGAAATATAGGTGTGTTGCTTGCTATGTCAATTTTTTGCAACCAATTAACTTATAGTGCCAGCACAATTGTCGATAACGACTCCTAAATTTCGTTTGAACATGCATTAAACATAAATCCACCTAATTCTATTGAAACAGTTTGTTACTCAATGTATTGTTATCGCATTATATAAAAACATGCAAAATATGTGAAATCTTACAATTGCACTAAACGAGTTCTTGTATGTTAATATCATTGCATAACAGTTCTACTGCGGAACTTGTTTTTTAGAAAAATTGTTGTTTCTAACTTGAAGCAAAAGTCTAGAGTAGGCCCTACACAGATTTAGGGTGAATCCAAAAGTGAATGCTTTTCACTATCCTCTAGAACTCCCTGCCAGGTCTATATATACAGTGAGCTTTCTATTCACACTAAAAAATGCAGACTTTCCGTCCACACCCTACTTTTCCGATCAAATTTTCATAATCCAAACCGTCTAATGTGTTTAAAACGTGTTTTCAAGGGTCCCCGTGAGAAATGAGCAAAAAAAAAAAACAAACCAGGAAGAGTTTAATCCGAGCAATTTTTCGTAAATACTGTATATGACGGTTTCGATCGTCGAGATTTGGTCTGAAACTATGAGATTTGGATGAGGTTCATAATGTCTAGCTAGCTTTGTGATAAAATCATCTCTAAGCTTGACGTATTGTGCTTTACTTTTAGTTCCAAGAAACATATCAAAGCTAAGGCTACCAATTAAGTTGTTGGGATTTGAACCTTGAGCATCTGGTTTCCAAAAAAATTCCTTACCACTTGCCACCAGTCTAGCAACACTAGTTGTAAAAGAAATCCAAAAAACCTATTAATGTTCTGAAACTATTGTGGTAAGAGAATTTTAATTAGACATTCTATTTAGAAATTCTACTTATGTTGTCATTCTATGGGATTTCAATACTTATGTTTACATCCCGACATTGGATATTTGGACATTTATGCCCTTATTTATTCCATTATTTACGTCATTAGTATAATAGGATTCGGTTCCTATCCCCTACCCATCTAACACAACATCATCAAATCATTTCATTTTCGAATAAAACCTACTGTTTAAACCACCCAATCAAAAAATTTTATTTTTTATTTTTACTTCCTTTTATGAATTTGGACCGTACATGTAGCTCCCTTAAAAATTTTAATCATGATTATCATGTTTCTTATGTGAAATCACCGAAGTGTTAAAACAATAAAACATATTCACAGTGTAAATGACCATCTTTTAAAGGATATGGGAACATGGTTGATTAATTTACCATTTTTTCACCAAAGTCATAAAATAATAAACCATATTCACTATTTTTTAACTTCACTTTATGAATTTGGTCTGCGCATGCGGCTCCCTAAACAATTTTAACCATGATTTTTATTTATGTTTTCATTCTAAATTCTTTATGTTTTCATCCTGAAATTCTTTGCCTGGGTAAAGGTTTTAATGTTTTCATCCTAAATTCCATCCTAAATTCTTTATTTTCATCCTAAATTTTTTTCCTATAGGGTAAAGATTTTTTGGATGAAAACATTCTTTCATATATTCTTTATGTTTTCTTCCAAAATTCTTTGCTTACAGGGTGAAGATTTTTGGGATGAAAACATAAAGAATGTTTTCATCCTAAATTCTTTATGTTTTCCTTATGTTTCATCCTAAATTCTTTATGTTTTCATCCCAAAATTCTTTGCCTACAAGGTAAAGACTTTTGGGATGAAAACATAAATGATTTTGGCCGTAGTTCTTTAGGTTTTCATTCAAAAATCATTGATCCAGCAATCATGGTTAAAATTTTTAAGGGAGCTGCTGCGCAGCCCAATCCATAAAGGAAAGATAAATAAAAGTGAAATGGTTTATTGTTTTACCACTTTGGTGAAATAAAATGGTAAATTAATCAATTATATTCACATGTCTTTTAAAAGATGGTTATATTACATAGTGAATATGGTTTATTACTTTACCACTTCGCTGATTTTACATAATAAACATAAGTATTCTAACTATGGATAAAAGGCCTTTTGGGTATTATTTAAGAGACAGGCTGTAATCATAAGTATTCAAATTATAGGATGAAATTGTATGGATATTATTGATACATGATTTCTAATTAACTAATGGTTCCTCAAAATACCTTTTTTCCTGAATAAGAATTTTCTCTCCTTAAATTTGGTCTGGAATCAATCTTAGATTTTTGAGAATTAAAAGCATGTCGAGTTTCAATTTGGTAAAACTTTACAGTATGGATTGTTTGGGTATTATGTATAATTGATCTTAGGACACGTATAAATTTTGACAGTAAATATATTGATGTTTTTGCGGTGCCACCCACACCTTCAAATTCCGAATCCGCCAAGTCGACGATAAATATTTTACGAGGATTTGACCGAAACCTTGATAACTCAGAAATTGTAGGCAACCACGTTAGGCTGCCATGTGTCAACTTGAAGAGCAACATAGTTTGGGCGAATGATTCTGTGGAAGTAGAAGTATTTATAGCAAAATGAAAGCCTGTGGCAAAGTTTTAAAAACCGGACTAGTGAGTGAACCGGAAAAGGAATTCGGTGGATAGGGTACCAATTCAACCCAGTAGAACAGAATTGAACCGTTATATCGAAACTATGTCAAAAATATCTTAGTAGTGTAAAAATGAGAGATTTTGAAGTAAGAGAAAACAAACTGGGCTCTTGTTCCAGGGGGATGCAGTTTACGTTCTTCATTCAATATAAAACTTGAAACCTTGCATCTATAAAATCATAACAAGGCCAGTGGAAGTAAACAGAAGGAAATTGATTGCTTGTCCGTTCTAGGGCATTTAATTAGACCTTTTTGCTATCTTCTAAGCGTTTTTTTTTTTTTTTTTTTTCGTGTACTGAAAGAGACCAGCAGTAAAGGCCGAAGGTAATGAGTAATGAAATTTTTGTAGGCTTTAATAGAAAATAGTGTTAGCCCAATTAAAATTATCATAAGCCCAATTGAAATTAGGTTTTGAATTTTTGAAAGTTAATGGTAGTTGAAAAAGGGATACAAGAGAAATTATTGAAAGAAAAATAGCACCAGAAATGACAATGCGCCATTTTAATACTTTTCTCGCTTGGCAAAAACAAATTTTGTAATCCTTGAAAAAGATACAAATATTACTGGATCAAAGGCACACAAGCGTGCAAGTGGGGGCTATCTCATATGGTAGAGCTCATAAATGTCTCACACTGCATCCCGTGATTGAGTCTTATTCCCTCCTTTGCCCATGTAATAGATTATAAATGACAAATGACAAATATAAATAATAAAAAAAAAAACACAAAGGCACACTAACAAAACCGCCTCCTGAGAACCAACTCAAAGGGTAGCTAGATGCCAACCCAAAAGGAACACCAAACGGGCCAAAGCCCAAAACACCAAAAACCAAAATAGGCCAAGCCCAACCCAAAACCCAAATACGTACAAGGCGACCTGATCTAAACCCAGAAAAGCCCCTAAAACAAGCAACCTCTAGGAGCCGCCTCCCCCACAACCATGCCCGACCAACCACCCTATGTAATGATGATGGACTCCAGTTGTCGCAACTCCTCAGGTAAAACCGATATGTAGAACCGACCAACCACACTATATATAGCGTTTTTAACAAAAACTGATCGGATGAAGCCCTCCCGCGTATTTTTTTTTGGACGAATCCACGCGTTGGACCTGAAAAACATTTTTTCAAACACATCTAACGGTTCGGATCGTCAAAATTCAGTTCGGAAAGTGAAAAAATTGCTTGGTCCTCACTTTATTTAAAATGAGGGATCCCTTATTAGAAATTGATCCTATATATATATACTCCCTCCGTCCCCAAATTTTGGTCCCTCGTCCAATTCTAACCAGATAAAAAACTAGTTATAATTTTAAATCGGTAATGAATTTTATATTCAATATGGATCTTGTTTGATAGATCTCGATAAAATCTATAAGACAATGTTTTTGAAATCACGTAAAACTACGTAAATTACGAGAACCAATTAAAAAGTGGTACGAACTTCCAAAATGGACAAATAAATGGGGACGGAGGAAGTATATATATTTGCCCCAAGTAACATGAACTAATTACAACCTTGCCCAAATGATTGTTACGGATCAACTCTGATCTTTTGGTTTAGTATTATATTGGATATGTTGTAGAAACTTGACCCCCCTGATAGTAAATCATGCGTCCTCCCCTTAGTCATCCACCATCTAGGAACTCCTAACTGCGGATATTTTACCCCATGGAATAACATTTGAGTATGTACTGAAACCCAGCCCTTATCAGAATTAGAATCAATCTCTCTCGAACTTGCCTCTCTTCATCTCTGGTTTGGGTATGGGTCGGTTCAGATTCACTAAAACCCCATTTTAATAGGTACCGATTAGGAAAAAGAGAGGATTTTTCTACGAAGAGAGAGAGAGAGAGAGAGAGAGAGAGGTGACTGGCTTGTTGAGAGATAAAGTTAAAATAAATTGTTAGTTGTGTTGTGTATGAATTTCTCTTATTTTCCATCATGGTTTTCTGTTTGATTGGGTTTTGTAAAACCTAACTCGTGAACTTTGACGTCAGAAAGTTATGCAGGGTTTGGTTCTTATAAAAAGAACAAGGGACATTAAGGGCAGGAAAAAAAAGTCATTTGGGGAAGGAAATCTATTTTTTCCGTTAGTAAATGCACCTTCGGGTCGGGGCGTAGCCAACACACGCCATTAGTTAATATGGATGGAAAACCTAACTGTTACATTTTAGGGAGGCAAATTGATCATTAGTAAGGCAAATTGATCATTAGTGAACCTCAAGGTCATTTGCCTAACAGTCTAACCAGAGGTAGGTTATCCACATTTTGCCCTACATTATTTATAAGCTTAAAAATTACACTTAGTTTCATAGTGGACCAAAAGTTGAGGGCGGATGGGGTTCTTTTAAGTGTTTGATCTAATTCTTTAATTTCTCTTCAAAAATTATTTAGAATTTAGGATCTTTGATTCTGAATACAAAATTGTGAGATCAGATCAAGAAATTATAACTACTTGCTTGAGTTGAATTTTTTTCAGGCAATTCCCAAAATTACTATAAAATTAATGAACTGCTGGACTATTGGTGTGGAACCCATCAAGTCCCACTAGCCTATTTGCGGCCAACAATGCTATGAGTAAACCTAACTTGCATCCCATATGCATACCAACATTGTTCATTGTCTGTCACATCACCTTGATATGCATGTGGAATGCAAGTTAGGTTTATCCATATCATTTTTGATATGTGGCTGTGCACAATCTTTGCATAGATCATCTTTGCATGTATGATTCAATTCGGCGTTGTTTCCTTTTGATCAGTCACGTCTTTCCCAATCAACCAGTCACGTCCGAACAATCTTACCTTTCCAGCGTTCAACAGGTCCCATCTGTTCCTTTTGACCAGAATCACTGGTGCATATTCCAACCTCTTTCACTCTATAAAAGCATCTCCAAGAGGCTCTCCACTTGAGTTCTCTTGGCTATTGTAGAGAGCCAAAACCAATTTTCACCCCTCCAAGAGGCTAGCTACTTGCCTCTCCATTCTACCCATGCCTCTTCCGCCTGGCTACTACAGGCGAGCCGTGAAGCCTCACCTCTCTTCTCTGCTTTCACCACCGCCTGGCACCTGGCATTTCTACTCCTACACATCAGCCACTTCTTTCACTTTATGTCCTTCTCTAAGTTTTTTCATTGATTTTTCATACAATTTCAGTTTTGTTAGTTTGGAGGATAGCCAAAGTAGAGAGTAGTGTTGGAATGGTGGTGTGAAAAAGTGAATAGGCAAAGTAGAATATGTTCTTTTTTTGTACTTTTTCCTAGTTATTTTGCCTAGTAGTGTTGGAGTTGCTCTAAATTCATTGCCCCTCTCCATTTCAGTCATTACCTTTTCCAGAATTCTATGTCCAGGTTCTGTCAATATTCATCCCATTCCCGTGTCAGAAACTATGCAGGATTTACGTTAGGGCATCCCCAATGGTTAGAGTGTGTAAAAATGTGAAGGGTTTTGCTAGTTACCACCTTTAACCTCCTTTGGGTAAAAAATCGGTTTTTGGTTTTTTGGTTTTTTCATTTGTCCTTATTCAAATTTTTTTTGCATTCGTTAGTTTTGCATGAAAATTTTGTGGTTTCTGGATTCCTCACGACGAGAAGAATCTAACAAGTATAAATTTATGATCAAACCAAATATTTTTTTGAATAAAGCCAAAATAGGTGGATTATTGGCCAATAATCCACCTATTTTGGCTTTATTCAAAAAAATTTGAGTTTTAACCAGGGACGGAGCCTACTTGTTAGATTCGTCTTGTCGAGAGAAAAATAGAAACCACAAAATTTTGATGCAAAACTAACAAATGCAAATTTTTTTTGAATAAAGATAAAATAGAAAAACCAAAAAACCAAATACCGGTTTTTTATCCAAAGGAGGCACTAGGCAGGGTGGTCTTGGCATAGATTAAAAAACAATTTATTCCTTTCTCCTGCCAACCGGTACGACTCTTTTTTTTGAATGAATTTGTCAGTCTCTGTGTCTGCCTTACTTTGTACTATTCGTGCTTTATCTTTATGGGGTACCTCTTGCACTTCTTTTATTTTTATATCACTGAATTTATGTTGCAACAATGCTACGAGTTCACCACTTATGCACCCTAAATACACACTACCCATATGTAGCAAATGAGGAGAAACCCATTTTTTGGGGAAGCCCTACATTGGGCTTCTTCTCACTTGCCACATCAAGGTGGTGTGCATAAATCTTTTACCGCAAGGCTTGAGATCACTTCCCTTTTATGTGCCGAAAAAAAAAAGTTAGATATAAATCTTGCAAAAATGATACATACACACCCTTTGTGCCACTCCCCACCACACCCTTTGTGTATGTTTCATTATTGATTTAAGGCTAGCTTGAGCATTGACAAAATAAATTTTTTTAAGTGATCTAATTTATTTAATTTATAGTAATTTAATAAGCTAAAAAAATACTTCCGTACATGATTTTTTCTCTGCGCTATGTTAAAGAGCCCATCAAATACTTTAATTTGGTGTAAAAATTTTCAGAAAAAATGATGCAATGAGTATTTTATTTTTTGGTCAGAAAATTACATATTTTTTTTGTAGAGGGCAGACAATTTTACTAAACTTTTTTTTTTGGAGAAATAGACAGAAAGTATATTGAATCAAACAAACAGTACAACAAAAAAACCAAAAAGATCTAAAAACTACAACAAAAAAAGAACAAAAAAGAGAACAAGAAAACATAACGGAAAAAAGAGATCGCCGGAGCCATCGCCGGAGTTGTCACGCCACCGTCGCCGCTGCCACCGATGTTGGGAGTCCGGATCTGAAAACCTCAGATCCGGCTCCCCCCGTGCCCAAAAATCGGTTCCGGCCGCCCATGCAAAGAGGAGAGGTCGATTTACATGGGGAGTCACCGGAAACCAAATGGGGGAAGTAGGAGAAGAGAGGAGTGGAGGAGGGGAGGAGGAAGAAGATGGAAGGGGGTCGTGGGGCAGGGGGAGTGGGCGGCCGCCGGGCAAAAAAACCCAGGGAGAGCTTCTGCCGCCTCACACCCCTCTGCTCTCTCTCTCTCTCTCTAACTTTCCTCTCGCCCCTCTGTTTGTTGGAATTTGGTACAATTTTACTAAACTTAACTAATGCATTCTTTCCCATGTGCTAAAATAGGAATTCCAGAAAATCAACTACAGTAGTTAATTTCTTATAAACACATATGGGATAAAATATAGAAATCCCATATTTATTAGATTTCTCATTTTAGAAAACAATCAATAAGAGGCGTATTAAAAAAGTCATTTTCCTTTTTGAACTTTACCGAAGTGCTATAAGTGTGTGGGTACTTGTGGTAGTTTTGTCAGGAAAAAGTTAAAAAGCAATAGTAGCTGGGGCTTTGTCCTTTCAGATCTCAGAGGAAGGACAGCCTAGACTTGCTTTGTTAAGCGCGTGGACATCACTCCTGACCACCCTGAGGGTGGTTCATAGCTTTTGCCAAATGTAAATTGGTTTGCAGTGCTCATGCACATGTGTCATGCAAGGCCGGTCCTGAACATAGGCCTAGAAAACTGGCCTAGGGCTCCTAGGTTTCGGCCCAATAGTAGGCCCTGAGGTTTCGGCCCAATAATAGGCCCCTAAATAATATGTAATAAACATTATGTCAGTCAAGTGTTCCAATAGTAAGTGATTCCAGGGAGTTGGTAAGGTCTCCACCTCCTAAGCTTAAGGTCGTGCGCTCGACCCCTGTTCCTTTTACATCTTATATAATATAGCAGAATGACTTTCTGTGAGGTAGGCTCTCATCGCGACAAGTGGCATAAAATAGTTGGTTTGTCGTATAGGATTTTGAGTGACACATGTGACAATAATTCAATTGCCATAAGTAGATAATTTCAAATTTCTAGCAAGTTCAATGATTTAAGGAATCAGCACTCAAGATTTGTAAAGAAAATAATCTGTCAAATAATTTTAAATTTCAAATACTTATCAATCAATAAATTCTACAAATGAAATAATCAATTAGCTAATTAAAAACTTCAAAATAATTTAAAAAATCACTCAACATTTGCAAATAAAAACAAATAATCAATTAGTTTTAAATTCCAAATACATCAAAAACTTATAAAATGAAAATGTCTATCTCTCATATTCTCAACCATCAGTCTAAAAAATTCTTAAGTCTCTCAATCCAACCAATTATATTTTCGTGCAAACCTTATTATTGTTCTTATACTTTGGCTAGGGCCATGGTTGGCCTGGTGCAAATGAACAAATAACCCATGTTTTGGTAACGGTGAGTTAAGTCTGTAATAATTTTTTTTTCAGTTTCTATTAATTGGTATTTATTTATTTTTTTTAAATAATGGCTTTCGATATCGAAATTTATGTTGGTTAAAAAATGACTCGTCTTTTACAAGATCGATGTGAGAACCTTGATGAGAAAATCAATCAATTGAAATTGTCAAAACAACATTTTGAATGCAAAAATGGTCAAAGGGTTACATATATAATTGGAATATTATTCTCAATTTAGCAGTAAGTGTCAACTTAATAGTTGCTATTGCTGAGATCCTGAAAGGTGCAATACTAAATTACTATATGACTATCAGATGACAAATAAGATCTTAACAATTCTTTTAGCCAACCTTTCTTGATTTTTGTGGGATATAGTTTGTTCTCTTCTTCTTCTTCTTTTGACAAAGTGACATATAGTATTATATTCTGCTTTAAGATAGAATGATGAATATCTATCTAACTTAAACAATCAACATATGAACAAAATAAGAAGTCGTAGAATACAGTTGAATTATATTGTGGAAAAAAAATTCAAAACTCAAATATATGCCTTACACATATGATACGTAATGATCACAAAACTAACATCCAAATATAAGAAACTATATATCCAAATGAGTGAATTAATATTTTGAACTAACCATACATTAAGCACAACGATTGCACCACTGCAATGTCCAGCTCCGTAAATAAAGGAGTTAAGCTCCAGTGCAAAATATGAAGGTCGTGAGCTATTTTAAGATTTGATTAGGTTTGATTTTGTGAGGTACTTAAACAAGTTATAAGTTTTTTTTTTGACAATTTATATTAGAGAGTAATATCTAGGGACAGACCCATGATTTTGACTCGGAGGTAGCACCTAAAATTAATATTCTTCTACCTCCATCCCATAAAAGATAGTCTATTAATTATAAAGCAACGTGCATTTTTTGGATAAAAATCTCAATTAGTTCTTTAATTTCGTATGAAGAAATGTATAAATCATGTACGGAGGTGCTTTATTTTTCTACCTGGAAATTAGAGATTTTTTGGCAATGAATTATCTTTACGAACGGAGGGATTATTAGTATAAAAAAAAGATATAAATGTTCTAAGATTAATTATTTATAATACCCAAAAGAATACACATTTTCATAGGTTAATCATCATCAACATGATTAATACCAAAAAATTACACACTTTCATCGATTAATTACTCATTAATATGTTTAATACCAAAAATAATACACGTGCTTTGAAGAATAACACTGTTCTTGCCATACAAATTTAAATTATTGTTATATGATAACATTAATTCATCCCGTACATAGCACGGATTTTCCGCTAGATTATGGAATTAAAGTGCTCGAAGCATATAATCATATAGCACTGTACGATGCTAGAATTTTGTGGAAAACTAAACTAACAAACAAACAAGGCCGTTTTAATGTTGAAAGTATTTATCAATAGTTAATTTTTTTCGTGTATTGCGACTCCGTGCATAGCACGGGTTTGATGCTAGTTTTATTGTATTTTACAAGAATGTTTTTCAAAATGAATGCGTCGGGGCTTGAACTCGCGACCTTTGGTAGGGTAGTAAGGCGTCGTGCCTAGGGGTGTTCACGATTCGGATTGGTCCGGATTGGCATGAATCCAATCCTAATCCGCAACCTCCTAATCCGCGAGTCACAGTTTTTTGAAAATAAAATCTGTGCCCGATCCAAAAGTCTCATAGTTCGAATCCAATCTGATCCGCGAATCACGGATTGTTTCCAGATTTGTGCATGCATTTTCAACTTATTAGAAAAAATAAAATAAAATCAACTCATTCAAAAAATCGGAACTCAACATTGAAACAATCCAATTCACAAACAAAGACAGCTTAGTTCAGTTACACAGTAGAATATAAATACTTCAGTGGTACATCAAAGTCCAGTACAAAAAAATACGAACAAAAAAACCACTGAATTCAATGAACAACTTCAAATGCAAAACCCGTCACTTTGGAATTGGGTTAAGTGAAACCTTTTGTAGAGTTCCAATTAAATGAATGAAGTTAAGTTAGATTTTAGTAAGATGAAACTCTTATCATACAAATTAACTAAGCTATATAACTGAAATACAAAATACCCAATAAAGTTAAATTTTGCCTAAGTTTTATATTTACTTTTTTTCGAACTGAAAGTATTATATTTACTTGAGTTTATTGTCAGCATTAAAAGTCTGCAAAACCGTTTCCAATTACTAGATACACCTGAATATGGAAACTCCAAACTCATTCAAAGTCTACATACACAAACAAAATCACCGATTGACAAACAAAATACATACAAAGATTCAACAAATGCACGGTATAAATAGAGGTACAAAATTACGTCAAAATAGAGAGTCTGTTCTGTTCTCGCCGCTCATGTTTCTCCGTACCTTGATTGACATCGATTATTGAACGATTCTATGATGCCGCTGGTTGATGGTGAGACTGGATCTCAAAGGACGAGCCGGCATGAACGGGAGTTACTACGGCATCGATTGACTGAAAAAAAAGGTTCTCCGTGTGCTTGAGGAAGAGAGAGAGGCAGATTAGTTAGGTTTAGAATTCTGCAAGTTAACGAGTATATATAGTAGATTTTTATATAAAATCTACTATAAAAGTGGTAAAATTATTTATTCTATGCATATATATTTATTTTTTAAAAAAAAATTGTACATAATAAAAATCTCACGATCCGGATCGTTTAATCCATGATTTCAAAATCAAAATCCATGTCCGAACAATGAATCAAAGTTTTCTATTTTTTGAATCCGTGTCCAGACCAATAATCCACGGTTAAAATCCAAAATGTGCCGATCGGTTTGGTCTGGACCGGATTCACATTTCACCAGTTTTTTGAACAGCCCTAGTCATGCCACTCAACCACAAGGTGTACCTTCTGTTTACAAACGTGTTGAGAGGTCCCATTTTCTAAACATGCTTAGGGCCCTGAAAATCTGATGTTCTGGCCTGGTGTCATGCTTTTTCTACATGTGGTGATCATTATGCTTTTTTTTTTTTTTTCCAAATTATTTATTTTTTTATTCTTCACATCGAGACGAATCAGTTACCCACAAAGGCTCGACGCAAGAATAATAACCTCGGGAAAAAAATGAATTAAGACAAAAATAAAAAAATTTACAAGACAATTGGTGTGGAACAACCCCTAAGTTATTCCGTGATTCTAAGCATGTGGAATATATGCCTTAGTGGTTTGTGCCCTCTTAATACACTCATTGGTCCTTAGATCAAGTCCTAGGTGGGCTTCTTGGCAAAAATAAATTTCCTTTTTTTTGGGTTGGATAAGTGTAGATAATATCCAACTCTTGCACCTCATGCATTATAAATTAGGTACATACTTAGTGATAATAGGTGTCACTAAAGGCCATGGTTCAAAATTTTTGCGCATCATGAATATTTGATAAGTTTTTTCAACATGAGTCGGGTTTGGGCAATCCAAAACATCGGGACTGGCTTGCTTACAAGTCTTGGTTCTCTTTCAGAGATCATAAAGAAGCTATTGGACCGAAACGTGGAGCTAATCAACAAGGCAGATGCACAAGGGTGGACACCACTTCACTACGCTGCATATTGTAGGAACACGGACGTAGTTAGTGAGCTACTGAAAAAGGACAATTCAATTGGATACACACGTGCTACAGTGAAGCATGACAATGGCATGGCTCTTCACATAGCTGCTGCGAAAGACCATGATGATGTAATGGGAGAGATCTTAACTCATTGTCCAGACTGTTGGGAAATGGTCAACAATAAACGAAAAAATATTTTCCATATTGCCGTGGATAGGGAGGCACATAATGTTATTGGCTATATCATCGAAAGGGGATGGTTGCAAAGTCTTATGAATAAAAAAGATGTTGATGGCGACACACCTCTCCATTTGCTTGCTTCTTCAAAGATGGACAAGAAAAAAATCATTAACCATCCCAGAGCAAATATGTATGCTGTCAACAACCAAAACAAGACCCCCGCTGAGGTAGCAATGTCGATTAAAGAGGTAATTAAAGGAATGCTCAGACTCGACTCATGTTGCATTTAGTGGTCTCTTATTAATTACTTATAACCTTAAAAGTTTTTCTCTACTGTCAAGCAAAACCGAGATTGATGAGTAAGGTATTTCTAAATCAAACGATTTTCAATAATGAGTGGCCTTAAAAGGACATAAAGAAGGTGCTCGTTTTCAATTTGGCCCGAACTGGAAATGTACACTAGATATGCGTAGATATGTATGCGTACATGTATGTATGTGAGCGGATACTTAAATACATGTACTCCATGTTTACATGTATTGTTACATAATCTCTCAGTTCCTACATAAAATCGTGCCATTTTGACTTTAGAAAAAGAGTTTTTTTAAAAATATTTTTACGAACTTCTTTATGAGATCCGGTGCAAATATATTTTAAAAATTTTTGCTTCCAGAAATATTTTGTTTTTCGAGGTGAATGTTATGCGGTCTCCCATAGAACCATTGGAAATGATATGGAGGGACTATATAAATGTATTTGGAAAGTATAGATATGTATTATATGCACATTCATACATGATTATTATGCCTAAACGAGTTACGACAACAAACAGGAAGTTTCAGTTCAAAAAAACAAACAGGAAGTTTTACATGGATGAGGTGGAACTCCGGGGGTTCCGCCACCGCCACCTAGTGTGAATCGCACCGTGAGTTTGGGTAATATGAACTATTTATTTTGTATATCCAAGCAAACAATCAATTCGATCAGACGTAGATAAGTATATCGAAATTAGATTTTGATTTCTAAATAGAAGGTCATGGACAGTATAACTTAAAAACTTTCAGGCAAAATCGGGCCGTCCATTTAATGAACTTCAATTCAATTTTTGATATAGTATCAATATCCAATCAAACTGATTATTTGCATGGACATCTGCGACCTTACAAGATGAACGGTTTAGTTTACGCAATGAATGTGCGGTAGGATCCACATAGTGGTGGTGGAGACCCTAGGAATTCCACCTCATGCGGAAAGATTTTAAACTCATCTTGAAAATATAAGACTTTGGTTTTTTTCTTGATTAAAATCTTTAACCAATGTTACTAACTATAATTAGTACTTGTTGATTGCAAAATAAAAATTAAATACAATAGTGATTTACTTGAACATCGAGTTTTACATCCGATGACCCTATTCTAATAGTCCATCACCGTTCTTTTGTTTTGTATTTTTTTCTTCTATCTTGAATCATGAGTATATTCTTTACATTATATTTTATAGTCCACTCAGTTTTTTGCACTTTTCTAAGCCCTTGTTTTTCTTTGTGTGTTTTGATCCTCAATCTAACTACAAATTTCTAGAAAATATTGATTCAATCCTTTTATTGTCCGCTCATTGGGCGGATAATAAAAGTGCACTTTTATCGGAAAAGTATACTCTTACCGGTAAAAGAACACTTTCTTTTACCGGTAAGAATACACTTTTTCTGGTCAAAGAGTACTTATATTGTCCTGACGGTAAAATTTTTCATACTCGTTATATGGAGTAGTTTTTTGTGTTCTTTTCTTTTTTAGAATCTGTGTTCAGTGAAGCCCTAAAATACTCAAAATGGACTTTTTGCGCTTGTGTCACATTTTCTTCAAATTACTGTATGTTTGTTTGTATTGTGGATTCTAAGTAGTGAGCCAAAGTTTCGCTAGTATATGACACAACAGAATTCACGAGAGAATAGCTAGCGTACTATTCTAAATGAGATAGGCACTCGAATCCACGAGTAATCTTGAATCCACAAGAAGAGAGATAAAACTCAAAGTTGTTTATTGAATAATTGAATGAATATGCCATAGGCTTACACACTTATTTATATTAGTAGGAGCCCTAATTAAAATGGAAATTACTTAGAGTGGCGACCATGCAAAATATAACCTGAAAACCAAGACTATTAGCTAAAAGGAAATAAAATAAAATCTAAGCAAAACTAAGGAATGCGCTAAACAGGCAGCACAAATTAAATCTCCTACGAACAGTCATAAATAAAAATTGTTACCAAGATAATGTTTTCAGAAGTGATAGGGGTATATATCTTATCCTGCATCATTCTCTTTTTCTTCAAAAGAACTTGACCTCGAGTTCTCGCTAGAAATCTGCCATCTTCCATGCCAAAGTAATAGATACTTGAAATACTTCAATCGCTATCCTCCCAAAAAGTTCCACACCAAAAATTACCTCCAATGATATCTCCTTGGTATGCTTCAATTGATTGATAAGTTTCACCAAGAATCTAATTATACTGTTGCACTCCAAGAAAATCAACAAAGTCAATTTGACTTTGTGGGTTCTCCAATTTGGTATTGGTTGACACCTCAATGATTGACCCATTTAGAAAGGCTGGTTTGACCATACAGCCATCACATAAGGTGGCAACTTCGATCATATCTTTTGAAAAATTGTGTTGGTCCTCAACAATTTGATCACCAACGTCAATATCAATTTTCTGCTTATCACCAACTTCCATATTGATTTGTTTTTTCATTAACTTCAATCGCAATGTTCACTTGTCAGTACTGGTGTCATCAACTTTCTCTTTACCATCAACTTGAATTACTTTTTTTTTAACAGCTTCTTCAATAACTTCTTTGGCAATGGCGTTGGTTGTTTTTCTTTTGCTTTGACCTATATTTTTCTTCCAAAAGTTTCCCATAATTCCATGGCAAAAAATCTTTCCATCATACGTCTTTTCATTCTTAGCCACTCACGGATACGACGCTTATCCAATTTATCTCTTGAAGATTGCAAATCTAACCACCAACTAAGTGTTGAATTTGTAAATTTTAACGACAAATATACCCACCTTTCTTCGGACGGTATTCTCGCTTTCTTAAAGAAATCTTGAATATCTAGAATCCAATCTAAAATATTCAAAATACTCATTGCCACTGATTTTAGGTAAGTTGTCATAATAGCTGAAACAGTAAGCATATATCATGCGCATGAACTCATAATACTTGAAATTAGCACGATTAGCTGGGTGTCTCCCAACTAAAATTTGATTACCGGGCTGGCGTTGGGCAAATCCCACCGCGCTTTCCTAATTCTGGTTAAGAGGACAACGTTGAGTAGATCCCCCCGTGCGATTCTCTACAACTCTTACTGGTCCTTGGCTGAGGGTAAGAGCCAACTGTCGCAGGGTTTCTTGAATGTTCGCTAGCTGTGTTTGGGTAGTTTCACGAAATTCACGAAATTCTACTAACTGGGTTTGTTGTTCTTCTGCCGTTGCCCTAAGATTAGCAAGCCCCTAAGCAACTTCATGGGTTGCGTCATCAACTGTGTTAGGTGCCATCAAGCCAGAAACAATCTAGCTCTGATACCACTTGACGCAGCGGAATTCACGAGAGAATAGTTAGCGTACTATTCCAAACGAGATAGGCACTCGAATCGACAAGTAATCTTGAATCCACAAGAGAGGAGATAAAACTCAAAGCTGTTTATTGAATAATTGGATGAATATGCCATAGGCTTACACGCTTATTTATACTAGTAAGAGTCCTAATTAAAAGGAAATTACTTAGAGTGGCGACCAAGCAAAGTACTACTTGGAAACCAAGACTATCAACTAAAAAGAAATGAAATAAAATCTAACCAAAACTGAACTAGGAACGTGCAAAACAGACAACACGAATAAAATCTCCTACGAATAATAGTAAATAAAGATTGTTAGCAAAATAATGTTTCCATAAGTGATAATGGTTTATATCTTGTCCTCATCAGTATATGAGCTTGTTTAAATTGTTTTACTCTTTTAAGGCATTCCAAGAGTATATATATATTGGGCGTCCTGTGCCTGTTCTTTTGAGTTGGAATTTTTCTCCCTTTCCTTCCTCAAAATGTTTGATTCCAAAATACATAGCAAAGTGGGTAATGATTCTGAATTGATGAATAGTCATTGATTTTATCTTTATCTTATTAAAATTGTTAACATGGTTAACAATTTTTAAAGTCGTGTCCATAGGTTAGGATCAACCAACAGGAATGTTCATCCGCTTTTTAGTTGGGTGCACAAAATAACTAGCTTGGAGCAGGAGCCAGTGAAGTGATGGCTTCGGCCTCCCAAAAATTGTTTAAAATAGGGGCCCCAAATACTTAAGGCCCTTTTGTATATTAGGTCCAATTACTTTTGTTTAAGCCTGATACACATAAAATAGGCCAACTCCAAGCTTAACGGGCCATAAAAATCGGTGGCAAAATTAAAATTAAAACTAACTTGAGGCACAAAATTAAAATTACTAGTAACTTGCGGGCTTGAGGCCTGATTTTGGAACAACAATAAAACAGATGCTCAAACTTCCATGTGTCATGGAGTTCAATGAATTTTGAACAGATTTTATAATGGTAAATCTTTTTTTTTTTGGGACATCTTTTTATGAAGACTCTATATTGATCAATTTATATATAAAATATATAAAAGACCCTATTTTTATATGAATATGCATAGGCTTACACACTTATTTATACTAGCAAGAGTCCTAATTAAAAGGAAATTACTTGGAGTGGCGACCAAACAAAGTATTACTTGGAAATCAAGACTATTAGCTAATAGGAAATAAAATAAAATCTAACCAAAACTGAACTAGGAACGTGCAAAACAGACAGCACGAATAAAATCTGCTACGAATAATTATAAATAAAAATTGTTACCAAAATAATATTTCTAATGGTAATTTTTTTTTTTTTTTTGACGTCTTTTTATGAAGACTCTGTATTGATCAATTTTTATATAAAATACATAGGAGACCCTATTTAAAAAGTTTGCTTCGAGTCCCCGAAACTTTGAGTCGGCACTGAATATTGGACTCCAATAAACGTCTCTCTGTCACTTTTTTTGTTTTGATGGTCATCCATCCCTATTCGCTAGCCTGATCCCTGAAACACTAACTTTGCTAATTAAAACTATGCTTTGGAGACAAGATAAGAGAACATTAATTGCTTAGGCTATTAAAATTAATGCCTTCGTCTGTATTTCGTATTTTTGAGGTAAGGTATTACCAGAGTCAGCATTATGATTCCATATTCTTGTGGTTTAGTGGTTGTTCTATAAAAATTGAACTAATCGCCAACTTTTCTTTCAAAAATGGTTGGTATAAATTAAAAACAGGACACCACAAGTTCATGGCGCTCGAGACCCCACAGTTGGAGAAATATAGCTAGCAATGGAGAACATAAGGCAAAGACGACTGCAGATTTTCTCATGAAACGAGAAAGGGAAGAAAGTACAGAAGTTGAAGCAAGTAACGAACATGAAGAACATAAAGCTTTGAATAAATCATCTAAGTATCACATGCTAGTGGCTACACTCGTAGCAACCATCACCTTTGCAGCTGGTTTCGCTATACCAGGTGGCTATGAAATCACGCAAGGTCCAAATGAGGGGATGGCAGTTCTAGTGGGAAAAGCAGGTTTCAAAGCATTTATCCTAGCCAACACGATAGCGGTGGTGTGCTCCACTTCCTCTGCACTTGTTTATGCCTTTGCGACACTTTACGATGGTGATGATGTCAAAAAGGGAGACCACTATATGAGGGCCTTCACTCTTATCCTTGTTGGCATTATTGCTATGACGGTTGGTTTCCTTTCGGGCACTTACGCCATGTTAGTTCATTCTTTAGGCCTCGCGATTGCCACTTCCAGCATTGCTGGCATCTCCTTTCTCATTTATTTTTACGAAATCATAGGGTTCGTCAGGTATCACTACAAAAAAATTGATCCTTAGTGACAATGATTGTCACTAGGTTGTCACTAAAAGCGTGTTGCTAAAGAGTTTTAGTGACAACTTTTTACTGCGTTGTCACTAATTACAGAATTAGTGACAGCTTAGTACAAAAAACTGTTACTGAATACCCTTTACCAACACACCTTTAGTGACACTTTAGTGACACGTCGTTGTCCATAGGGGTCACTAAAACTCAATTTTTTTGTAGTGTTCCGGGGAAATAACTGAATGGGAAAATCTTCGGCTGACGAACTTTAATGGCTCTTTTATTAATTTTTGTGATAAAAAATGTGAACATTGTGAAAGTTTATCTCCCAAGCTTTTGTGGTATTTTATGAATTTTTTGGCTTGTGTTATGAGATTTTGTAATTTGATGCGTATGAATTTTTGTTGTTATTTTTACAATATTTTGTGTCCAGTTAATACATGGATCTCTATGGCCCAATCTATGAATTTGAATTTTGTGGTTCAAAAAGCAGGGGAAAAAAAATGAGGGAAATTTTTTTTATGAGTTTTTGTGGTGTTATGAATTTTTGTGGTGGTGTTTATGAATTTGTGCTTAATATACCAATTTTTTTTTTGGTGTTCAAGTAGAGATTTTATGGTTGGATACAAATATTGTAACTCATTTTTTTTGGGAGAGTTAATTAGATATCCTGTATCAATAATATCTTTATGATTTCATCCTATTGAGTTTAAATACTTATGATTGCATCCTGTTTTTTTAATAATACCCAAAACAGTCCTTTAAAAAATTATTACCCTTTGTATTACTAGAATTGGAAAACTTTTTACGTCCTTGTTTGGTTCTTTTACTTCTTTGCAATGGAAAAATGATTAAGTGCGAGCGTGCCAAAGAGAGTTTTCAATCTCCTCCCTCAGATTAACTTTGGAAAACCAAATTTAATCAGGCGATTGTGTTTTAATGGTTCAATTACCTCAACTAAGAGGATTTTTCTTTCAAAGTGAAGAAATACAAACCAATCAACTTAGACAATCAAAGAGCAATAAAGAAACAAGATACTTTGATTAAATCAAAGACAAACTTACTTCGAAATCGTCTTCGTCTTCAGATAAAGCGAGAACAAGAACTTCAAACACTTGATTGTTGCAAGAACAACCAACATTTACTTCCTAAACTACTCCCTAAACTACTTCCTAACCTAATTCGAACTGAGTTGAATGCCTAAAACTACAATTGTACTTGCCAATGAACAAACCAAGCATCATATTTGTGTGCTATTTGTTGAAGATTTGTCCGGGGGCTTTTTCACTCTTCAACTTCTTCCATTTATAAGCAATGCTTGTAATTTGAATTTCCCGCTTGATCTTGTGACTTCGAACTTCATCATTGCATTTCAAATGAGCAGTTTCTTCCTTCCAACAACATCTGAACTTGAATTTCTTTGATCTTCCTTCAGAAGTTTTAATTTGAATCTGCACGGTTTCTTGAATAAATCAAATGATTAGTTTTAAGGAAATAACTGCCTTGCACGACTTAGTTCCACGTGTCTCAACTGTCAACTACCTCATTTTATATGTTTACACATGCAATTCATACATTTGACAGTTAAAAGTATGGCTTCGAAGTCAATTTTCTAACTTATCCTCTGACTTATAACTGCCAATAACTGCTTTTCAAATGGGATGACAATACAATATCGTATTAATCCATTTGTCACTTATTAATCCAATGTTTTTAATTAATCGTTACACCGCCAATGTTTGGCATTCTCAAATACGTGTCAATCAATTACTGGACGTGTTAATTTTATATGTAAACAGTCCTAAAAAACATCCCGAAAACCTCTCACCAAATTTATTCGGGGGCAGTTAAAAAAACCCTCCATGTCCTTTCCCTATTGCATCTACCATTACCACATTCCATTCAACCTATTCCCATCCCATCTTATACCAAAATCCCTGATTTTACGGGATCATTAACCCCCTTACCCATATTAGATGAACCCACCATCTTATATTCGCAGATTTTTAGAAATCCCCCCAAAACAACTCTGAAGATGAAACGGTGGTGGTGACGCAGAAGGTGAAATGGCTGCGACCAGGACGAGTATCTCACTGGAAAACCCAAATTGAAGGTGAATCAAAGCTGTAAAACCCAAACAGGTAGGTGGAAAACCCGATCCCGTCGTGGCTCGTAATTGATTTCTTTTTCGATTCTCAATTTTTTTAGGTAGTCATATTCACAATCATTTCTAAGCAAAATCGTTTTCGAATCGCAATCGATTGTTGTTTTAGAAGGTAGGATTTTTCCTCCCAACAAGATAAATCACATGAACAAAGTCAATAGACTTTTTGGCTACCAAATTTCCTGGATTGTAGTAGAAAAAATTGGGCGTTGTTTTTTTAGTACATTAAAATGGTTTATTAATATCTACTATTTATTGTACTGTTTAGCAGTCGATGTGGTAAACTAATAAATCATGTTCATTTGTAAAAAAATCTTCCATATTTTAAGATCTAGAAGCTTTATTAAAGGAAAGTTCGAAATGAATTATTGATTTACCATGATTTAGGGTATAGATAGTTCGATATGGATTATTGATTTACCATGGTTTAATAGTACGAAATTAGGATATATTGATTTTTAATGTTTAATGACACGGTAGTTCGACATAGATTATTGATATAGTGAACTGCCAGAAAAAGTCGACATGGATTATTGATTTACCATGGTTTATTAGTACGAAATTATGATATGTTAATTTCGAATGTTTGATGTACACAGTTGGGCCTAAATTACTGAAGGAAGATTGGCGTGCAATGCGTGCTGATATAATTGCACTCGTGGACCCCTCGGCAACATATGGATGATGTCGAACACAACGAGGCAAATGATAATAAAGAACAAGCAATTAGAAGTGGTGAAGAATCCAAAAAACCATCACGCACGCATTAGAAGATTGAGAGTTTGTGGTGCATGTCCCCCTATAAATGGAAAATTAATTTTTTTTTCAGTTCAAAGTAACTTAGATACATGTTGACTATTTTTTTGAGTTCAGAGGAACGAAGATCCTAGTTGACTATTTGGAATTTTTTGGCGAGTTTATTTAGGTATTGTGTGTTTGACGAATTGTGTTAGTGCGACCTGATCATGTTGGATGTGTTAATTACAAAGATGTATTATACTGTGACTTTATTTGTTAGTGATGATATCAGGTTGTTTATTCTGGTTGTTTGGGTGGAAGATTTTCATGCATGGGATCATGAGTTTGTACAGGGAACATGGTAAACTTACCATGTTTACATAGTGTATTAATTTATCATATTCATTGTGCAAAAATGTCAGTTTTCTCAACCATTATAACAAAAAATTGAACATGCCATTTAGGTAAATTATGAAACCATATTTAGTGTATGAAATAACCGTCCAATTATTTGGCTATCCATTTTTTGAAGACATGGGAACATGGTGTATTATTTATCATGTTTTGAAAGGAAAAATCCCTTATCTATTTTTAAATGTATCAAACCACTGAAGATGCTAAATCAAAAAACCATATTTATTGTATGTGGGTTCTTTACTTGCTTGGGACTAGAAAATTTGAAATTCAAATTCTCCAACTGATTGAATCAGTCAATCTGATTGCTTGGGATTAGAAGATTTGAAATTGGAAATTTAGCTCCGACTAAAGATATGGAAATGATCTGCCGTTCTGATTGATCCCTCTAATGGAATATAATTTACCGTATACATCCCTCTATGATCTGCCATTTTTGACATATTTATGGAAAATAATCACATTTTTTAATATCCCTTAAATTTAGGATGCTTAACAATATATATTTTAATGGAATAAATAAGGGTAGAAAGGTCTGAATATCCAATGCCGGGATGGAATCATAAGTATTCAAATCTCAAAAGATGGAAACATAAGTAGAATTTTCAAACAGGATGCCTGATTAAAATTTTTTTTTTTTTAATAGCAAAAAAAATTTTCAATCTAAAGATAAGGTTACAGAGATTAAAAGGACCACGAGATAAGATGGTATCATAGCAAAGGGCGAGCATGTAAAACCCCGTTTCTAATATAGTACTTACGTGACTCTAATTAGGCAAGCGAATCCTGATTATGGTCTAGAATTAGATTATAGTGAAGGTTAAAGGGTATTTTTAGTCTTCTTGGGATTGGAGACGAGGGTAGTATGATAAAAATAATTTTTAGGAGTTGATACTTATCTTCAAAATTGGAAAATAACGTATGGATTTACGCATTTTAGTTAGCCTATGTTGAAATTTTCGGATTCAGAGATGGAAACCAAAATACAAAAGATATGGTTGAAACAAGGACAGCCATGAGTTTTATCGTGTGTACCCCAAACATGCGACATAAGCCCATAATGAGACACCAGGTAATCAGCTGTAAACGAAAGAGAGGGGTGTTCTACTAAGGTAGTTTATTAACTTTTTGCGAATTTTTATATGATATATTGTGAGAAAATGATCTGCCTCAAAAAGCGTAATAAGTTGGGTTTTTTTTTTTTATCGGCAACAAAATTTTATTATAACTCGACAAAGGGTGTAACGTCCCCAAAATTTAGGCACGTTAATGAGGAATACATAAATAATAAATAGGGTTTTACAACAGTACCCAAAAGAAATTACATAATCTTCTTACCAAATACAATCATTTTCTACAAGGTTGTCTAGGTTCCTCCACTCCATTGTACAACCGTCCATCCCGACGGTATCCTGCTCTGCTCCATAGGCAGCCATAGTACTTCTCCTGTTCATCTCTAAAGTCTGGCATAATACGTCAGAGTCACAGAGCAAAATCGTGGTATTATGTCAGGGTTACACAAGTACAACACTGTGAGCGATAACACCCAGTAGACTACACTACCCAATCTCTAACTATCAATTCTAGAACAATATGATCAAAAGCTGTAGTGCAGACTTGTTATCAGAAAATACCATGAATGCAACATGTGTGTCCATGTGGATCAGAGTAATCATGCGCAGTAAAAGTATCTCATTTCAATGTCTCAAAACAGTATCTCGTATCAGTGCCTCATTTCAGCATTCTTCTTCAAATTTCAATCAAGTCATCATCTCACACCGCTCGAAAGTTATTGGTCCGCTTACGTCTCCTTTCAACTGGGCGGCACCAACCTTTCCGCTCGAGACCCCGGTTGTCTTGCATCACTGAACCTAACCGGTCTCTTTGCATGGTTCGTCCGTCCCGCGACTCACACGACACGGTCCCGGCCTGGCATCACCGACTTAACAGCCTGTTTGCAAGGTCCATTCACCGTGTGTTGTGCATGCTTAGCCCTCACCACCAAGTTCACTCCACGAAAATGGGGCGGTGCCTCGCTGCACTACTGTATTACGTAACCCCAACCTCATCATTGCGCATACTACCATGATGGGCGGCGTTAAGGCTGCATTACTTTTTTTTAAAATCCATTTAATCAATCCATTCTCATTTCCCAATATCACATTTATTTCCCTTTCAAACAATTTTCATTCTCATCTCTATTTTCTCATCAACAGTTATTCAAGTTTTCTCGTAATTCGTATCATAACCGTATCGTGAACGTGCTCAATGCCATATGCTCAAATTAATGCCCATGCAATATTTTCCAAAATTTCTTCTTATAAAATCATACTTTTCATTTGTGAAAGATTTCTTTTTAGAGAATCCAACTTTTCTAAAAAGTTTCTTCCACACTTTTAGAAAATTATCTTTTCCAAGAAACTTTAATCAACTTTTTACAAAAATCTCTTTATCTCAACAACTCTTTTACTTAGAAGAAATATTTCCACTAACTTATTAGTAGAAAATTTCTAGAAAATAATTGATGCTGTAAAAATTCATCCACACGCTTTATTTTTTAAACTTCTAGTCTTTCCAAAAATAAAACCATTTAATCATGTAAAAACTTTGTTAGCAAATATTTATACCCTTTCTAGAAATGATCCATCTACTAATTTTAGGAAGAACAATCCAATTAGTAAATCAAGTTAGTAACTCTCCCAAATTAGTTAGTAATTTCAAGAAACTTGAATAATCTAACTAGAAACTTTCTAATAAACCATATTTAAACTTCATCTTCTAATCTCTTCTAATCAACTTTAAATTAGTTTAATCTCATGAAACCAACCACAAATTGCATGAAGAATCATTCTAATTAAAAACTAATTAGAACCATTTAACTCTTTTCAACATGAAATCCTCTCACTAATCTTTCTTAGAAACTAAGTAATAACTAAGTAACCTTAATACATGCATGATTTTGCTTAAACAAGTTTCTAAATACAACATAGAAAACTAATTGGAAACTACTTATTGAACTAAAAATAACTAATTAGAAGAAAGGTATAGTAAACTACCTCAATTTCCGGGTGTTAACCGGAAGCCGATAAGCAATCCTTTTTGGTGAGTGTGTGGGCTCTCTAATCAACCAACTTTCCTACTAATTAACTTAGTAGGAAGCTAATTATAAACTAAGTAGGTTGTCTTTAGTGGGTGGAGTGTTGGTCTATTTTTGGAGAGGGTGAAAGCTCAAGAATAGAAAGTGTGAAAGGTGGCTAGTTTGACAAAGAGGGATAGGCTTTTTATAGCAAAATGAGGCTCTCTCCCCCTCCCAAAACTCACGGCCAAACTACACCCCTTAGAGGAGTAAATGTGTGCATAAATGTGCACATGGGGTTTCACTACAACAAAAATGATAAACCGTGACGAAATTCTGGTGACGAAATTAATTTTTGTCTCCTATATGACTATTTTGAGAGGAAAAATAAAATTCGTCTCTAATTGGGAGGATAAACAAAAATAAAGGTGACAAAAATTTTATTTCGTCTCTAAACTTGTGGAAGACTTTGGGCCAGGAAATTTTTTTTGTCACCCATTTACTCTATTGTTTTGTCACCAATTCTATGGGCCCAACCCAACCATAGTTAAATTTTTAACTCTGAATAAGTTAGCTTCCTAACTCACACTCTCTCTCTCTCTCTCTCTCTCTCTCTCTCTCTCTCTCTCTCTCTCTCTCTCTCTCTCTCTCTCATCCTTGTTTATTTAATCATTTTCTTATTTCATTAACAATTTCTTTTTTTTTTTGTCTCATCAATTGTGTAGCGATAGCTCCCCCATTTTTAATAAAATTCTTCTTTGCCGATCAAAAAAAAATTGTGCATCGATAGCTGATTAACTTTACTTTTTGTATGCAATTAATTATGTACTCTTTAATATGTAAAAGATAGATGGTTTCGATTGAAAAAAATGACTCAAGTGTGGGGTTGAGTCTTGCAATCTAAAAAAATGACCCGACGAACTTCGATTTTGGTGACAATGACGAACTATTAAACCAGATTAAAAGGCTTATTTGTATAGTATAAACAAGATTAAAAAAAGAAAATTTATAAAAAGGCTTATGTTAAATGGAAAATTTATTAAAAATATGATATTAGTAGGTGTTTGTATAATGGGTGTTCAAATGGGGAGCATAAAACAATGGGAATAAAAAAAAACTTATTTTTATAGTATAAACTGGATTTAAAAAAAAATATTAAAAGGCGTTTGTTAAAAAAGAAAATTTTTTCTTTCAAAAAGAAAGAATATATATCTAAAAATATATTAGTTGGTGTTTGTATAATGGGTGTTCAACTGGGGAGTGTAAAACAATCGGAATAAAAAAAATTATTATTTGTATAGTATAAACTCGATTAAAAATTTTATTAAAAGGCTTTTGTTAAAAAAGAAAATTTTTTGTGTTAAAAAATAAAAAAAATTTATTAAAGTAGTGATATTAGTAGGTGTTTGTATAAGTATAAATTTATAAAAGAAATGATATTAGTAGGAGTTTGTATAAAAATAATCCGGTTTTTATAGTATAAATATTAAAAAGGTGCCTAAATGGCACAAGTGGTGGCCTAGCTTAGCTGGTTCGCACGCGCGCGCACAAGCAACGTCTCCGGTTCGATTTCCAGGAGGAGCAAAATTCTCAATTTTCAACTGACACGCAGGGGCCATGCGGGCGCCACGCGAGTGACACGTAGGCGCCACGACTGCACTTCGCGGGTGACACGTAGGTGCCACGCGTAACACGTCAGCGCCCCACTAGGGTGACACCTAGGCGCCAGGCGGGTGACACGTAGGTGCCACGCAGTAACATGTCAACGCCAGGCGGGTAGTACTTGTAATTTTACGGTGACGAAAATTTTTGTCACCAAAGTAGTTTCCTTCATCAATTTCTAGTCACGGTTAGTGACGAATTAAACTAGTGAGTGGGTGACAAATAATTTGAAAATTGGTGAAGAAAAATTGAGGCTCCAAAATGTACTGTAGGTGACGAAACAATAATTTCGTCACCAGGTAACTTTCGGAGACAACCTATAGGTGGCAAAACTATTTTTCGTCACCAAGACTATCAGAGACAAAAACCATGCATTTCATGACGATTTCTTTCGTCTCCAAAGACCTAATTTCTTGTAGTGTTTGTACTAGGTTGGTGCAACTTGCACCCTAGTTTAGGGCTAGGTTTTTAGGTCTAGTTCTAGGTTCTATGTACTTAGGTTGCTCAGGGAGAATCTAAGGAAGTTACTTGGAAATAAAGTATAGTAGTACTAGACTCCTTGTTGTGTAGAATTTTGCATGGTCACCTTTGTTCTAGGGTGTTTCTAACACTTAGACACAAAATGAGAGCATGTGTCAAAGTAGTAACCTAGGGTGAGGCTTGATAGGTCCTATAGAGAGAATTATTCTCCCATAAAATATGGAAGCATGTTTGGAGGAAACCTGGGGGCAAAGTCTCTAGGTTTTTAGGTTCTAGTCTACTCCACAAAAGCACATGCATGTGCTAGCATACATCAACTTCCTGTCCCCCTCTCTCCACCGACCTCTCTCTCTCTCTCTCCCTCCATGTGCACTTAATTCTCTCCCATGTGCATGACTTCCTCGGAAATTTCTCACATTAATGAAGCACATGCACCTAAAAATACTTGGAGGGTAAGTAACTTTCTAGTAGGGTTTGGGAGCTAGTTACACACACATATATATTTATACTAGCACAAAAATAATTATTGGCCCAAAACTTATTAGAGAAAATACGAAAAATCAATTTTATGAACGAAATTTTTATTTGGCAAAAAATTAGGGTCATTACAAAGGGTACATTGAGGATAAGAAGCCATACCCTAGCACAGAGCAAGGGCAAGGCCAGGCTAACACATCCAGTGAAATGCTAGATGGAAAGCCAAAGAACAGGGAAAAAACATAACAATAAGCTGGGTTTTTTACTTTTTGAGTTTGAATAAGACTAGAATCCAGGAGTTTGAGATCAGCAAAAGAGCAAAATAAAAGCAGAGGAAGAAAAAAAGAGATACAGTAAGAAAGAGGAATAAGAGAAGGCACTAGCGAACATTTTCTTTTTCTTTGGCTGATAAGAAAGCCGTACCTTGCTTGGGTTGATAATGTACCTTTACCAAGAGGATACTAAATTCTTGAATTATCTCTTTTGAATGAGGAAAACCAATCTGGATGTTTTTGCCTACAGATAGGTGAAGTTGCAAATGATGAAATTTTCAAATTAGAATTGTTCCCACACTCTTTAACTAGAACATTTTTACTTGGTTCAAGTTTGCTTGCCAATTCAATGTATACTTGGCAAAATATGGAGGAACAGTTTCATGCCCAATTCTTTAGGCATGAGCTAGAAGTTTCTGTTTGTTGATGTCTAAGTGAAAGTGAAGGTCAACAGAAACCGCATACTAGTTAAAAAACTAGGTTCAAAAACTTAAGAAACTTGTGCAATTTTATACATTCCAGAAACAGAAATTGTGAAAGTGGCACAAAATGGATAGTTGTTTATGTTTTTCTCTCTCTAGGTTGAATCAGCCGCCCCTCCCGCATCTTTCATTAGGGTTTCCTGCTGCTTTGGGGGGGGGGGGGGGGGAGGGAAGGTGCGCCTCCTCCCTCCCTCCTCCCCCCAGGCGTCTCTTTTTTCTCCCTCTCCTCTCCTCTCCCTATCATGCTCTCTCTCTATCCATTTTCTACCCCCATCCCCCTTCGATCTGATCTTCTCCCCTCTTTTTTTCACAAAATCTGATTGGCTACAGGATAGGCAATTGGACGGCGGCAGTGGAGCAGTGGTTTGCATCGATGTTGTGGCTCTCGATGGCCAGGATTTCTTGGGTTGCTTTACCATTTGATAAGCGATTCTACATGGGTTTCCCAGTCAGCGACGAGGGCGGCTTTCAGTATGGGTTTCTTCTTTCTACTTCTTTCTCTCTCCGATCTATTTTTTCAACCCTCTAATCTGATCCTCGGTGGATCTACCATTGTTCACTACCTTGGCTGCTCGGTTTCTTTTTCCAAGACCTTCTCCGACTGGCTTTCTAATGGGATCTCCGGCTTTCGCTTAACGGCAAGGGGTTGTGTCGGTGGTTTTGGAAGCTGTCGTGGTCTCCCTCTGCGGTTACTGTTGGGTGACGTAGGTTTTGCTTAACGGCTTGGTGAGCTTCCGAGGCAGTTAGATTTGTTTGGGCCCGTCGATTACGCCTCTTTTTGGGTTAACCAATGGTGGTTCTGGTGGTTTTTGTGGTGGCGGTGGCTAACGGTGGTGGGGTTTGGTGGTTTTCAGGAGTCAAATCAGTGGCTGTGGTAGATGTTTTGCACTTGGGTTTGGGTTGGGTTTAGGGTTTTCTTGTTTAGGGTTTGTGCGTTATTGTAAGATTTGGACTTTTAGGCCTTTGGGTGTATTTTCATTGCTTTATCAGGGCATTTTAGGCCCATTGGTGGGTGGGCTTTGCCTCAAGGGTGTTCCAACTTTTGGTTGGATCCTTTTCTCCCTCTCGATGTAACCTTTGTCGAGATTCTTTCATAAATTTTGTTGCCGATCAAAAAAAAGAAAGTGGCACAAAATGACCTTGAATATAAATTCAAAACGCATTTCAATGGGGTTGAGTATAAAGATTTGTTTGACTGATTGATAAAGGCTTCAAACTTTGAATCAATCCTAAGAGAAGGAAAACAAATTACGAATTCATCACTAGGAACATATTACCAAGATTTAGAAGGTGATATTGAAATTGATTTTGACACTAATTGTATATGACTACCAAAATTGGGAGACCTATGAGTATGCCTTCATATCAACCAAATAAAAAGAATAATCAAGCAAGTTATAGGCAGTATTCTTTTGATTTGGCAAAGGCAAACGAATTATTTGATGAACTTCTAAAACAAAAGTTCTTAACATTAAGTAAGGGTCATGATATTGTGGACGGTGCCATAGAAAAATATTTGTTTGAAAATAGTCTCAGAGTCGCCACTCGGGTTTTTATTTTTGAAAAGATTTTGGTACCCGAGAAACCTATTTAAAATAATTTAAAAAATTAATGACTCTCGTACCATTAATATTTGGAAAATGATTTGGCCTGCAAAAATAGAAAAATTATGGGTTTAGGAGCCAGGTTACGAGAGGGGAAGGTTTTTAAAACACCCCCTGTAACACCCCCAAAATTTGGGCACATTATTATTATTACAAACCATATAAATAAAGTCTAAATATAAATCCTTATACAAATAATATTGTCTCCATCCAATACATAAATAACAACCGGGTAGGATCTAGGTCTTCTTCTATCCTGCGCCAGGTCATTCCCCAAGCTGGCAGCACTGCTTGCTCCATAGGCCTGTTCTCCATAGAATTGCTCCTGTTCATCTCGATAGAATGACATAATATGCCAGGGTCACCCAAGCAACATTGTGGTATTATGTCAGGGTTACACAAGTGCAACACCGTGAACAACAAGGCCCAGTAGTCTACACTACCCAAACTCTAACTACCAATTCTAGAACAATAAGTTCAAAAACCGTACTGCAGACTTGTTAACAATAAAACCACAAAATGTAACATGCGTATTCATGCGGATCAGAGTAATCATGCGCAGTAAAAGTATCTCATTTCAGTATCTCAAAACAGTGTCTCATGTTAGTTTCTCAAAACAGTTTCTCGTCTCAAAACTCATTTCAGTGTCTCAAATCCATTTCTTGTATCAGTGCCTCATTTCAGCATTCTTCTTCAAATTTCAACCAAGTCATCATCTCACACCGCTCGAAAGTTATTGGTCCGCTTTAGTCTCCTCTCAAATGGCGGTACCAACCTTTTCGCTCGAGACCCCGACTGTCGTGCATCATTGAACTTAACCAGTCTGTTTGCACGGTCCATCCGTCCCGTGACTCACACGACACAGTCCCAACCGTCTCATATCACTGAACTTAACCAGTCTGTTTATGAGGTCCGTTCACCGTGTGTTGTGCACGCTTAGCCCAGTCCTCCAAGTTCTCCCTGCGGAACTTGGGGTGGAGCTCTCGCTGCACAACCGCATTCAAATATAATCCTCCAAGTTCTCCCCGCGAAACTTGAGGTGGCATCAATATTCAAGCTTTCTTGTAATGCGTGTCGCAACCGTATCGTGAACGTGCCCAATGCATATGTTTAATATACTCAAAACCGGTTCCATGCAATGTTTCCCGTAAACATGTCTGGTAATAAAAATATTATTTTTCCTTTGTGAAAAAGACTCCATGAAATAATGCACTTTAATGCACCAATTTTTCCAAATAAACTAATTTCTCCCAAAAATCCAATTTCTTTCTTTTTCTTTCGAAACCCAACTCATTTCCTCTCTAAAAAGAAATAAATAACTAAACTTTTCTTTTTTTCCTCATAATTTCTCAAAAATTGACTTTCCTAGAATTTATGACTTGAAATCCTCTGTCATAAAACTTTTTACACCAATTTTATAAATAAATAAATAAAACAATTTTAGAAAATCTAACTTTTTCTAAAAAGAATTTCCACACTCTTATTATTTTTTCCAATAAAATTTCTAAGTAAACTTTTTAGGAAAAATCTTTTTAGCACAACAACTCACTTATTTAGAAGAAATAATCCTACTAAATTTTTAGTAGAAATTTTCTAGAAAGTTTGTGTCAGTAATTTTTTTCCACACACTTTATTTTTAAGAAACTTCTAATTTACACAAAAACAAGACTAATGAACCACTTAGAACTTGTTAGTAAACAAAAAATTGAGCCATCTCTGGGTATGATCAACCTACTAATTAGAAGTAGAACCAACCAATTAGAGATTTAATTTGAGTGAGTAGTCTACTCAATCCTAATTAGTTTTTCCCAAATACTTTAATATATAACACACTAAGAAACTTTCTAGAAAACCATGCTTCAACTTTGCCTTTCAAACCCTTCTAATCATCTTTAATCTAGTCTAATCTAATGAAACAATTCACTAATTTCATGAAGAATCATCTAATTAAAAATTAATTAGTAACCTTCTTATCTTTTCAACATGAAATCCTCTCACCGTAAGCTTTCTTGAAAACTAAGTAACAAACTTAGAAACCTTAATACAAGTATAATCTTGTTTAAACAATTTTCTAATTACAATTTAGAAAAACTATTAGAAACGACTAATTGAACTAGAAATAGCTAATTAAAAGAAAGGATAGGTATTCTACCTTAGTTTCCGGTGATTAGCTAGAAGCCGACAAGCAAATACTCCTCTCTGGTGAAATAAAGTTCCTCTAAGTAACTAACTTTCCTACTAATTAGGTTTTGTAGGAAGCTAATTATGAAGTAAATAAGGTTTACTTTAGTCGATAGTAGAGCTGGACTTTTAGAGAAAGAAAGCACAAAGGTGGAAAGCAAGAAAGGTGGTGGTTGCATGAGAGTGCATGGGTATAAATAGCCACCAAGTGAGCTCTCTCTCACTTTCCAAAACTCTCGGCCCTCTCTCCCTCTCTTTGGCCGAACTACTCCTCTCAATTGGGAGTAAATGTGCTCATTTAGTGAGCACATGGGAAGAGTACAAGTTGGTTCAACTACAACCCTAGTTTAGGTTCTAGAAATCTTAGGTCCAAGTACATTAGAATCTAGGGTGATGTAAGGGAATCTAGAAACAAATAGTTGGGAGGAAAACATAGTCATTTTCTAGGCCTCTTGTTGAGTAGAATTTTGCATGGCCACCTTTGTTCGGGGTATTTCTAATACTTAGACACAAATAATATAGCCATGTGTCTACGTAGTATCCTACATTTAGCCTTGCTAGGCCCTATGGGAAAATATTCCCCCAATTTAAGGACGAACATGCTAGAGGAAACTTGGGGACAAAGTTTCTAGGGTTTTTAGGTCTAGGTTAGTAGCATGTGCTTCAATTCAAGCACAACACACATGTGCATGCTAAACTTGGCTAATGGTTCTTCTAAAAATAGCAAGACAATTCTACCTAGTTTTGTACTAAAACCTAGCATTTAGGGGTTTCCCACTCACACACACAATACATGCATGAATCACCTTGCATTTACTCTTAATTGCATGTGCAAGAGTACAATGCTCACTCACTCTCCCTCTCTCACCCGGCTCTCTCTCTCTCTCTCTCTCTCTCTCTCTCTCTCTCTCTCTCTCTCTCCCCCTTGGTCAACACTACAATTTCCAAAGGTGGGAGGTACAAGGGAAAGTACTAAGTTAGGTTTGGACTTGGAAGAGAAATGAATATGGTGAGTAAATAGGAAGCATACTTATTACGGGATCAAAGTTGTGGGTAGCTCGGTAGTGTAATGGGTGTGTTACTTGCCTCATACACTTGCATGCATGGCTTGAAATACCAATTAACTAATTAAAAAGGAATTTTATTAATTTATAAAGGAAATAATCCAATTATAGGAAATTAAAAATAATTTATTGAATTATTTAATCGAAATTTTATTTAAAAAAATAGGGTCGTTACAACCCCGCTCGCCCAATTAAAAATTGGTCATTACTCAATGCTTTGGTGGGATTTTTTTTTTTATCGCTTAACTTTGTTCACATAAATAATGAGAGATAACAATTAACAGGAATCGATAAACAAATGAACTGTTAACTGAAAATCATTTGAGAGGAATAAAATTCTTTTTTTTATTCTGCCACGCATCAGTTTTATTTAAGAAAACGTCATAGGTTTAAGGGAAAAAATGATTGTTTGAAAGGCGAAGTGTACCCAATAAGCCTTCTTATTCGTTGATTATTAATTAATCAAGAAATTTAAAGTATTGGAATTTGATTATTAATTAATCAAGAAATTTAAAGTATTGGAATTTGATTATTAATCTATCGAGAAATTTAAAGTATTGAAATTCGTATCTATTTTTATTTCTTATTTTTTATAAAAACAGGACTGTCGTGCGGCAGCGTCAGGAAAACCAAAATGTTATTTTTCTGGTATTTTTCTGGAAGAACTTGATAAAATACTTTGAAACTTCCTTTCCTCCTCTGGTTTCTTTGACACCACAACTTTCACCTTGAAGCTTGACTGGATTTGGTGACTTCCCTCAGAAAAACAATAACTTCTCACACAATGATTTTTACCTTCGAAAAGCTATGAACAAATAGTCCTTTGATTGGTTTGAAACCTTGAGCTTTTGAGTGTACAAATTAAGATTTGGTGGAGAGTTTTTGGAATGTTTGAGGAGAGTATGGCTATATACGGTGTTTTCAAGTGGTTGACATGGAGAGGGAGAGCTTCCGGGGAAAAAAAATGAAGGAGAGAACTTCTTGATATCGAAAACGGGAGGGACTTTCCTTTTTTTTTTTTTTTCTTGAAAATGGAAGAGGAGTAGTTTTTTTATAGGCAAAATAGGAGTAAGCTTGGCCAGGAAGCAAAAAAATCCGACCTTGCTGTGGGGAGCAAGCAAACTTGGCCTCCAAGCATTTTTTTGGGACTGTCGTACGGCTATACTGACTTCCGTATGGCACTGTACGGATTGCCAAAAATGCCAAAACTTCACGGGGCTCTCCTGGGTGCTACCAAACTCAGTTTCGTGCGTGGCTGGACCGTTGAAAAGCTTGTTAAATCTACTTTCTAACCTAAGTGGTTTGGACCCAAAATAATTTGTACATCAAAATCTATGACGATTTCACCGTCAGGCGGTCGAAAAATAAGTCGTTTTGGTAAAATCCTCACATCTCCCTCATTTTAAAACGAATTTTATTATATATCGATAGAGAGGGTTTTTAATGTACTAGAAGATGGTGTATTCTAGGGTTTGCTTTGAAGAGGCTTTCCTTTGGGTTTTTGAAATAGAAATAGCATCGTTCAAGCTTCCAAGAATTTTTCGATTCGTTTCATGATTGGGGAGTTAAAGATGCCCGTGGATTTTTAAATTGGGGTGTCTACAAATATTCCTACAGAAAAAAAAAAGAAATGGAAAATTATATTTCAAATGGCACAATTCATATAGACATAATACTAATAATTGTGTTACTTTTCGAAATTGTGTGCAGGACCTGATTCAGAAACAGAAAGGGATGTTGCAATTTGATAAGGGTAATCCAGATGTTATGGGAATAAATATTGATCCATTTCCACATGTTGACATCAATATGGTTACAAGTAAATAAAGCCAACAGACTATCATCCAATGTTGAGAGGATTAAACAGAAAGAAGAATGTATGGAGCAATGTTTTAAAACCCGGACCGGAAGGCGACCCGGAAAAGGAGCTGGGCGGACGGGTCACCGGTCGAACCGCGGTCGAACCGCTATCGACCCGTGACGTCATAATTACGTCATAAATATATATTTTTTAATATACAAAATAATAAATATTAGGAAAAAAATTACAAACAAATTCCTAAAAATTTCCAAAAATTCCCTAAATATTTCAAAAAAATTCACATTATTGTCATCAAATTTTCTCTTCACTTTTAACGCAAAAAAAAACATTATACACAAATGACAATACCATCATAGCTTAACACAAATGGTAAAATTGACATCATAATCTCTAAAAATATGAAATAACAATCCAAATCGATACATAGAACTCAAAAATAGCAAAAACAAACTTGTTCAGTTCATCATCAGTCATCACCTAATGAAAGCAATGTTTTTTTTCTTTTTTTCAGCCTAAGTCTTTCGGCGACCGTGCTCAAGCCAAGAATCTTCATCTTCATCCTCATCCTCATCCTCATCCTCTTGCATGTTACTAGTGCTCAAATTTTGACCAAAAGATCCAATGTCAAGATCATCTCCAACCTCTAACACTTCATCAGCATCATCCTCTACAGTCGATATAAAAACATTATTTTGTAATCATTTTAGTAGCGAATTATAAATAGTCACATACGAACAAGAAATACTAACCATCACGTCGACCACGACATTGCCTCTTATTTTGTGGAGGCAAATCTTCTTCTTGAAGCATTTTTTCTAACTCGTCGTAATCGAGAAGTGGTGGCTCTTCTTCTTCATCAACAATCCAAAATTCGGTCTTATCAATACTTTCAATGTCAACCGGATCATAATTCTTTTGTTTGTAGAAATGCCTATAAAGATATTGTACACAAGTAAGATTATTTGTATGAAAACTTAACTAATCATTCGTATATAAATGAGAGATTGATTTACCTATTTTTCAATCGCAAGTTATAGTGGACATAAACAAGATCATTAAGCCTTTGATGCTCCAATCTATTCCGCTTCTTTGTATGGATACGTTCAAAAACACTCCAATTCCTCTCACATCCGGAAGAGCTACTAGTTTGGCTAAGAATTCGAATTGCCAACTTTTGCAAGTTTGGGGTACTATGACCAAACAACTTCCACCATTCATCTATAATCAAGAATGAACAAGTAAATTAATGAAATAAATCAATTCAAAGAACACAAAAAGATGGAAATGAATAATACTCTTACCAGGTTGTGTCTTCTTGGATGAACTAAGAGCAATTTCTCTTCCAAAGCTTTCTAACTTATCTCGGTACACTCTAATTTCATCCATGATCTTCCTCTTAGTTCCAGAACTTGTGATTTTGTCGTCAACCACATCAAGAAAACCAGCCATGACCTCTGGTTTTCTACAAAATGATTCGTTATCATATTGAAAAGCAGGGTTCAACCAATAAGCTGCAGCATGTATATTTTTGCGCAATTGCCTATCCCAACGAGCTTTGATGATAGTAGTAAAAGGCCTGTACAACGACTTCTTCTTCTTGAACATACTCTTAATACCCAGACGTGCCCGATACATGCCTTCATAAACATATCCAATGTTAGGCTTTTCATCTCCATCTACAATACGCAATAGACGCATGAGTGGCTCAACAATCTTAACAATAATGAGGCATTCATTCCAAAACTTGTTATCCAAGATGATAGCCATAGCCTCTTTCCCTTTTTTCTCTTTTGCATACCTTGAACTACTGAAATCCTTGCTTGTCGCCAAAGCTTGCAAATCACACTTATGCTTTTGAATACTATGCAGTGCAATGAAAGTAGTAGCAAAGCGTGTTACTCCTGGTCGCACAATTTCAGTCCAACCTGGCCTTTTCCTTAACCAAGCTAGCAACCAGGGACGATTGTAAATATACCTTGTCACCGTTGATGCTGTATTGGCCAACTCTTGCACATCATTCTTCTCTGCAATTTCACCTAAGACCAAGTTCAAGCAATGTGCTGCACACGGCGACCAATTTATTGTCTTGTACGTTTCATAGACAAGTCTCCCAGCAGCAACATAATTGGCTCCATTATCCGTCACCATGTGAACAATATTACTTGGTCCCACCCACTCAATAATCTCTTGAAATAATTTAAAAAGAGTGGGAGCATCTTTAACAGCATCAGAAGCATCAACAGATTTCACAAAGTTAATTCCTTTCTGTGAATAGACAAGAAAATTGATAAGAGTTCGTTGTCTACCATCTTTCCAACCATCACCCATAATAGTACATCCAGCCTCTTCCCAAGTGTTTCTTAAAGAGTCAATAAACAATTGAAGCTCTTTCTTGTGGTCTGTCAATAAAGGAACTCGAAGTTGATGGTACGTGGGAACCTTAAATCCTGGACCAATAGATATTGCTGCATCAAACATGGACTGAAAATAGATGGAGTTACAAGCATTTATAGGAATGCAAGTATCATAAAAAAATTTCCCAACAGCCATATGGGCCCTGTGCACAGCTGCTTTCGTTGCAAGGGCACTTTTGATAGATGGTTGAGAGCCCGGAGCGGTCCTTGGTGCAAAATAATTACCTATTTTGGGAATTTCTGTAGCCTTCCCCTTCCCCTTCCTTGTCATTAGCGCTCTACTCTTATTTCCACTGCTACCACAAACTTCAACAACATCGTCATCATCTAAATCATCCCCCTCAAAAGGACAAAGTGATGGACCATATGGATTAGATTCCTCATACTTGTCTTGACTTTCCTTTTTCTTATCACTGATAGCTTTCAAAGATTGCTCCATTTCATACTTGACATCGGCGCTTACTTTTTTACATGCTCCCACCTCACCCGTCCTCCCCGCAAGATGCTGTTTCATTCTATTTATCCCTCCGCCTTTGATACATTTCTGACAATACAAACATGTAAGAGTCTTCTTACCATTGGGATCTCGTCCCTCACATACATGTCCCCATGCTGGATCAGTTTTTCCCCTTGTTGCTGCGGAAGAATTTGCAGTCGAATCCATTTGGGATGACATTCAACAACTGCGTAATAAAAAAAGAGTACAAGTTATAATTTTATTTGGGTAATTCAAAGCTAACTATGATTGCGTGTGCACGTGGGAGACATTAAATTATTACCATATCAACATGGGAGACACAGATTTTAACATTGTTTAACAACAATGCATTAAACAAGGTTATATCAACATGTGATTATCTAACGCCTTGGATATTGTCACGTGATGTCCAAAAAAATTTCCCACCAAATAATGACGTGAATTTCATTTGGTTTCTCGTAAAAAAATTAATTTTTTTAAAGTTCCCCCTGGAAATCTATGTTGCCTTCCTTTCTTTTCTTTTACCAAACAAATTTCAACAGTTCTTGGGTTTGCATATTTATTTCATCCCCTCATTTCCTTCTCTGTTTGTCATGCATAATTAATCACAGGGAATTTTGTTGATCCCATGAATTATGAGCAAGGTATTGGGGCTTGATACTGAATTAGGATGGATGGATGGATTGTTTTACAGAATGTTGCTTGTGGAATGAGAATAGCATTTATAAAAGGCACACAAGAAAAATCATAAGATAACTATGAGTTGATAAAACTAAAAGTATTAATTATGCATTACATACTACATCAACACTTAATTATTAAATGTCTAAAAAGGTTTTTATTTTATTGATACTTCTTAATGAAAAAAATTTCAAGCTTATTATTGACAATTGTACGGTTGTACCATGCATGTGCCCACTGCCCAATACTAATCTTTATTCTTTGCGAGTTTGCGGTGAAAACGTTGCTTTGGTACTCAGCTAATAGCAGTATAGGATTGAATCATCTCAATATATTGTCACTGTATGCATGAAATGCAATATCGCACAAAGAACTCAGATTGACCGCGTCAAGTATGATTGACGGAGATTTTATTTATCACATAAATTAGTAGCTATGATTGACAAAGATTTTATTTATCACATAAATTAGTAGCTTTGCTATTCGCAAAGAATTGGCGTATAGAAGAAGAAATTTCATACCTTTAATGGTGGTAAATTGAGCTTGCCGGAGCACTGTGGTGCCGGAGTGGGGTGCCGGAACGGCGGAACACTTGCTGCCTGAAGCACCGTGGTGCCGTTGTTTGATCGTCGAGAGAGATTGCTGTTAAAGGGGGGGAGAGAGAGAGAGGGAAGTCGAGACTCGAGAGATGGAGGGGGGCATGCAGTGCTTCCTGGTGGTAAACTTGGTAGGCGGCTACGTGGTAGAAGATGTAGAACAGTAGAAGAATCTGGGGAGGCACGGGCAGCCCTATTTTTTGATAAAATATATAGATAGTCAAAACCCGGCCGGTTCTGTCGAACCGTGAACGAGCCGATCGGTTCCCGGTTCAACCGCTGGGCCAATCCGGTTTTTCATTTTTAGAGCGGTTTTTAACTCAAAACGGTTTTGGGGGGTCGACCGGACCGTTGCCTTGACCGGTTCTCGGTTCAACCGGTTCGACCGGCCGGTCCGGTCCGGGTTTTAAAACCTGGGTATGGAGATTGATGAAAGAACCTTGTGTTAAAAGGTAAGAAAGTTATCTTTTGCTCAAATGTGATCGAAAGATCAAAACAAGAGGGGCAATGATAGCAGAGGAAGAACAAAAGAGTGGATTCTCTCAGGGTGGTTCAAGGTTTAATATTGTGGATGGCAATGGCCTACAAAGCTTCAATGGACCAGAGTTGATCTATGAGGGAATAGACCCTAGTAACTTTTTCCAACATAAGCACAACATTACAATGGACCAAGAGATGGTCCATTATTTGTTTAAAGGGGAAGCAATAATACTTGCCAAACAAAGAATGCCAAAACCCTATAGAAACTTTAAAGGTGAAGGGCCTTATATAGGTTAGCAAAGTAGAGGAAGAGGTTCTTATACCCATGGAGGGAATCAACCTAGGATGGTTGTGCCTCCTAATCCTGAACATCGTATGTGGGATACTGTAAGACTTCCTTAGTTTCTTGTTGAAGGATGGTACACTCCAGTAACTAACACTAGAAAAAGAAGACTTCAAAGGAAGTTTGCAGGAAGAATATATGGTAATCCATGGGATCTTGCTAAAAACCTTGGTGAAAGCTTTGGTTCAAAACAGCCACAAAATTTTATTTGGACTAGAGAATCAAATGAAATTAATAAGAAACAAATGTCTGCCCACATGCATGGGGGAAAAAGGAAGTTTCTACCCATATGCATGGGGGGCAGAATAGTTAGAATGAAAATCCTACCCAAATAATTAAAGGGCAAAAAAAAAAAAAAAGAATTGATAAAGGGCTTGAAGAAAAAGATAGCAGAATTCCAATAGGTTCTGATGTCTGAAAACGACAAAGTTTCTATTCAGATGATAGTAAAGAGAATCTTATCATTCTTATGGATGAAAAATAAACATTTGCAGACTCTGCAAAGACTGATTTTGTGGATAGATTGGCTACAATCTAGTTTGGGTCAATACCAACTAATTTAGATTACAACACGATTATAGTTTTCCCAAAAACTTTTCAGGCAAGACCTAATCAACCAATTGAGTTAGAAGGTGGTATAGAAGATAAAAAATAAGATGGTGTTATATAGTACTAAGATCTCCTGATAGTGCCTTGATAAGGCATTTAAAACCATTGTATATTAATATCTATATCAATAGACAACCTATTAATAAGAATTTAGTTGATAATGGGGCTATTGTTAAAAATTTTCCATCGAAAATGTTAAATAAAATATGTAACGACCCTGATTTTTGCTAAATAAAAATTTCATTTATTAAATTGATTTTTCTTTTCTTTAATAAATTACTTAAAGTTATTTTTTATAATAATTATTTTGGGTCAATAATTATTTTTTAATTAGTGTGTGTGTGTGTGTGTGTGTGTGTGTAGCTAGTATATTATGTATATATTAGTACTACTACATTTCCTACTAGATTTTCTCCCATTAATTCCTTGATTTTCCTAGGATATTAGCCATGCACGTGAAGGAAAGAGGGAGGAAGCTTCTTGATTACTTACTCACCAAGTATAAGTGCACTATATTTACATGCATGTGCAAGAATCTCTTAAAGTGAAACCCTAAGATTTTCTCTAAGATTCCCTCATTAAAACCTAGTGATTTCCTAAGATTTTGCCTAGATTTCCTAAGATCTTGCTAGATTATATAGGATTGTATTGTAGAGGAAGCTTCCTATTTGCACATGTTATATGTAAGTGTATATACAATGTATCTACCAAGAATCCCATGGGATTCTCCACTAGATTTTCTCCTAGATTTTAGGTTAGGTTTGGCTAAAAAAGCCAACTTAACTTTTTGTTTTGTCCTTATTTGATTTTTTTTGCATTTGTTCGTTTTGCATCGATTTTTTGAGTATTATTAGTTCGTCTTGGCGAGAGGAATCCAACAAGGTAAAAGATTATGACTAGAATTTTCAATTTTTTGAATAAGATCAAAAAAAGTGTAAAAAACTGACATTTGGCTTATTTTTGTCTTTATTAAAAAAAATTATGATTAGATCATAATTTTTTACTTTTTTTATTCCTCTCGCCGAGATGAACCAATAATATACAAAAAGTTGATGAAAAACTAAAAAACATGAAAAAAATCAAATAAAGACGAAAAATAAACCAGATAACTTTTTAGGCAAAACCTCACCTTATTCCAATTTAATGGGAAGATTCACACAATATTCACTTAGATTTTCTAGATTTAGTAGCCTAGTAGGGTTTTTCTCTCCTAATTTTTAAAGGAATATATTCCCTCATTAATTAAGAGAATATATTCTTATTCTCTTATTAATACCCTAGGTTTTCTATAGACATAGTAGACTTATTAGGCATGTGACTTATTAAGTGTATAACTAGTACCCAAAACTCCCTAAAACAAAAGTGGTCATGCAAAATTATACACTACTTAGAACTCTAGAAATTTCCTAGAAAGTGACATGAGATTCACTTGATAAAAACCCTAGATTTTTACCATGAAAACCCTAAGATCTACTTGTACCAAGCCTAGGATTTGCCTGGGATTTTATTCTCCAAAATCCCACAATATCCTAGATTTTATTCTTGCATTGAATTTAGGAAATTTCCTAAAAATTGGAGGGAGTGGGGGCCGGCCAATAAGAAAGGGAAAGGGTGCCATCCCATTGCCTATAAATAGAGCCACTCCCACACTTGTTTTCTCACACCAAAAACTTTTCTTCCTCTGTAGTCTTATAGTAGCTTTCTAGTAGAAAAATTCTTGAGTTTTTCAAGAAAAACTCAAAGTGTTCTTCCATATTCAACGTACAACCACCACCAACCTAACTTATTCGGCTTCCGATTAACACTCGGAAATTAAGGTAGATTTTTCTATCTAATCTTGATTAGTTAATTTTATGCCGTTACAATGCTCATTGTAATATTAATTTTTCCTTAAAGTTACTTACCATTTTTCCGGAAAGTTAGTTCTTGTTCTACAATGCTTACAGTAAAAGTTAGTGGTGATTAAAGTAACATTTTTCCTAATTTCACAGTCATTATAATGCCCAAGTTAAGATTAACTTATCAAATCATGCTGTTATAATACCCGGATAAAAATTGACTTTTCGAAATTACGCCATTATAATGCCAGAATAATTTTCAGAAAATGTGACCGACTAAACTTTTTCTTAAAGTAACTTCACTCAAGTAAATGTTTTGACTAAGTTTGGACTGTGAGACAACCCAACGCTAACACGCTTGAAAGTCTATCAAAACGACAAGCTTCGCGATGTCTAAGAAAGGAATGGTGATTCTAACTAGACTCGTCCGACCATCCAATTTGGGACTTTTCTGGTTATTTCATTTGTCTAGAGAAGGTCGCAAAAGAAAATAAATTTTATAAATGACTTCATAATCTATCAGTACTGTTTTCAGTTGAACTCTAGACTTGTTTTGAAAGAGATACTAGCGCGTAGGAAAGGTGTTATTTTATGGGACACGTTTTTTGACGAAATTAAGATGCATTGACACGACATGAGTTTTATAAATAATGCTACAAAATCATGTCAGGATACAATATCGACACGACACGGTTTACGAGAAAATGATTGAGTAGCATTGATGAGAAATGGAGATGAGAATGAAAATGGATTGATTGATGGGAATAAAAACGACAGTGCAGCTTTATCGCCGCCTGTGGACGGTGCAGGGAAAAATATTTTTGTTTTGAAAAATGATTTTTGGAAAATAATTTCAGATTGAAAAAGGATTTATTCCCGAGAAATCTTTAAAAAAAATTTTAGAAGATAGTGACTCTCGTGCCGCTGTTCTGGAAAATAATTTGGCCTGTGAAAAATAAGGAATTTTGGGTCCGGGAGCTAGGTTACGAATAATGAAGGTTTTTAAAGCACCCTGTTCACCCAATTTTAAAAATGGTCTCTACTCAATGCTTTGTGGGATTTTTGGAAAATATTTCATTGCTTAATTATGATATATAACAATATGCAATCATAATTGATAAAAGACGATGCAAGAGCATAAAAAGTAAATTAATGAAAATTATTTTCGGATACGGTGAGGGGATAATAAAAGAAGAAAACTTCACTTTGTTTCATGCGAACCATTAAGAAAAATAAAAGATTTCAGGAGAAAAGGGATGAATTAAGAGCTTAACCATGAAAACATTATTGTTTTTCTTTTCTCCACTGCCATGCAGCAGTTCCTTCACCACCATGCATCATTTGTAGACAAAATTTGAATACCAATCCCATCTTCTGACTAAACCAATTTCAAGTGATAAAAATCTTTTTATTTCCAGTGATTAGACAATTCAAAACTTGGAATGTAATAAAAAAATAAATAAATAAATAAATAAATAAAAAACTTCTGTCATCAAGTAATCCAGAAACTTGAAATGTCAGAAAATGAAAATCTCTTTGTGAAGGATACCACAGCACGGCAGTGCTCAAACAATTTTTTTTTTTTTTTTGTAATTTTATTTTCAAAAATTCTTAGGAAAGGAAAAAGAAAGACCACTTTTGAAGTAATATGTATCCAACTAAGTCCTTCCCACCTGATTATGGATTAACCAGGAGGTTCTGGGATCTGGAAAATTTTTTGTGCACGAGAACTACCGTGCCATGCAAGAAAACTGCCATGCGGCAGTGATATAGCATGGCACAGCAGTATGAAAAAAAATGATTTTGATTTTTTTGTAAAAAAATGTTGGCACACCAAGCCTCCAAAATGATATTAAGTGATCATTTCAGATGCTAGGATAGCCTCCCCTCAGGCTCAGGTTAACAAGACCATAACTGTCGAACAAAAGCTTCTACCTTTGTAAGTAAAAAATTTCCAAGAAAATCCTTTAATGCACGGAACTTCTTTTGAACCCGTCAAATAACCGGGTGGAAACCTTCGGGCAAGTTTTTAGGTGAGGCTATTGGTTGGAGTTTTTGAGATGGTTTTCAACAGGGACTTCGAGATGGTAAGTGTAGGAGAGGATCAGCGCGAGACCTCCCGTTGACCCGAGTCAACGTTGACCCACCATTGAAATCATGACAAGTGTCACCCAGGTGACACGATGTCCGCGCGACACGTGGCACTCTTCGCGCATGTCACCGTGCGGGGGGTCACTGGCGCGGACGCAGGCTTTCGTGCAGGGGGGCCACCGACGCGGAACCCTCTTGCACAAGGCGCCTCCACGGCGTGTACCCTACACCCATCAAGGGCGGTGCTTGAGCAGCCATGGGCCATCCAAACAGGAGAATAGCCCATGGCTCAGGTGACTAGCGCGGTTCAGAACGTGAGCGAGAACGCGAGAAGCTAGTCCCACTTAGCCCAGGTAATCATACCTGCTGCGGTCTGAAGGCAGCACCCCAGGGGGCCCCCTGAGGCTTGGCTGGGTACAGGCGCGACTGACCAGGTCACGACCTTGCCCTTACGGGAATAAGGGAGATTTAGTGGCTTGGTGGCTATAAAGAACAAGAGGATCGCTGCAGCGGGGGAATGGCTCGTCACCGCGTGGGGCAGTTGCGCTGTGATGACGTCACCCGTACGGTCAGGTTGTACGGAAAGGACACATGTTATCATATTATAGGATGACAGCCTGGCACCTGATCGTTGGTCCAAAGTGCCTATAAATATGGGACATTCCCTTTCAATGCCCAGAGGTTGGTGAAATCCTGGCAGAGGCATATGCCATTCTAGAGAGAGAAAAGGGCAATCAATGAATGAGAGGAGAACATTCTCTCTAGTGAGATTTCAGCCCCATCTCCTAGGTCAGCAAGGGTATTATGGATTAGACTGAGAGCAATCCACTGCCTTAGTTCTTTATGTACACACTTGCTTTGTTCTTCACGCTTCCTCTAGACCACCCTATTCTCTTTCTTACTGTGTCTTTTACTGTTAACTGTCCATACCTCTCCAGCTCATCATTTGACCAAAGCAAGAACTCATCCCCTACATTCAGGCGACTCTGCTGGGGAAGTTGTTTAGTTGATGGTAAACACTAAAAGTGGTCTACAAACTTCAGGCATGGCAGCACCAGTAAACCACGCCAACCTTGTCCTCGACGGTCCACCGATAGTAGAGGATGCCACGTCCAATCATGGAGGAAACGAAGGAGGAGGAAACCAGGGAGCTCCAGCCATGGAGATAATCCAAGCCATGCAGGTCAGAATCACCTAGATGCAAACCACTCAGACGCAGCTACTCGCCGCCATCGCCGGCCTCACTGAAGTCATCACGGCCGCCCAAGGAGAGAGAAAACCAAAACAACATTTCCCTCCCTCCCAAGCCCAGATATTCAACCACCATACTCCATTGCTATTCTCTAGATGCCATATCCAGAGGGGTACACCCCACCTAAGTTCACCAAATTCGATGGCAAAGAGGGTAACGCACAGGAGCATGTGATGCGGTTCATTGAAACCCTAGGAGCCTTCTCTGGAGACACAAATCTTAGGTTAAGAGAATTTTCTAAATCTCTGACCAATAGGGCATACACGTGGTACGTCAACCTCACTCCATACTTAGTGCTGTCGTGGGAAGATATGGTTAGCCATTTTTACGCCAAGTTCTTCCAGACGCGAGAGAAGATAACCAGTCTGTCGTTGGTGAAAGAAACTCAGGGCCCTAGTGAAGATATCATTGATTACATCAGGCGGTTCCAAGACCGCGCAGTCGACTGCCTTGAGCCAGTCGAGGAGGAGTATTTGGTGGAAATCTGCACAACTGGACTCCTGCGTAAGTACCAGCCATTTTTGGTTAATGTCAAGATTCAAATGTTTGCCGCTTTGTTAGAGGCATCATACAAGCTGCGCCATACTGTAAAACCACCCGCGCGGGAAGGCTGGAAGCCCAGAAAGTCTCACTCCATTTCCGCAACTGCAACTTCCGCTCCATCTTCGGGTAAGTCTCAGGGGGGAAGAGGCAACGGTGGAAATGGCAACGCACGTGGTGGATGGAGTAGCAACAGCAACGGGCGCGGCGATTGGAAGAAGCAAAAAGTGTACAAGGAGAATATAAGGGCCCTAGATTATCCCTGCAGCATCGAGGAGGTAAAAGCATTGGTAAAAGAGTGGATTGCGGATGGTGGCCTTACACTACCAAATATTGAGGTGGCACCATCACGCGCAGACAGAGAAAGCCCTAACTATTGCATGTTCCACAGACACACCAAGCATCCCACCAGTGATTGCTGGACCCTAAAGAGAATTTTCAAGAAGAAATCGGATAACAACGAGTTGAGGATCACCACTAAAGCTTAGGACGTGCGCACTCATCCCTATCTCGAGCATGGGACAGCCAACATGGCTGAATGCTTCGAATTTGTGCGTGAAATAGAGGAGGACAATTATGGTTGTGATTATGATTACGATTATGACCACGACCATGATTACGATTATGAGGAAGCGTATATGACGTCCTTCTATGATGAGCTTGATGATATTGCTGGGTATAATACTCCGACGGTGGCCACTCCCGATCCAGAGAGTGGAATCAAGATCTTGCAAAACAGTACAAAGTTCAGACAGTTCTATGATGGAATGGGGTTCAAGCCCAACGCGAGATTCCAAATGACGAAGGCAATCCTGGCCATCGCGCAGGATGGCCACGAGGCATGTGCCGCGCAAGGAGGGTCCCTCCCCAGAACTATCAAAGATGAGTCAAATGAAATTTCATTCTCTGACTCTGATAGAAGGATTTTGCACCCGCACAACAGGCCTTTACACGTCACGGCACGAGTCAATGGTGCGGAATTGAAGCGAGCCTTCATGGATGGAGGAGCTTCCATCAATATCATGCCTATGTCTACTTTGCAAAAAGTTGGGATCCCGGAGGATCGGATTGTAAAATCGTTGATAGGAATCACTGGGTTCCAAGGAGACAAGAAGGAATCCCTGGGGTACGTCATTGTCGATCTTGCAGTCGGGCCTATCCGCACTGCTACTAAATTCCATATCATTGACGCACAAACAAACTACCACATAATATTGGGCCACAGTTGGATGCATCGCTTCGCGGTCATCCCATCCAGCTATCATCAATGCCTGAAGGCAATATGGGCTGGAAAGAAAGTTACTGTCGCGGCATCTGAAAGGCCATTTGAAGTGAGCGAGGCTCACCTGTCTGACTCAGTATACTTCACTGAGATGGAAGAAATGCCTAGCGCGACAATCGCCAGGCCACTCAGAGTAAAAATGCCCAAATGGGAAGACATTAAAGGTGAAAAAGAGGTCTCCACGAGCAAGCGGAGTTCGTTTGCAGAAAGCGCCTCAGGACCAAGAAAAATCACCAAGCTCAAAGAAGGTGGAAAGACCGTGTACTGCTTGTGACGGGGCGATGGGCCAGATGTTTCTACAACAGCGTCTGACCCGCGGTGCCTAGAGGCAGAAGGAACAGAAGAAGATAGGAATTTAACGCAAGAAAAGGTGGTTAAACCAAAGCCGGCTCCGGAGTGTATGCAGGATGGCCCTAAGCCACAGCCTGAAATGTTGGAGGAGGTCAATCTCAGAGAAGGAGAGGGTACTCCGAGGCCCGTCTTCATCAGCGCGGCGCTCAAGAGTGGCATCAAAAAGAGGCTCATTCAATTGTTGCAGCAATACAGTGATGTCTTCGCTTGGCACTATGAGGAAATGCCAGGGCTGGACACCGAGTTGGTTGTTCACCACCTGAACGTCTTCCCTAATTCTAAACCAATCAAACAGGGGGCGTGCAAGTACCAGCCGGAGCTGGAAGAGAAAATCAAAGAGGAAGTTGAGAAACTAAGGAAAGTCTGATTCATCTAGCCTATATAATACCCGCTATGGCTGGCAAACATTATGCCAGTAAAAAGAAGAATGGCCAGATACATGTATGTGTCGACTTCCGCGACCTCAACAAAGCCTGTCCAAAGGATGAATTTCCTTTGCCGCATATCGATACATTGGTCGACTCCACGTCGGGGCACCAAATGTTCTCCTTCATGGATGGCTTTAGCGGTTACAATCAAATCAAAATGGGGGCAGAGGACGCGAAGAAGACGGCTTTCAGAACACCATTGGGCAATTTCCATTATATTGTTGAAGACTACGTAGACGACCTCGTGGTGAAATCGAAGGAGAAGTTCGATCACACGGATCATCTGGAAAAAGTGTTTACAAGATGCAGAAAGTTCAACATGAGGATGAACCCGTTAAAGTGTGCGTTTGGTGTTGTGTCAGGGAAGTTTCTGGGATTCCTGGTCCATAGACATGGGATAGAGGCAGATGATGCAAAGTTAAAATCCATTGTTGAAATGCCGCCCCCACACTCCCAGCGAACGCTCAAGAAGTTTCTGGGGCGGGTCTCCTATTTGCATAGATTCATTCCCGCACTAGCAGAAATCTTAGCACCCTTCAGTAACCTGCTAAAGGGTAGAGCGAAATTCCAATGGGGCGCAGAGCACCAGTGTGCGTTTGAGAGAATCAAGGCCGTCTTGGTCTCCCCACAGACCATGATCGCACAACAGAAGGGCAAACCCCTTATCCTGTACTTGACGTCCACCCCGAGATCCATTGGGGCCCTACTCATGCAGGAAGTTGACGGCAGGGAAAGGCCAGTATACTATATCAGCATGGGAGCCGAAGAGCGGTACACTCCAGTAGAGCGGCACTGCCTAGCGTTGGTCTTTACAGTGCAAAAACTACGTCACTACTTCTTGTCTTTCAAGATCCACTTCGTGACAAAGAGCGACCCAGTACGCTACCTGCTGTCGTAGCCAGCCCTCACAGGAAGGGTGGCCCATTGGCTTTTAGCTCTGGCTGAGTTCGAAATAACTTGCGTCACCCCTAAGGCAATCAAATGCCAAGCGCTTGCCGATTTACTGGCACATTTCCCTAGCGGACAGTGCGAACCAGCCAGGAAGAGTTACCAGGAGATGGTTTCGAAGCATTAGCAGCCGCGTCAGTTACTTGGATGCTAAGCTTCGATGGGGCCGTAGGAGGTGGTGCGGGAGGTGCCGGAATAGTCCTCACCAGCACGGACGGTCAACATGAATACCTCGCATACAAGTTGTCCTTCCAGTGTTCAAACAATGAAGCAGAATATGAGGCACTGATCCTGGGACTTCTCGCAGCCATTGCAAAAGAGATAAAGTCCCTCAAAATTGTGGGGGATTCAAAGCTCGTAATTCTACAAACTGAAGGCGTTTACGCGCTTAAGGAGCCTACCCTTGCCCCATACAAGGCCACGGTACAGAGATTGATGCAGCATTTTGATAAAGTAGAAATCATTCATAAACCCAGATCAAACAACAGGTTCCCTGATGCACTTGCCACACTGGGAGCGAAAGTTAAGTTCAATGAAGAAAGAGTAGCCATAGAAATTGTCAAAAGAACAGAGCCATCAATTGCCGATGAGATGAGCAAGGAACAAGCTATTATGGGATGGCAAGAAAAGTTGATGAAACAGCTCGCTACCGGGCAAGGCGACATCCCCTTGGCAAAATTGGCACAATTTGCCATGATCGGGAAAAGCTATATTTCCGCAGCCCTCAAGGGTGGCTCGCGCGGTGCATTGGACTACAAGAGGCCAAGGCCAGGTTGTGTCAGATCCATGATGCAACTTGTGGAGAAAATGACGTCTCTCTTTACCGGAGGGTTCAGAGACAAGGCTACTATTGGCCTAGCATGAAAGCAGATGCTGCAGATGTGCTAAGGAATTGCGAGAGGTGCACCCTGGCCATCCCAGCGCAGGAGTGCTGTTTCTCAGTGGAGCAGGACTGGAGATAGAAATACATCGATTTCCTACAGGAGGGTGCTGTAGACACCCCAATTTTGGATACCCGTGCATGCCCGATGACGAACGAACGATCAAACTACCTTGGAACTTGTCCAGAAAATTGGGAACTCAGCCTCACAGGCTGCACGGCTCCTGTCTCAAGCCGTACGGCTCATCCTTTTCCATACAAGCCGGGCGGCCCCTCCCTACAAGCCGCACGGCTCCCCCTGGGAGCCGCACGGCTGGTGTTGTTATCTTCTGAAAAATTCCTGACAAACCAGACGTTCAGGAATATCATCATTAATCGACCACCGAATATCATCATTTTATTCCCTTAAATCCGGTTATAAATAGAGGCATCCTCTTCCTCTCAAAACACACCGAAAAATCATACCCCGAGAGAATTTCCGTTCGATTTCCCGACGAAATTATCGTTCGAAACCGCCAGTAAAATTCCCGAAACTTCACACTCTCCATTCCCTTTCGATTTCTCCATATTACTCCCATTCATACCAAATCTTGATCCTACGAGTTCAAACTCGAAGAATCCGAAGTTTTCAACCTCTGTTTCGAGTTCCAGAAAGGTATAAATCGTTTTCGAATTACGATTTTCGAATCGTGGCTCTCCGAGGGCATCCCCGAGTTAATAATGGTTGCAACAACCGTATCTTAACTCGGTAAACCATTTTCGAAACAAAAACCGGCTTTTCGGAGCCGTACCGGGCGATTTTTCTCGATAAACGCACGGCACGATCCGTATCGGAAATAAGTTTCACTTCAATAACTTGTTTACAGACAAAAACAGCTTATTTGGAGTAAATTTGAAGAAGAAAATCAAGTTTTGAACGGGTTTTGGACTCATTGGTCCTGAAACAAAAGTTTTGAAAATAGGGCTGTACACAAGCCGCGCGGCTTGTAGTGTAGGCCGCACGGCCCCTGTGTAGGAGCCGCACGGCTCCCATTTAAAACCAAAAATTTTTACTCTGTTTTCCCCTGTTCGTACCCTGTTTCACTGTTATTTTTCTGCAACTTTTTTTTGTTTATTACACTTTTCCCCCTTTATTTTCTTGTTATTGCTATTTAGTCCTCTTTGTTTAAATTTCATTTCTGTTATGATTTTAATTTATCTCTTTATTTGCATGTTTAATTGTCAGGGTTTTCAATAAAATATTTTCTACAAAAATCCCACAAATTATTTAGTAGAGACCGAGAATTTCTTGGGCGAGCGGGGTGCTTTTCAATAAAACCTTCCCCGCGCGTAACATGGCTTCCGAATCCAAAAAGAATCTTTTCGCAGATCAAATCTTTTCCAACGTGGCATGAGAGTCAACAATTATTCTTAAAACGGTTTCTCGAGTACCAAACATTTTCTAAAATTAAACCCCGGGTGGCGACTCACACATTTTTTTTTTTGTTTTCACATCCAACCTTCGAGAGGAGCCGCGTGGATCTCACCGTCCACAGGTGCACTACCTATGGAAAGAGAATATAGAAGGCAAGTGAAGATGTCCGCCGGGCGATTCTTCATTAAAGACGGAAGTCTGTACAGAAGAACCTTGGATCACATCCCGGTGCAGTGTTTGTCCAGCAAAGAGGCTGAGGAACTGTTGTACAAAGCTCATGAGTTAAAGCATCAGGGTGGTGTGGACGGCGCCACGCGGCTCGGTACTGATGTTTTGGAAAACACGAAAAATGAGAGTCGCCACCCGGGATTTACTTAGAAAATGATTTTGGTACCCGAGAAACCGTTGAAAATAATTGATGACTCTTGTGCCGTTTTTGGAAAAGGATTTGATCTGCGAAAAGATTCTTGGATTCGGAACCCAGGTTACGAACGGGGAAGGTTTTATTCAAAAGCACCCCGCTCGCCCGGGAGATTCCCGATCTCTGCTAAATAATTTGTGGGATTTTTGCAGAAAACATTTTATTAAAAACTTTGACAATTAATCAGGCAAATAAAGAAACAAATTAAAACCATAACAGAAATAAAATTTAAACAAAGAGGACTAAATAGTAATAACAAGAAAATAAAGGGTGGAAAAGTGTAATAAAAGAAAAAAGTTACAGAGAAATCAGAAAAACAGAGTACGGGCAGAGGAAAAACAGAGTGAGATTTTTAATTTGAAATGGGAGCTGTGCGGCCTACACTACAAGCCGCGCGGCTTGCGTACAACCCATTTTTCAAAATTTTTGTTTCAGGACCAGTGAGCCCAAAATCCGTTCAAAACCTGATTTTCTTCTTCAAATCAACTCCAAAGAAGTTGTTTTTGTTTGCGAACAAGTTATTGAAGTAGAATTTATTTCCGGTACGGATCGTACCGTGCATTTATCGAGAAAAATCGCCCGGTACGGCTCCGAAAAGCCGGTTTTTGTTTCGAAATCGGTTTACCGAGTTAAGATATGGTTGTCGAAACCGTTATTAACTCGGGAATGCCCTCGGAGAGCCGCGATTCGAAAATCGAAGTGGGAAAACGGTTTATACCTTTCTGGAACTTAAAACGGAGGTCGGAAACTTCGGATTCTTCGGGTTCGAACTTGCAGGATCAAGACTTGGTATAACTGGGAGTGGTATAGAGGGATCGGAAGGGAATGGGAGGTATGAAGTTTAGGGAAGTTTACTGGCGGTTTTGAACGAGAATTTTGTCGGAAAATCGTATGAAAATTCTCTCGGGGTGTGATTTTTTCGGGGTGTTTCTTTCTCTCTGCGTGTCTCTGTGTGTGTTTTCTGTGAGGAGGGAGCCTCCATTTATAACCGAAATGAGAGAATAAAAATGATGATATTCGGCGGTGGCGAGATGATGATATTCCTTGAGCTGGCTTGTCAGGAATTTTCAGGGGATAACAACACTAGCCGCGCGGCTTGTATGAGGGAGCCACACGGCTTGTATGAGGGAGCCGCGTGGCTTGTGCGAAGAAGGGGGAACCGTACGGCCTATAACAGGAACCGCACGGCTTGTGAGGCTGAGTTTCCAATTTTTCTGGACAAGTTCCAAGGTGGTTTAAGCGTTTCATTCGTCATTGGGCATGCACAGGTATCCAAAATTGGGGTGTCTACAGTTGCCCCTCTTTGGCGAGACTTGGTCATCATTCTGAGATGCAAGTCACGTCAAAGATATAGACGTCCCAATTTTGAACGCCCAAGTGCGAAAAGAAGAAAATGATTCAAAAACATGGTCGAGCAAAGAGCTTTCTACGTACCCTGCTTGTAGGGATCAGACCGACCGTAGTTCGGAGCTAACAAATTTTGAGAAATACCGCAGAGGGATTATTGGAAAAACTTGGATTGCCATTTGAAGACATCAAATGATTTCTAAGTAATAAACAATACCGTGACGGACTTTGGAAAGTTTTTTAGAAATTCAATCCGGTGCCATCGAGGACTTTAAAATGACTTTCAGAAAATCAATTAGTACCTGACGGGATTTTAAAATAATTTTTTAGAAAATCAGAATAGTACCTGACGGATTTTAAAGATGACAATGATTTTTAGAAAATCAATTAGTACCTGACGGATTTTAAAGTGACAATGATTTTTAGAAAATCAGAATAGTACCTGACGGATTTTAAAAAATGATTTTTAGAGAATCAATTAGTACCTGGCGGATTTTAAAGATGACAATGATTTTTTAGAAAATCAATTAGTACCTGACGGATTTTAAAATGGCAATGATTTTTTAGAAAATCAGAATAGTAATACCTGACGGATTTTAAAGTGACAATGATTTTTTAGAAAATCGATTAGTACCTGACGGATTTTAAAATGACAATGATTTTTTAGAAAATCAATTAGTACCTTACGGGTTTTAAAAATGATTTTTAGAAAATCAATTAGTACCTGACGGATTTTAAAATGACAATGATTTTTTAGAAAATCAATTAGTACCTTACGGGTTTTAAAAATGATTTTTAGAAAATCAATTAGTACCTGACGGATTTTAAAAATGATTTTTAGAAAAATCAATTAGTACCTTATGGGTTTTAAAAATGATTTTTAGAAAATCATTTAGTACCTTACGGGTTTTAAAATGATAAAAATGATTTTTAGAAAATCAGAATAGTAATACCTGACGGATTTTAAAGTGACAATGAATTTTTAGAAAATCAGAATAGTACCTGACGGATTTTAAAAATGACAATGATTTTTTAGAAAATCAATTAGTACCTTACGGGTTTTAAAAATGATTTTTAGAAAATCAATTAGTACCTGACGGATTTTAAAAATGATTTTTAGAAAATCAATTAGTACCTTACGGGTTTTAAAAATGATTATGATTTTTAGAAAATCATGATAGTACCTGACGGATTTTAAAATGATTTTTAAAAAATAAATTTATGAAATACCGTAGAGGGTTTTTTAAACGCGGGAGATTTGAAAAAGCTTGGGATTAGGATGCGCTGGGGGTCATTTTTGATGGTACAAAATAAACAGGGGGTGTAAGTGTGATTTTGAAATAAACCTGGTAGAGGAGGAGACCGCACGGTTTGTCTACGAAAGCTGCACGGTATAGAGAAGAAGCCGCACGGCTCCTGTGTTCTTCAAAATCGATTTTTCTTTTCTGGTAACCGCCTTATGCCTCGAGTATTAAACCCTTTTGTTTGAAATTCCAGTCCGATATCCACATAGAGAGCCGATTCGATCGTCCCTTACTCCCTTTGTCGATTTTTCTCCCAAAAATCTCAAAACCCCGTGGTTAGTCTCGACCATGGCTAGTTCCGGCGAGCCGAGAACCTCCTCTGGTGATCGAGAGGCTAATCCTGATGGCCATGGGGGCGGATCTCTTTCATCTAGCGTTCATTCTCCATCACCGACGGCGGAGGAAGGTCGAACGACAACGGATCAGACAGTGGGTGACTCGGTTTTGACTGTTTCAACTGGTATTGAGCAATACCCTATGCCTATCGGTGATGAGGATGAAGGAGGAGACCGCACGGCTGGCAATGGTTGCCGTACGGCTGCCGACGGGCACCGTGCGGCTGATAGTGGTGATGTCTTACCGGTGGAGACTTCAGGAGTTGGTCCGATTCAGATCCATGAGGATCCGGTCGTAGGTGCTTCCTTGGAGGGTGGTAGTAGTGTGGTTCATGACCCCGAGAGTACGATGGTCGATTGGGTTGAGTCGCATGGCGGCATTGGTGGTGATCAGAGCATTGCCGATGTTCGGGTAAGTACTCCGATTACTCAAAATGCTTCAATACACATGGCCTTAGATTTCAATGTCTCTATATCTGAAATTGAGATGACGGTGGGTGGTGTGGATTGCTTGGTTGATCAGAGGGTTGTTGAGGGTGTTGTGGTTGGTGAGGTTGAGGTCCCTCAGGAGGTTATGAGTGCAGTGCTAGGTGGTGATACGCCAGTTGGCGGGGACTTGCTCCCAACTAGTATTTCAGAGACGGTTGTTGAGCCCGGGGATGTAGAGATGGAGGACTTAGGTGCGACGGGCGATAGTGGTGGTGAGGATGGAGATGGTGGTGAGTTACAGAGAGAGAGTACTTGCACTGAGGAGGTACATGTTGAGAGAGTGGAGAGAGTAGGGACTGCGAGAGTAGAGACTGAGAGAGTATAGGCTGAGGGGACGGCCCCTGTTATACCCGTTGCTCGTGTTTTCAGGAGCTTGACTCGGGTACTTGGTACCGGTAGGGCTGTAGAGGAGAGTGCTGACACTGGGGAGCCTTCCGACCCAGTTTTGTTTCCTTCGCGGGTTGGTTCTTCACGAGCTCCGGGAGCTACATTAGGAGATACTTTGCAGGCGGCCACTGACAAGTCTTTAGCTAGGAGTGTGTAGGACTTTCCTGAGCTGGAGAGTGTTTGGGTTGGTCAGACCCCACCGGCGAATGTCCGGGATGCCGAGAGAGAGGAGAGACAGGTAGAGGAGACGGTCCATGTGACCGCTGTTGAGGAGGTTCGACGGGCTCTGAGGGACAGGCCACCTTTCACCCCTGAGACTTACATTGTACCCTGAGGACCAGGTTCTTTGGGACCCAGCGACACAGATGTCGAACAGGACTCTGGTATGTGTTTGAACTTGAATTTGAACTTGTTTCCTTCTGATTTTGCTCTTTGTTTATTGCAATTCCTGTTTGCTTGTACTGATTGAGTGAGTTTGTGCTTGGAACAGGTGAACAGGGGACTGTTCGCATACGGTGGTTCTTCAGATTGCTTGGAGCAGTACAGCATGTTACCTGAGAGAGTGAGGTGGTTCGTGGACGCCTCAGGTTTCACTCCGTTTATCCGGACTTTGATGGAGACTCGGGGGAACAGGCAGCTAGTGAGAGCTCTGGTGGAGCGTTGGTGGGACACCACCAACAGTTTCCACTTCAGGTTCGGGGAGATGACGATCACTCCACTAGACTTTGCAGCGACTACAGGTTTGAGAGTCGGAGGAGATTTGATCCCTTTTGACTCGGGTTTGTACTTGGACAGAGCAGCGATCCAGTACTACTTGGGGAAAGAGATGGGAGATGAGCCGATGGTGAGATGCGACCACTTGCCAGCCTTGTGGGACCATGTGCCTGAGACTGATCTAGAGGCACGTCAGATGGCCAGAGCTTACTTGTTATACATGTTCGGACAGTCTCTGTTTTCGAACCGCCGGCACACGGTTCACTTAGGTTGGTTGCCTGCTTTGGGAGAGTTGGAGACGGCTGGGCGGTTTGACTGGGGTGGCTCTGCCTTGTGCTCCCTTTACTGTTTCCTGGGTTCAGTGGTTCGTGGTGCGGCGAACACCATTGCTGGTTACTGGAGGATCCTGGAGGTAAAACATCACATATTCTTGCTTCATACACTTTGCACTGTATTTGGTTGTTTCTGCTTTTGTTACTGATGAGTTTCTTTGGAAATGCAGATATGGGCTTACGAGGTGTTCGGAGTACCGGGCCCGGAGAATTCTTACCACGATGACCGAGTGCTCCCGCGCGCAATGAGGTGGGGAAAAGCTTCCCTCGGAAAGCAAGCAGAGAACAGGGATTTGAGGTTCTGTCGCTTCTTCTTTGACCGGTCCATGGGTGAGACGGTATGATGTCACAAACCTTTTGAGATTTCATTTCAAACTCTTCTATTTGTTTTCAAAGAATAACCCAAAGTGGTTTGCAAGTGCGCTGGGGTGTGTGGGACAGGCTGGATCGTCCTTACTTGGCCAGGAGCCGGACAGTGACATGGGGGCGTATACTGCTGGAGTCCCCTTTCGGCTGGCAGTGGTACTTAGGAGACAGAGTGGCACGCCAGTCCTAGGGGTTGGGCCACTTCAGAGTACCTGCTTCACTTCCGTCGCGTATTCTGCGTACGCACGAGTATACTCTGGCCGAGATAGAGACGTTCACTGTGCTGGACATGTCCTGGACCTTTCACCCTTCTGTGGCTTACGACCACTACGTGACAACCACACTTGCCCATGACTTGCGCATGGAGGCTCGATTGGCTGGGCCTGCTCCAGTGGCGGACGCTGCTCTACCCATGGCGAGGAGAGAGATAGAGGTGATGAAGGCTGGCGAGGTTATGGGGGTGATAGACGTCCCACGAATGACTGCCCCAGTTGTGTTGGCAGCGAGAGAGGTAACCTGAAAAAGACAAAATAGCAATAGTCAGTTTTCATTTTAAATTTGAATTTCTTGCTTTGTTACCTGCTAATGCCTTTTTGTTTCTTTCTTGCAGTTTCCTGTTGAGTGGGTCACGTCCCAGGTTGAGCTGGTACATGATTTGGAGGCCTTGGTTCGTCGTCTTATGATAGGCAATATACCAGAGGTGCGACCCAGAGCAGAGCCTGGCATTGTGCCGCAGGCAGGTGATGACAATGGTGGTGATGGTGGAGATGCCGGAGCTAGAGGCGGGCGCAGAGGCGGAGGTGCCCGTAGAGGTGGGCGTGGCTCAGGAGGCAGAGCGAAAGGTGACCGCAGGGGCGGCGGAGTTGGAGTTGGTGGTCGTGGGGCCAGTAGTAGTCGTGGCGCTGGTGGCGCGTCTGGGAGTCGCCGTAGGCCACGACGTGACCGTTCCGCAGACAGTGAGACAGACCAGTTTGGGCGTCGACAGAGGCCGAGGCGAGGTAGTTCAGCTGGCAGCGAGGCAGACCAAGTATGCTTTGTGTTGTGGCTTTTGAGACTTGAATGCTTGAACTTGTTTGTTAATGGGTTTTTCACTTTGTGCAGGACATGCTTTCTTCTCCACCGCGCCGTACCAGGCCTTTGACGAAGAATGCCGGCGGCGGTCCAGTGCGTGCTCAGCCTTTAGTCCCGGTTTTTGGCAGGGTTCTTCGGAGTAGCCGCTCTTCGGTGGAGGGACCCGGGAGCTGGCGCTTGTGAGTAGGAGATTCAGAGGGTAGCAGTGACCATGACGAGGACCAGACTGAGAGCGACCACCTGACTTCCTCTGATGAGTAGCAGCACCTGACAGTTTATTTCAGGAGATAGCTTTTATTTAGGACGAGCCTGCATGCTCAATTTTTGGTTCGGGCGCCTGTTTGCCCTTTCTTTTGCTTTTCATTCATGGATGGGGCCTGCGTGCCAAGCTAGCTATAGATGTTTGGGCCTGTTTGCCCCGGATAGATGTACTTTTACTTTTCATGATGCATATGTTACTTTTGTACATGTTGTCTTTTACATTGGCATTTTCTGAGTTCAAAGTCTGAATTTGATGCACAAATGACTGAAACTGACAAATATGACGAACGCCTCTGGGGCTATGAGAATATATGACTGTGGAGTGAAAATACAAACTGACTCGACCAATTTATGAAAAACTGAACGGTGCAAAACGTGCAATTTGCACGATGAATGCCACATGATACTCCCAACAAGTCATAAATGCATCTTGAATTTGCTTGAACCAATGAAACAAAGAAAATGTCGCCCGAACAGGTTTCGACTCGCCGATATGCCCCGTCTTTGCAAATTTCATGCCTCGAAATGTCCGAATTTCAAACTTCATACCAAATCCTCCCAACGACCTTGCGTCAATGTTGCAAACACGTATTTTGACTTGCGGGAGTCATCGGTGCCCCAGAAATAGAATTGACAGGTGCCCTGTTCGTCGATTTTTGCCAGTTTTGCCGTATCTGAGATTTCGGAATACCCAACCACCCAAATTTGACCAAAAATCTCAAATGATTGTTCCAATAACCTTAAAACATCCATTATGACTTGAATGAGCAAGAAAAGTGCCAAAAATATGCCTGAAATGGTCCGAGGAGTGCTAATTTGGAATTTGTTTTTTGAAAACCTCAAAGGAAGCCGTACGGCTCCTACATGCAAGCCGTGCGGCTTATGTACATGAACTGCGTGGTTCATGTATGCAAATGTGACAGCTCTGGTCCCGGCTTCTGACTTCTGCACCTCCGTTTGGCCTTTTGCTTGCACCTGAGCATACTTCAGACTTGATAGGCCTAGGGAAGGCCTATTTCGTAGTTTTTCATTAATGTTGTGCAATCCTTACATCGTCCAATGATGGCACGCGCCCCGAGGCGATTCTTTCTCTTTACAAAGGGCTGGCCTTTGTTGCATGTTTCTTGTCCGCACAACTTCAAGCTTCTTTCACAGTATCAAAATCTAGTTCTTCCTTGTTTTCACACTTCTCTCATGGCAGTTAGCATTTCAGCCTTAATTCGACCATGGCTTGATGAGCTTGACGGCATGGGTTGGTTAAACTTCCGGGATCACAGGCTTCATTCATTGCGCTATGTTCGAGATGTAATGATTCGTCCGGAATTGTTGCACGCAGATGTTCAATTCTGGGATCCCGAAGTGCATGTGTTTCGCTTCGGCCTTCATGAATTATGCCCGACGGTGGAGGAATTTCATGCGTACCTTGGCAGTTTTGACTTAGAAATCCCCGTGGTTCCTGTCTACGGGATAGGCTATGCTGAAATCTTGTCCCAGAAACTTGGTTTGAGCAATAATGCGGCGAGGTCCATGATGAACGGAGGTGTGTTGAACATCCCACGTCTTATCAGCCAGTTTCGCCCCCTGAGGGTTTTGCACTGTGCCTTAGCATTCTTGCGGCATTCTTGTTTGTCCGAACGGATGGTCAAGCCAACTCTGCACTTGTCGGGGTGGCTATGCAAATTGAAGAACGCAAGGATGTGGCTCCCATGGTTCTTGCTGAGACTTTGATTGGTTTAGACAGAGTTCATGCCAGTCAGACAAACGTTTTTTAAGGAAGTGCTTTGCTCTTACAGGTGGGCTCCTCACTCAGCTCTCTTTTTCCTGGTTTATCTCTCGTTCTCATTTTACCTCGACACTCTGGATTAGGTTTTCTATGGTTGCTGACTTGTTTTCTCTCTCTTGCAGACATGGATTTGTGACAAGGCAAATTTGTTGGAAGCAGTGCCGAGAAATAGCGTTCACGAAACATAGGGTTTTGTTCAAAGAGATTTTCAGGAGTTTCATGGGACTGTCCAAGGTTGGGTTCAGGTGTTTTCCCGGCTTACTGAGGAGACGATTTCTTGGCGTCTGTCTTGGCTTGACCGTCCGACCATGTCTTTGAGCAATATGGGACGTCCGCGAATGGTTCTGGCTGGTCTGACTGGTTGGACCTTTTACATCCCCTACCGCATTCTCCGCCAACTTGGTGTCCATCAGGTAGTTCCACCGGCTAATCCTGAAAACTTCATCATGCCAAACTTCAATCATGCGACTGTCCGAGCCTATCAAAACACTTGGAGGGAGCGAGTGACCATTCCGAGAGATTACTATCCCACTGTTCTGCTCACGAGGCGATACATAAAATGGCTGCTGAAAGATATTGAAGAAAGAGAAAACGGACACCAAAACTGACTTTGACTCAACCTTAATGTGCCTGAAATACATTGTGGACCCGCGGGGGCCAATGCTTGTGTTATTTTGTTTATGAAAGCTTCATGCTCAGTCTTGTAATCGAAAAAGTTTAACAAACTGAATTATGAGAGTTCTTCTGCTTTGATTCTCAATGATTGTGCTTGCAAATGATAGCTTTGGACCAACTCAAGAGATTTTCGAACAGCTGTGACCGGTCCTCAAGGTGAGGATGCCTACGTATCCTTGAAAAAGGAATCAGGTCATAACGTAGTTCAGGACTACAAATTTGGCTAGGGTTCTCTCGTGTATTAACACTCTCCTTTTTATGCTCTTAGTTTTGCCTAGTACCGCCCTTTCGGGTTTTCGGTCTAGCGAGCTCATTTAAATGTTTCTGCCTTTACTTTTGCCTAGACCGCCCAATGTGGGTTTTCGATCTAGCAGGCTTGCTCTGAATTTTGCCTGGCACTGCCCGCCCTTGCGGTTTTCAGTCCAGCGAGCTTCTCTCATGGGTAATATCTCTTGAGCTGGTCCATGTTGACCAAAGTGGAGAATTCGTTGCCGTCAAGATCGATAAGCTGAGTTGCGCCTCCGGATAGAACTTTCTTGATGATATATGGCCCTGCCCATTTCGGTCGGAATTTCCCTCGAGGATCGAAAACTGGAGCTCGGATCTCCTTTAAAACCATGTCTCCTTCTTGTAAGTTCCTGGATTTGACCTTTTTATTGAATGCTCGCGCACTTCGACGCTGATACCCCTGAACATGATACAAAGCCTTAAGCCGCCTTTCGGCAAACAACATGAGTTCTTCAAACCTTGCGTTTTGCCATTCTGCTTCATTGATCTCTGATTCGATCATGACCCTTAGAGATGGTACCTCAAGCTCGATCAGGAGGACGACCTCCATGCCATAAACCAAGGAGTATGGTGTTGCCCCTGTCGGAGTACGGATAGATGTCCGATACCCCCACAAGGCTAATGGCAACTGTTCGTGCCAATTTCTTGCAGATTGAGTGGTTCTCTCAAGTATTGTTTTGAGGGTCTTGTTTGCTGCTTCGACAGCTCCATTAGTCTATGGCCGATAGACAATTGATTTGTGGACCTGAATTCCAAACTCTTCAAGCACTTCTGCTGCTCTTCCCTTGAAATGGACCCCGTTGTCTGATACAAAAGCTTGAGGGACACCGTACCAGTAAATGATGTTTTGTTTGATGAAGTGTGCGACCTGGACTGCTGTGAGAGTAGTGTATGAGGCAGCCTCGACCCATTTTGTAAAATAGTCGATAGCAACCAAGATGAATTTGTTCCCGTTTGACGCAGCAGGTGTAATTTTGCCAATGACATCAATGCCCCAGGTGGAGAAAGGCCAGGGCGAGGTCATGGAGTGCAGCTCAGATGGTGGCATATGCATGAGATTGGCGTGAATTTGGCATTTCTGGCATCGTCGCACATATTCGACGCATTCGGTTTCCATGGTGGACCAGTAGTATCCTTGAAGAAGAATCTTCTTAGCAAGCATCATACCGTTCATATGAGGACCACAGACACCTTCATGGATTTCTTCCATAATCGCGGTGGCCTCTGCACCATGCACGCAAAGTTTATGTACTCCACAATGCGATCGTCGATACAACTTCTCTCCACCGATGATGTACTAAGAAGCCAATCTTCGAAGAGCGATTTGATCCTTCTTGTCCGTTTCTACCGGATATTCACCTCTTTCGATAAAATTCCAAATGTCATGGTACCACGGCATACCGTCATCTGGTTCATCAACCGCCATGACGTATTCAAAGATAGGCTTGTCCCTTTGCTCGATTGTGATTGGTCTCAGTTTAACTCCATCCGGTATCTCCACCATTGAGGCTAGGGTGGCTAGAGCATCTGCAAACCGATTCTTCAACCTTGGCACATGAGTGAATGTGACCGTTTGAAACCGTGGAATTAGATCTTCGAGATCTTTATGATAAGGTTTGAGCTTGTCCTCTTTTACCTTCCACTCTCTGTTAGCTTGAGACACAACCAAATTAGAATTACCGATTACCTCCAGTTTCTTGACTCCGATTTCCAGGGCAGCTTCCATTCCGACGATGCATGCCTCATATTCTGCCTGATTGTTAGTGACTTCAAAATTTAATTTGAAAGCAAGAGGGATGTGTGACCCTTCTGGTGAGACCAGCAACACTCCGATTCCGAATCCTTTCTGATTGGCGGCTCCGTCAAAATATAGCACCCAGACGTTGTTGGTCATGGTCATTACATTCTCATCTGGGAATTCGAACTCCACATCATCTGGCCCTTCCACAGGATGGTCTGCTAGGAACTCTGCAACTGCTTTCCCCTTTACTAATTTACGAGTGACGTACTTGATATCGAATTCAGCCAACATGAGTAACCACCGTGCCAGCTTGCCAGTGAGTGCCGGTTTCTCAAACAAGTATTTAAGAGGATCCATCCGGGAGATCAACTTTACAGAATAAGCTAGCTTGTAGTGTCTAAGCTTTTTGGAAGCCCAAATCAGTGCCCAACAAACTTTTTCCAATGAAGTGTAGCGCTCCTCACATCCCATCATTTTCTTGCTGATGTAGTACACGGCTTTCTCGCTTCCTCCTTCTCCTTCTTGTGCCAGCATACATCCCATGGCCGATGAAGTGACAGACAAGTATAGAATGAGAGGCTGCCCCATAACGGGTGGCATTAATACTGGAGGATTCTGAAGGTACTTTTTGATGGCGTCGAAAGCTTTCTGGCACTTATCATCCCATTTGAATGGTACACCTTTCTTCAACAGACGAAACATTGGCTCGCAAGTCGAGGTTAACTTAACAATGAATCTACTGATAAACTGAATCTTTCCCAGGAAGCTGCGTATTTCCTTCTCTGTTCGAGGTGGTTCCATTTCCAAGATGGCTTTGATTTTTGACGGATCTACCTCGATTCCTCGCGTGGTGATCATGAATCCGAGCATTTTCCCGGCGGTGACCCCGAATGTACACTTCTCAGGATTGAGACGCAATCTGTACTTGCGGATCCTTTCAAAAAACTTCCGGAGGTTAGGTAGATGCTCCTCCCTTTCCTTGGCTTTGACGATCATGTCATCCACGTATACCTCCACTTCTTTGTGAATCATGTCATGTAACAAGGTTGTGGCTGCCCTTTGATAGGTAGACCCCGCATTTTTCAACCCAAACGGCATGACCCTGTAACAGTAGGTGCCCCATTCTGTGGTGAAAGTGGTTTTCTTGCGATCTTCTGGAGCCATGAGAATTTGGTTGTAGCCTGAAAAACCATCCATGAAAGATAGTAGTGCATGCCCGGCGGTGTTATCCACCAAAACGTCGATGTGCGGCAAAGGAAAGTCATCTTTTGGACAGGCTTTGTTCAAGTCCTTGAAATCCACACAAACTCTGATCTTCCCATTCTTTTTAGGGACAGGAACAATATTTGCAACCCACCGGGGGTATTCTGTTACCATAAGAAAACCTGCGTCTATCTGCCGCTGAATCTCTTTCTTGATTTCCAACACCCAATCTAGCCTCATCTTCCTCAGCTTCAGTTTGACAGGCTTTGCATCAGGGTATAATGGGATTCGATGCTCCACTATCTCAGGATCAATACCGGGCATATCTGCGTGTGCCCATGCGAAAACATCCTCGAATTCTTTCAAGAGATCTGAGTGGGCTTTAAATTCTCCTGGAGTCAATCCGGAGCCGATTTGAACCATGCGCGGATTATTCTCATTCTTCAAGTTTATTGAAATTACTTCTTCTTTTATAGGCTGAGCATGCCTTTCGTTTTCCCTTTCGATTAGGGATTAGAGTTCTTTCGGAATTTCTTCCTCAAACTCAATCTCTTCATTGTCAGGGTCAACACAATTTATTTCAGATACAGCAAGGTAAGCAAAGTTGATTTCATTTATTGCCAAGAAGGGGGCCCCAAGGGCATGATACATGAGTGCAGACTCAAATTCAAAAGAGAAGTGATGACGCGGAATGATGACAGACTCATGTTCCGACTCAATGCTGGACTCAGACTTAGCGCCAGACTCAGACTCAAACTCAGAATTAGTGCCAGTGTAAATGACCTTAGGTACAAATGTGCGATTTTTATAAGTTCCATATGCATCAATGATGAGTGCAGTGACATCCTCTAGAGCTTCCTGACCCAGCATCATTAGCTCCATATCCTCGACAGGCTTTAAACCAACGAACGTTGCAGTAGGCTCGTCCTTTCCCATACCTGGTGGATTCTCCTCCCCAAATAGCGATAAAAGATTCCCTGAGTCAAGAACTTCAATCCAGTCAACACAGGGCATCTTAGCCGGTGCTTTCCACCCTTCTGTCTCATCATCACTTTCCCAGATGTTGTCAGCAAAGATTTCGAATCCTGGCAGCTTGGTTTTTGCTTCCATGTCCCAGAATGGCTCTGGGTCCCCCTGATAAATAGCTTCTGGAGCCTTTACGAATTGGATAGGCCCTTTCTTGGAACGAGCTCGTATTTTCCTACCATGACCAGATTTGTCGCCAGTTGATTCATAACCAAGACCGAGACAGTGATTGTTTGTTAGAAATTTAAGGAATTCTGGGCCCCCCCCCCCCCCCCCCCCCCCGATTATTGCGACCAAGCCCTAAGCCAAGCAAATACTCCATTTTTAGCATCATGTCGAGAGCAGTTGAACTTATCAAGAAATCCTCGTCCATCTTGATGGTAAGTATGCCGTCAGAAGTATCAAAGGAAAACCCTCCAAGAGTGACGTCTTCCTCTCCGTGAGCAATCTCAAGTAGGGGAGCATTGTCAGGGACATGCGGGCGGATTCCAGAATCCCCATAGATGGTCAAGGTTCCTGTGACTAGTCAGAGTTGGACCTTTTGATGTAAAGAGGAATGTACAGCCATGATGTCTGATCGGTGAAGCCATGGTCTTCCTAGCAGCAAGTTGAATGAGGAGGGAATGTCGAGCACATGAAACTCAACATTGGTCTCGAAATCTTCGATTATTATTTCCATCTGAACTATCCCAATCACATCTCGTCGAGTATTGTCATAGGCGCGCACTCCAAGATTAGACGGCTGGAAATCCTTATTCTTAAAACCCAGACAATAAGCTGTACGCAGGGGACAGACATTCAAGGCAGATCCATTATCCAACAACACGACCGGGACCCATTTTCCCATGCATTTCAGAGTAATGTGCAATGGCTTGTTGTGACCAGCCCCCTCTGGTGGCAGATCTTTTTCAGTGAAGACTACAACATGCTTCGCATGGGTCGGTGTGAGCAGGGCTATCATTGCTTCAGGAGAAGTGTCTGGTGGTACTTCCATGTTTGACAGAGCTTTGATTAGTTTCTGACGGTGCTCTCGGGATGAAGAGAGTAACCCCCAAATAGATACTGAGGCTGGGGTTCGTTCAAGCTGTTTCTGAATCGGATCATTTGTTACCGGGGAATTCTTCGGGAGTGGCCTAGCAGCCGAGTTTTGTTGGATAATAACCTCTACATGGTTAGTAACTGTGTCCTCGAGGATGGGATCATCCCAAGCGAAATCTCCTGTTGTGGCACGGTTGGAGGGATTCCTATTTTGAAGATGGGCCGGCTGGTAGATTCGACCACTTCTGGTTACTCTGTTGACTGTTTCTTCCCATAACTCCTAATTTTTACCCCAAAAATTCGTGTATTCCTCATTGACCTTTCGTTTGCCAGCCCTGATGGCTTTCCTTTTTTGCATGGCTTCTTGATCTTCAGTCCAGAAATTCAACAGATCATTTCTGGCCCTTTGTGCCTTGATTTCAACTGCTTCCGTTTTTGCTTTGAGGTTGTCCACTTCGGAGTCTTGCCAAAAGGATGGATCCAGCATGGCTTTGTTGACATTCCACACCTCATCCTTGCTTACTCGGATATCAACTACTGCTTCTTCATCCCAGAGGGTAACCATGGGGTCAGTGACTAGTACTAATACATTGGGTGATTGCGGGAACGGCACCGACGGTTGGGGCGAAGACCCGTTAATGATGTATGCTTGTGGGAACCAATCTTGGTTTCCGAAGGCGGCTCCTATGACAGAACAACCTTCTTCTCTGAAATGCGCGAGTGGTGAGACATGATCCATAGGATGTCTGTCTGGAGTCAACATTCTTCCTAGGGGGCTTGGATTCCTTTCTTCTTTGTCTTGCTTGAAAATACTTTCTGTTTCATTGATCTGACAGACATGGGATTTTTCCGGTATGCGAACAGTAGGCTCATCAAGGGATTCAGGGACAGTGAATTGGCTTGAGTTTCCAGGGATTAGCAAAGAACCGAACAATGCTTGTCGGGATTCTTCCCAATCTTGATCGCTCATGGACCATTCTTCCTCCTCTACAATGTTGCTCCATCGAGGACTTTCCTCTGTACTGTCGTATGAGAGAAACTGGATCCCAAGATCTTCTGGCATGGGGACAACGGGCTTTGGTTGGGTAGTTGTGATGATATAGTGGCTAGGGTCAAATTTAGTGGAGGCAAGGTCTCTTGCAGCGGAGGTGAGGGATATCTGGTTGACTTGAGTGTTTTGCTTGTGATTTGGTAAAGGGTTGGAAATGGTGTTAGGCTTTTGATCGGGAAGTGGGATGGTCCCGTCGTCCACCAGATCTTGTATTTTATGTTTGAGACGGACGCAGTTATTGGTATGATGGCTAGACATTTGGTGGTAGGCACAATAGGCATTTGGATTGTGGTTGGGAGAGAGTTCTTTGGGTAATTCTCGAGGCTCGAGAGGCTGGATGGCTTTTCGGTCAAGGAGTTTTTTGTACACTGTGACAAGGGGAAAGGGAGCGGGTGAAATTCTCTTCTCGGTGGGGGAGTCATTTGTGGGAACCATGATTGAGTTGCAATCTGGTTAACAGGTTCGGTTTTGGCTGGTTTGGGATTGGAAGAGCTGGCTTGGTTTTGATTGTAGTTGTTGGGTCCAAACAAGGCGTTGTTGTTGCCAGAGTAAAATCGTCTTGGTTTAGGGACAGATTCACCTTTCTCAAATATGCCGTTTCGGAGGGCATCTTCAACTGCTAGGCCGGCTTCATAGAAGGTCTTGAAGCCAGCGGTGGTCTAAAAGACCACCAAGTGCTTGGCAAAGTCTGGTTCCAGGTTCCTCGTGATGATTCTCATCTGTTCCTTTTCTGAAGGTCGTTCCATCATTTGAGAGGCTTTCCTTCTCCATCTCTTAACAAAGTCAGCAAAGGACTCATTCTTCCCTATCTTGGTTGACTCCAGTTCTCAGACAGTCATCTTAAGCTGAATGTTATAATTGTATTGGGCGACAAAGGCTGCCCCAATATCTTTTCATGTCCTTTTCTTGGAGATGTCCAGATTCAGAAACCAGCGAAGTGCAGGTCCAGTTAGAGTTTGCTGAAACATCTGGCCCATTACATCTTTTCCAACATCATACATGGACAAAGTGCCCACATATGTTTGTAGATGAGCTTTCGGGTCACCGCTGCCATCAAACTTGTCCCAATCTATCGGTTTGAACTTATCAGGGAGCTTTGCATCTGGAAAAAGGCACAACTTCTCCATATCAATCCCTGTGGCTGCTATTTTCTCCTGTTTCTGAACAGACTCTTCGAGCTTGGCCAATTTGGTCAATACTGATTCCATGTTCTAACTGCTTGATCCTCCTGCCGGTGGAGGGAGTTGTGTAACGCCCCGGATTTTTGGGATACGTTATGGATTACTATTACAATTTAAAGTCGGTCTTAAACGGTAATAATAATAACCAAAATACATATAGATGATCTATCCTTCACAGATTACAAAAAGGTAGACCGGGTGGACTCTATGACTCCGCAAATCTCTCCGCCTGGTGGATCTCCATCTCGGCAGCTCCTCCGGCTCCGTGTTCTTCGTAGAGGTCCTCCTGTTCATTATGATAATCTAGCATAATACGTCAGAGTTGCGAAGCAACATCGAGGTATTATGCCAGGGCGAAACCGTGAGCGAGGACGCTCAATAGATACCCTACCCCAACTTTAAACTAGCAATTCTAGAACAATAAAGTTGGCAGGTAAATAGTTGAAAACCATTTATCAAAATAGTAAGTTCATGCGTGTCAATGCATCAGTATCACATCCAAATCAGAGTGCAGCTTTAATAAAATCAGTATCCCATTTCTTTTCAAATCAGAGTGCAGCTTTAATAAAATCAGTATCTCGTTTCTTTTAAGAAAAATCAAAGTATAGTATCAGTATCTCGTTTCTTTAAACAAAATCAGAGTATAGTATCAGTATCTTGTTCTTTAAACAAAATCAGAGTATAGTATCAGTATCTCATTTCTTTAAACAAAATCAGAGTACAGTATCAGTATCTCGTATCACTTTCTCTTAACAACATTCTTCTTCAAATTTCAACCATGTCAACATCTTACATCTCTCGAAAGTTATTGGCCCGTTCTACAACCCCTTTCTAACGGTCACCAACCTTTCCGTTCGAAGGGTCGGCCACCCATAAACTGACTCCTGCAGTATGAGGTCCGCTAACTCCGCGTCACACACGACATAGTCCCGGCTACCCATATCACTGAATCCCCACCAGTCTGTTTATGAGGTCCGCTTGCTATGTGTTGTACTGAGTAAGTTCTAACCGTCAAATTCACCCGCGGAATTTTGAGGAGAAACTTCAAACAGCACTACCGTATAGTTCCATTGAGCTTTGACCACCAGTTCACCCCGGGGAACTGAGGCGGGACTCCAATGGCAGTATTGTTTATAGTATAGTTCCATTGAGCTTTGACCACCAGTTCACACCGGGGAACTGAGGCGGGACTCTAATGGCAGTATTTTAATTACAACATCATCTTCATTCTTATCTCTATTTCTTCTTGTAAAAACAATCGATCATTTTCTTGAAAAACGTATCGTGTCGTACCGTCTCGAAAAAAACATGCACATGCCATATTACATAAAAATCTTCCGTTTAGAAATCGTTTCAAGATAAACTTTTCGTTTAAAAATATTTCACGATAACCGTGTTACTTTAGGTATAAAATCTCGTTGGTGACTTTCCTTAGACAAATGAGATAACCAGGAGAGTCCCAGGCTGGATGGCCGCACGAATGCAGTTACTGGCACCATTCCTTTCTTAGACAGCGCTAGGCATATCTTTTTTGACAGACCCTCAAGGGTGTTAGCCTTGGGTTAATCTCAACAGTCCAAGTACAGTCAAAACACTTTGAAGTCGCTTTAAGAAAAGTTTAGTCGACTATTTTCCAAAAAAATCAATTGGGCAGCATAACAGCGTAAATTTGAAAAGTCGATTTTCATTCGGGCATTATAACTGGATATTTTAGGTTTCCAAAAGTCCATCGGGCATTATAACGGTGCATTCTGATAAGTCAATTTCAAATCGTGCATAGTAATGACTAAGTGTATTTTTCAAAGTCTAATTGTTCATAAAATCACTAATCACCAACATAATCACGTTTAATCATAATTAGCCATGTTTAAGCAAAATAATAACCTCCTTAATATGAACTAGTAAATACTAATCTAAAGTTAAGATAAAGTATCTACCTTAATTCCGATGATTAGTCGGAAGCCGATTAGCTAGTTGAATTCCGGCGGCGTAACGACTAGTCGACCTTTGCTCGAACACTTTCTTGCTAACTTATTCAACCTTTCTAAGATCTAGGGGTGGTCGAGGGTGGTGGAGTGTGGTGGTTTAGGATGAGTTTCAAGAAGAACACTCAAGAACTCATTCAAGAACACTAGAAAGCACAAAGTGGAGAAGTTGGGAGATTTTGGTGTGAGAAATGAAGCAAGGTGAGTGAGCTATTTATAGAAGATTGTAATTGGGTAAGTAGCCTACCTTGTTAAGTAGTCAAATTTTCTTTCTTCTCATTAATTCAAAAAAAATACAAATTAGGTTTAGTAAAGTCAAAATTAGTAGGAAGACAAAATTGAGCACATGTCTAATTAGTTTTTTTAAATAGGCTAAGGCTAGTCAAAATAGGACAACATAAGAGTTGGAAAAATTAGTAGGCCTTCCGGATGCGATGTAGTGAAATACTCGGTGTGCACGCGTTGATTTTACGGCGCGGAAAAATAAATAAAAGAAAATAAACAAACTAGATCTAGTTTCATTCAAATTATTTAAACTAAATAATAAATTATTTCATTTAGCGATATTAAAAATAACTAATCGAATTAATAAATTGAAATTTTTATCTACGAAATTTCGGGTTATTACAACCTATCCCCCTTAACAAATTTCGTCCTCGAAATTCGAATTACTCAACAGATGGAAACAATTGTGGATAGTTGGCTCTCATGGCTTCTTCCCGTTCCCAAGGTTTTTCCTCTATTTCTTGATCTTTCCATAATACTCGTACTAACTGAATGGTTCTGTTGCGGATACGCTTCTCCATGCTGTCCCGGATTTCAATTGGTTCTTCCTTAAAAGTTACGTCCTCATTTATGTCGAGATATTCCTAATTTAACACGTGTTTTGGCAGGGCGAGATACTTCCTTAACATGAAGTCGTGAAAAACGTTATGCACTCGGTATCTGTGGCGGGAGTGCTAATCGGTAGGCCACTTGTTCAATTTTCTCCAAAATCTCAAATGGGCCGATATATCGCGGAGAAAGCTTCCCTTTCTTCCCGAATCTAATTACTCCTCTTCGGGGCCGAAATTTTTTTTTTTTTTAGAAACACGTGGTCTCCCTCTTTGAACGACACGGGTCATAACTCTTCTGGCGGCTCTGTGCAGTAAGCAGTCTCTGTTAGATAGGCTTAATCTTCTCGGTCGTGTCTCTAACCATTTCAGGTTCTAGTAATCCTATCTCTCCGGCGTCAATCCAACAACTTGTGATCGACAAGGGTGGCCGTAAGGTTCCTTCTTTCTTCTTCACGAACAGTGCAGGTGCTCCTCATGGTGAAGTACTCGGTTTGATGTATCATGTCTCTGACGACTCTTGCAGTTGGGTCTTCAATTCCTTCAGTTCTGTCGGCGCTATACGGTACGGGGTCATCGAAATTAGGCGGTTCTAGGTTGAAGCTTGATGGTAAAATTGATCTATCTTTGTGGCGGTTAATCCAGGTAGATTGTCAGGAAACACGTCAGCATAGTCACAGATGATGTGTGGCAGTCCTAACTCTTCTCGGTCAGATTCTTCCAACTGGAGACTAGCTAGCCATCCGAACAGTTGGTTCTGCCATTACGAGCGTCGAGTCGCCGAATTCACAACCTGTCTATCCCCCTTAAAACGAAAGCATGTCCCATCAGGGTGAAAGCTGTTACTATCTTTTGATGGCAATCAACGACAGCTCGATGAGTTGACAGCCAATCAATCTCCATAATTAAGTCGAAGTCAACCATCTCGATCACGCGTAAATTGCAAGTTAGTCGAATATTACTTACTTCTAACTCGCAGCCTCTACAGATTAGATTAACTGGTAAACTAGCGCTTAAAGGTGATGCTATTGTCATCTGGTTCTCTAGGGGTTCAGTATCTAATCCTAGTGCAGATACGCATGCAGCTGATATAAACGAACACGATGCTCCAGTGTCAAATAAAGTTTGAACACAGGTACTAAACAGTAATAGGATAGAGTCTAGCGTATGGTCCTGGAGAAAGTACCGGTAGTGATGGTTGTGCGGCAGTCGAGGTGGTAGCGTGCCAGGACGGTGGAAAAGACGGCTCATCGGCATAGTCATAAGCTAAGAGAAAGCAAGTCCTTGTGTGAAATTGTGTTGTGGTGTTAAGTGAAAATGTGAGAATGGTGCTAAAGGAAGTACAACAAGGTTTACTAAATACTCGCTTTATTGCTACAACCGACAGACTTGTATGTTTGCTTACAACCGAGGTTTACTTATAATACAGCAAAAGGTTAACCTCTCATACTAGAAGTGAAAACAACATTTTATTTAAAAATCTAACTATGGCTAGGTTCTAATCTTCTCGGTCATCTGGTCAACTTCATTCGGAGCATTCAAGGGAAATACATTCTCGACATGCTTTCTTTTCTGGCCTAGTATTCTATTGTATAGGTTGCTTCCCAAAGCTCGGATTGGCAAAGTCAATCTGTTGATATTGCTGGGGCTGCTGATATCCAAAATCTATGGGTCCTACTGTCCTAGGTCAATTACGGCTAATATGCCCAAAGGCTTGACAGTTAAAGCATCAGATTGTTGGGTTATTGTGTGTTGATCCCGATGGTCCTTGCCTTCGGTCACCCCTTTTCCAAGGCTGGGTGTTAATCTGAGCAGGGTTAACTTTGGCTGGGTAGGGCCCACGATCGTTGTTGTTCTGCACCGTCCTGATGGGTCCTCCCGAACTGCTTCCTTGACGTTTAGCCCGAAAGTCAACGTCCTCCATTTCCATCCTTAGGGCACATTTTACCGCTTCAACATAGGAAGTATAGCCCATTCCCATCACAATCTTGCGAGTCGAGCCAAGTCCCCATTCAAACTTTCGGACCTTGTCCTCCTCAGTCGGGGCAATGGCACGGCCATAGCGGTACAGTTCCTCAAATTTAGCGACATACTGCGTCACTGACATCGAACCTTGCTGCAGGTTCTGGAACTCCTGAATCTTTGCCTGCTTAATAGGAGCAGGAAAGTACTTATCCAGAAATATGCTCTCAAACTCCTCAAAGGTCATGGTTTCGATGTTATAGGCGGCTTCAATCAGCTCCCACCAATATCGAGCCTCTCCTTGGAGTTGGTAAGTAGCGAGAGCTACACAGTGGTTGTCTTGGTTGACTCCTAAGGTGCTAAGGATTACCTTGATCTCTTTCAGCCAAGCTTCGGCTAAAGTAGGGTTAGGTTCGCCATGAAAGACGGGTGGTCGTCTTTTACAGAATTCGTTCATCGCTTGAGTACGGGTCATTGGTCCAGGTAGGTTGTTAGGTGGGGGTCGGTTCGCGTTGAGCGCAGCAATGAAGGCTTGCACGAGTTGTGCGAGGTCAGGGTTACCGTTGGTTCCGTTGGATGAGCCCTCACCATTGTTACGTGTAATCGCCATTCTAAAGTTGGAAATTCGTAGGGAATTTAGTCTAGAATACCCTTTTTGAAAATAATAGCACAACACTACGGCTAAAATCTAAATTCGGAAAGGATTTACTGCTGCTAAACGTTATCTTTGAGCACATATTTATACTGAAACTGACATGTGAGCAGGACACATGTCACAAACAGTCAAATCCTAAGTGTTCTCACGTTTCGCTTCCCTATGCTTGGTAATGGCTCATATATGCCTATAACTACACCGTTAGCAAATAGGATATTTGTAGAGTAGCAAAAGTACAAAGTACGGACATTTATTCAGGTTATGCTATCGGAAAGTGATCTACTCATTCTACCCAAAGCCGAGTGTTGGAACCTAGGGCTCTGATACCACTTGTAACGCCCCGGATTTTTGGGATACGTTATGGATTACTATTACAATTTAAAGTCGGTCTTAAACGGTAATAATAATAACCAAAAATACATATAGATGATCTATCCTTCACAGATTACAAAAAGGTAGACCGGGTGGACTCTATGACTCCGCAAATCTCTCCGCCTGGTGGATCTCCATCTCGGCAGCTCCTCCGGCTCCGTGTTCTCCGTAGAGGTCCTCCTGTTCATTATGATAATCTAGCATAATACGTCAGAGTTGCGCAGCAACATCGAGGTATTATGCCAGGGCGAAACCGTGAGCGAGGACGCTCAATAGATACCCTACCCCAACTTTAAACTAGCAATTCTAGAACAATAAAGTTGGCAGGTAAATAGTTGAAAACCATTTATCAAAACAGTAAGTTCATGCGTGTCAATGCATCAGTATCACATCCAAATCAGAGTGCAGCTTTAATAAAATCAGTATCCCATTTCTTTTCAAATCAGAGTGCAGCTTTAATAAAATCAGTATCTCGTTTCTTTTAAGAAAAATCAGAGTATAGTATCAGTATCTCGTTTCTTTAAACAAAATCAGAGTATAGTATCAGTATCTTGTTCTTTAAACAAAATCAGAGTATAGTATCAGTATCTCATTTCTTTAAACAAAATCAGAGTACAGTATCAGTATCTCGTATCACTTTCTCTTAACAACATTCTTCTTCAAATTTCAACCATGTCAACATCTTACATCTCTCGAAAGTTATTGGCCCGTTCTACAACCCCTTTCTAACGGTCACCAACCTTTCCGTTCGAAGGGTCGGCCACCCATAAACTGACTCCTGCAGTATGAGGTCCGCTAACTCCGCGTCACACACGACATAGTCCCGGCTACCCGTATCACTGAATCCCCACCAGTCTGTTTATGAGGTCCGCTTGCTATGTGTTGTACTGAGTAAGTTCTAACCGTCAAATTCACCCGCGGAATTTTGAGGAGAAACTTCAAACAGCACTACCGTATAGTTCCATTGAGCTTTGACCACCAGTTCACCCCGGGGAACTGAGGCGGGACTCCAATGGCAGTATTGTTTATAGTATAGTTCCATTGAGCTTTGACCACCAGTTCACACCGGGGAACTGAGGCGGGACTCTAATGGCAGTATTTTAATTACAACATCATCTTCATTCTTATCTCTATTTCTTCTTGTAAAAACAATCGATCATTTTCTTGAAAAACGTATCGTGTCGTACCGTCTCGAAAAAAACATGCACATGCCATATTACATAAAAATCTTCCGTTTAGAAATCGTTTCAAGATAAACTTTTCGTTTAAAAATATTTCACGATAACCGTGTTACTTTAGGTATAAAATCTCGTTGGTGACTTTCCTTAGACAAATGAGATAACCAGGAGAGTCCCAGGCTGGATGGCCGCACGAATGCAGTTACTGGCACCATTCCTTTCTTAGACAGCGCTAGGCATATCTTTTTTGACAGACCCTCAAGGGTGTTAGCCTTGGGTTAATCTCAACAGTCCAAGTACAGTCAAAACACTTTGAAGTCGCTTTAAGAAAAGTTTAGTCGACTATTTTCCAAAAAAATCAATTGGGCAGCATAACAGCGTAAATTTGAAAAGTCGATTTTCATTCGGGCATTATAACTGGATATTTTAGGTTTCCAAAAGTCCATCGGGCATTATAACGGTGCATTCTGATAAGTCAATTTCAAATCGTGCATAGTAATGACTAAGTGTATTTTTCAAAGTCTAATTGTTCATAAAATCACTAATCACCAACATAATCACGTTTAATCATAATTAGCCATGTTTAAGCAAAATAATAACCTCCTTAATATGAACTAGTAAATACTAATCTAAAGTTAAGATAAAGTATCTACCTTAATTCCGATGATTAGTCGGAAGCCGATTAGCTAGTTGAATTCCGGCGGCGTAACGACTAGTCGACCTTTGCTCGAACACTTTCTTGCTAACTTATTCAACCTTTCTAAGATCTAGGGGTGGTCGAGGGTGGTGGAGTGTGGTGGTTTAGGATGAGTTTCAAGAAGAACACTCAAGAACTCATTCAAGAACACTAGAAAGCACAAAGTGGAGAAGTTGGGAGATTTTGGTGTGAGAAATGAAGCAAGGTGAGTGAGCTATTTATAGAAGATTGTAATTGGGTAAGTAGCCTACCTTGTTAAGTAGTCAAATTTTCTTTCTTCTCATTAATTCAAAAAAAATACAAATTAGGTTTAGTAAAGTCAAAATTAGTAGGAAGACAAAATTGAGCACATGTCTAATTAGTTTTTTTAAATAGGCTAAGGCTAGTCAAAATAGGACAACATAAGAGTTGGAAAAATTAGTAGGCCTTCCGGATGCGATGTAGTGAAATACTCGGTGTGCACGCGTTGATTTTACGGCGCGGAAAAATAAATAAAAGAAAATAAACAAACTAGATCTAGTTTCATTCAAATTATTTAAACTAAATAATAAATTATTTCATTTAGCGATATTAAAAATAACTAATCGAATTAATAAATTGAAATTTTTATCTACGAAATTTCGGGTTATTACAAGTTGAGCAGTTAATTTCTGAATCATGATCATCATCTGGGCCATCTGTTTGGCGTTGTTGGTTTTCTGTTCCTCCAAAGCATCTTTGAGAAGCTGAATTTCATCTGTTTCTTCTGCCATGACTAAACCCTCGGTTGACTGTTCTGTTCCTGACTCAGTTCGAACCAATCGCTGTTCGGGGATTCGGGTCCAACCCGGTATGAGGTTCTTCTTCTTTTTGCCAATGGTTACTACTGATGAATATGCACAAATTGAACTCAGGGATGCACTGTGTAATGCATGTGCAAAATGAAAGAGAGAAAGATGCAAGATGCATGAAAGGATTGCCCCAATTTTCCTCTTATTTTGTTGGATATGTTCAAACTCCCATGATTTATGAAAACAATGGCCAGACCGAAGGTTGCCTACGTATCCCCATGGAGAGGAATTAGGCCATAACGTAGTTCGGGACTACAAATTTGGCTCTTTTTCCCAAAAGATCTTTTCATTAAAAGCAAGGAATTTTTACAAACTGACAAGTCGGACTCGATAGTAGACTCGACAATAACAACAGACTTGGTAATCAAAGGTGCTAAGAATCACTAGCTGGCTTGATTCTTCAAAAGAAGCCCTGCTGGCTGGATTAGGTCAGTGGATATTCACATCTGGCGATAGACTTGATAATTAAACATCAACAGACTCGATAATTGAATAGCAACAGACTCGATTAACAGACTCAATAACAGATAAGAATCATAGGTTGACTTGATTCTTCAAAAGAAACCCTTGTTGGCTTGATTTGATCATTGTATGATCACTTCTGGCTCTGAAAGCTTGTCCTTAAAAGGAGGGATGATTCGGAGATGTCGACCCTGCAGAGGATCCTACCTCCTTAGCCTTCCCTTTCCCTTTGGGGTCTTCCTTCTTTTCCCACTCGCATTGATCTCTGAGCTGCTATGGGGTCATGCCATCATTATTGAGAAGGCAATCTACAAAGCATACATCGCACTCGCATTCGTCCCAATACTTGTGGCCCGTGACCGGGTCTTCAAAGTAGTAGACAGGCTGGCCATTAGCATCAAAGTATTTCACAGGTGGCATGTTTGCAAGCTCTTTCTCACCCGGCTCCATCATTAAGGTGATCTTTTCTGGCATCGGTTCTGGTTCTTTGGGAAAGCAAAACTTCCATCCTTCGTTCGCGTCCCATTGGAGAGACACACCTGGCAAGTTTGCTTCAGCCAGTAGACTAAGTTTTTCATCAAGTTTTTCTCCCATATGGTCTTTTATGTTGAGCTTCCCTGGTTGAGGCTCTTCTGGCTTGCATGGAGGCTGCTCGGGCTGCACTTCCTCGATTATCCACACAGGTGCTCCTTGGTGAGTGGTAAGTGTAGACTTGAATCGCTTGTATGGTCCTCCAGACATGATGACTCTATCACAAGGAAATGTGCATCTTATTTTGGGAAAGGGAGCCAATTGTAGCATTTTTTTTTTTGAATTTTTTGTTTTTGATTTTTTTTTTGATTTTGATTTTTGAAGAGAGGGGTTCTCGTCTATCCAACACAATGTGCGATTGTCGGGGCAATCCTCTCGTATGTGAACATGAAGTAATGACCTAAGGCAAAGCTACCATGTGTATGCATGCAAAATGGAGACAGTATGTTGATGAGTGATATATATGAGAATGAGTGAACAGTTAACAGGTAAACAAGACATACGTAGAACAGTTAACAGATAAACAGATAAACGGGTAATGGATAGCAGGTAAACATGATAACGGGTAAACAGGATATAACAGATAGTCCTACCCTGTGGATCCCTGTCCTAGGTTGGAAGGTACTATGGTTTACTATATGCAAAGGCCGGGTTTTGGTTAAAGGGGGTTCCCTAGACTAGAGTCAATATTTGCCTCCTAGTGCCAAGTGTACTGCATGGCAAAGGTCAAACGGCAGGCTGACTCATCATCGTCCGGGGTTGCCGAGAATCTTGGGATGTCCTAACACCGGCAAGCCGGGTAGGGTAACCAAGACGCAACGGCGGGGCTTATCCAACATTGATGCACGTGCAATGCAAAAGTTTTGATAACAAAATATTTTCAAAAAAAATCCCACAATTATTTTTCAAGTTTGGCTCACCAATAAATTAATTTTTATTTTGAAATTTCACACAAGCAAATTACCGGGAAAGCTCCAGTCTGGATTGGTCGGGCGTAGCCCTGTTATTGCACTCGATCACGCATGGCGTGTTCGTTTTGTCAAGCTTTCGCGGGTAGTTTTTCATGTGTAAAATACCAAAATAAGAATTAATTTAGAATAGTCCCCAGCAGAGTCACCATTTTGTGGACGGCGCCACGCGGCTCGGTACTGATGTTTTAGAAAACACGAAAAATGAGAGTCGCCACCCGGGATTTACTTAGAAAATGATTTTGGTACCCGAGAAACCGTTGAAAATAATTGATGACTCTTGTGTCGTTTTTGGAAAAGGATTTGATCTGCGAAAAGATTCTTGGATTCGGAAGCCAGGTTACGAACGGGGAAGGTTTTATTGAAAAGCACCCCGCTTGCCCGGGAGATTCCTGGTCTCTGCTAAATAATTTGTGGGATTTTTGCAGAAAACATTTTATTAAAAACTTTGACAATTAATCAGGCAAATAAAGAAACAAATTAAAACCATAACAGAAATAAAATTTAAACAAAGAGGACTAAATAGTAATAACAAGAAAATAAAGGGTGGAAAAGTGTAATAAAAGAAAAAAGTTACAGAGAAATTAGAAAAACAGAGTACGGGCAGAGGAAAAACAGAGTGAGATTTTTAATTTGAAATGGGAGCTGTGCGGCCTACACTACAAGCCGCGCGGCTTGCGTACAACCCATTTTTCAAAATTTTTTGTTTCAAGACCAGTGAGCCCAAAATCTGTTCAAAACCTGATTTTCTTCTTCAAATCAACTCCAAAGAAGTTGTTTTTGTTTGCGAACAAGTTATTGAAGTAGAATTTATTTCCGGTACTGATCGTACCGTGCGTTTATCGAGAAAAATCGCCCGGTACGACTCCGAAAAGCCGGTTTTTGTTTTGAAATCGGTTTACCGAGTTAAGATACGGTTGTCGAAACCGTTATTAACTCGGGAACGCCCTCGGAGAGCCGCGATTCGAAAATCGAAGTGCGAAAACGGTTTATACCTTTCTGGAACTTAAAACGGAGATCGGAAACTTCGGATTCTTCGGGTTCGAACTTGCAGGATCAAGACTTGGTAAAACTGGGAGTGGTATAGAGGGATCGGAAGGGAATGGGAGGTATGAAGTTTAGGGAAGTTTACTGGCGATTTTGAACGAGAATTTTGTCGGAAAATCGTATGGAAATTCTCTCGGGGTGTGATTTTTTCAGGGTGTTTCTTTCTCTTTCCGTGTCTCTGTGTGTGATTTCTGTGAGGAGGGAGCCTCCATTTATAACCGAAATGAGAGAACAAAAATGATGATATTCGGCGGTGGCGAGATGATGATATTCCTTGAGCTGGCTTGTCAGGAATTTTCAGGGGATAACAACACTAGCCGCGCGGCTTGTATGAGGGAGCCACACGGCTTGTATGAGGGAGCCGCGCGGCTTATGCGAAGAAGGGGGAACCATACGGCCTATAACAGGAGCCGCACGGCTTGTGAGGCTGAGTTTGTAATTTTTCTAGACAAGTTCCAAGGTGGTTTAAACGTTTCATTCGTCATCGGGCATGCACAGGTATCCAAAATTGGGGTGTCTACAGGTGGGCGAAAACTGTTTGAGCACATCATCCATTTGGGGTACTACTGGCCACGGATGGAGTCTGATGCCAGAGCACACGTACATTGATGTCACGCATGCCAAAAGTTTGGAAATCTAGTCCACGCGCCAGCAGTAGAACTTCATGCAATCCGCGCGCCATACCCCTTTCATACTTGGGCAATGGACCTTGTCGGGCCCATCTCGCCGCACTCACGCAAGCATTAGTGGATCTTAGCAGCCACTGAAGTCAGCACTAAGTGGGTGGAGGCAGTGCCATTGAAGAATGCGACTGGCGCGGCGGTAGCCCAATTCATCAAAGAGAACATCATATGCAGATTCGGTATACCAAAGGTGATCCTGTCGGACAATGGGACCCCGTTCATCAACAAGGATGTGGACGAACTACTCCAATCCTATTCTATGGAACACCAGACTTCAACGCCGTATTATCCCCAGGGAAATGGTCATGCTGAGGCCACAAACAAATCCCTGGTACGGATCCTGAGCAAACTACTGGATGAGAAGAGCGGAATGTGGTCAGATCACCTGATCACGACACTTTGGGCATACCGTACGGCTAAGAGAAAAGCAACACGAACCAACCCCTTCAACTTGGTTTATGGAGCAGAGACCGTGCTTCCAGCTGAGTTAAGCGTACCCTCCGCACGGTTGGCTCTGTCAACAAAGGTCACTGCAGCGGAGCGGCGGGCAGATTTGGAAGCCCTGAAGGAAAGGCGAGAGCTCGCCGCAGAGCACCAAGCCAAGTACTGGGGGTCAGTGTCGAAATTTTACAATAAAAGTGTGGTTCCACGAGAATTCAAGGTCGGAGACCTGGTCTGGAAATCAACCACAGATGTAATGAGGAATGTCAAGCTCCCCAAATTCACTCCGAAATGGGAAGGACCGTATCAGGTCATCAACGCGGGGACGAGTGGCCATTATAGGCTTTCCAGAGTCTCCGACGGATTTCTGACAGAGCCCATCAACATCAAGTTTATGAAGAAATACTATCCTTGAATGAAAAGATTGTTTCGTTTAAGTTTGTTTTCACTTTGTATTTTCCCTATGTTATTACGCAAAGTTCATGAAACGCTTGGACGTTTATTAGAGATTATACATTGAGCTCCATTTCGTGCGGTGGCAAGATAAATCGCAATAAATGGATTATTGTTAACAGTGAAAGCATGAGCACAAGAGAACCAGAAAAGAATTAACCCATAAACAAAAAAATCCCTCTTTATTCAGATGTGGTAAGATTATTACAAGAAAAGAAGAGTAACATAGTCATGACGGAGGATCAGGGAACAAGCCCCTGGTAACTGGATCGTTCTTCCCGAACATTTCCCCGCTCGCGACTTCATATTCTTCCTTCTCACGCAGAGCGGCTTCAAGTTCGGCCCTCCTATCCCTCAGATCTGCTTCCCTTTGCACAAGCGCCACACGCGTAATGTCCAGTCGCTTCTGGGCCCGCTCAACCTCCCTCTGCTTTGCCTCAACCCGGAGTGGAATCTTGAAAACCCGCGCGCGAACTATGCATGCGCTCCCTGTGAACAATAAGCCAACCAACTTCCAATCCACTCAAGTTCTGGAGATCTAAGAGAACCCCCATCCCATCTTGCAACGACGTATCGCCAAACTTCTTCAAAGGAATGGCATGCAGTGAAGTAATGACTGAAGCCAGGCTGTCCAGCAACATGCCACCACCCAAAGGGCTCTGAGCCCAGAAGTTAGCAAAAGTCTCCGGATGTGTCCGAAGAACAGTTTCCAGGACAAGAAGGTTGGCTTTGGCAACGCGGAAGGACAGGAATGACTTTGCGAACGCAGGAATGGCGGGAGGTACGTGCTCCTGGCACTGAGAATCACTGTATTGGGAAGGAGACTACTGCGGTGCACTGGATTCCGCTCCCCCAGAGGCTTCCCCTGAACTATCGACCAGTTGCCCAAAACCCTCCTGCGAAGTGCTAGACTCAGCCTCGCTCCTTCCTTCCCCTTCGGGTGCATCCCCTTCAGCGATAGCAGCTAGATGCTCCTGTTGGGCTTCTCTTTGTGGCTCGGGCAGGGGCTCTTGTTGTTCAGGGATGGGCTCGTGAAGGGCGGCCTGCATCTCCTGCACTATCCCTTGTGGGTCCACTGCAGCTTCCAATTCTGAAAAATCATCTTTGAATAACTTATGAATAATTGGATCTACTGAAGTTGGCACAAATTCTCCTATACTATGAGTAGTGCACGACCTAAAACTTGGCCCCACATGAATGTCACCCCCTATGTTCTGAAAAGTGCTGGAGGAACCAGGATGATTACCTTTCTCGGCAGAGGACACGCATTGAGTGCCAGGCTCAGTAGGTGGAGGGGATTGGACTGATGGCTGGCCCGTTTCAACAGCAGTTTGAGGAGTCTGTTCATCTTCACTGTCAACGTAAGGGTGCATGAACTCCTGCTCATAGCCCATGCCAAAGCCTTCAGCAGTACTTTCTGAACTCTCCTCTGGTTGAGGCCTCGGAGCGCGACGTCCCCCAGAGTGGATCTCCCGTACTTCATCCTCTCTAGAACCACTTACACCACGCGGACCAAGCACCTCAGCAATTGTGGGGCTAACTCGCTCCTCTAACCTTATCATTTCCAAGAATCCATGCCTTTCTGCTGCCTGTGGGTGCGGAATGGATTCTTCGTCAAATTCTGCGGGTTGAGCAATCGGAGAAGGGGCGCGAGCGACCTCCACTTGCTGGCTAGGCCCCGGCTCGCCAGCTGCAGCTCTTTCATGCCCCCTGCTGAGGAAGGCTCTAATTGGGAGCTGGTCACCATTACTATGACTATCCTCCACAGGGCCCTGGGCCGGGACGGAAGGGCCTACAACTTGGCCCTAAGCCAAGGCTGCAGGGCAAGTCCTTAGGGGCACGTTTTCCATCTCGGAGTCCCTGTCCGAGCCGCCAGATTGAGGAGAAGTTGTGTGCTCTGGTGACTTCTGATGCGCTCGCCAGTCACCGCCTGAAAGAGAGTAAGAATAATGAGTAAAAGATAGCATCGTAATCAAACATAATGGACGAAACAAACAAGAATAAACTACGTACCCGGTGTAGCCTGCGGCGGACAGTTGGCCGCACAGCCTCTTCTGGGTCTGTAGTAGACAGCTCGGCCCTCGCCTGAGACCTGGTGACGCGTGCAGCAGATAATGGGGCCACAACCCTAGCCTCTGAAGGGGCTGCGGAAGTAGTACCTTTCAAAGCCCAGAGACTACGTACGCCGCGCCAGTCTTCGGATTGTGGCTTGGGTGCATGGAGAGTGAAGTCTGGCTTGAACACAACACGTGGGGCGGCTTGGATGGCCTCACCTTGCACAAAGGCGTAGAAGGAATCCAGATTCCTACTCCAGTACAGACGAAACTGGGGGAGGCAAGGGGAGGACAAATAGACTTCGGGAATCGCCAGTGGCCAACCCCATCCAGAAGCACGTCTGTGAAGGTGACAAGAAACTGGTTGAAGGCGGCCTGAAACTCCATGGGCTCTGGCCCGGTTGTTGGCACCACCAAATCGTACCCCAACTGGCGCGCCACCCTGTCCGGCCTGAACACCACTATCTGCCAGTTTTCAACTCCAATTGCGGGCAGATAGGTCGAGCGGTTCATACAGTAAACACTGACACAAAGATTCCGGTGTGGCAGATTGTTGTTGGAAAAGTCAACCTCCTCCGGAATACTAGGATTGTAGTTGCAAACCCCGTCCAAGGTCTAGGTGTAGGGGCGCGGGTAGAAGTGAGATTCGTCATCCATGTACTCTTCCCAAAGCTTCGTTGTGGCCGTGTTGTTCCAGCGGAGGATAATGGGCCATATTGGCCCCGTAAGAATGTAAAGCTGGCGGCCGTCGTCCTCCCTGATCGGGTGGCCCCTGTTGTCTAGGACGGGCTTGGACACCTGCGTGGGGAACCTCTTGGCCTTTGGAGCAGCAATGGGGAAGTGCTCGTACACCAGTGCAGTTACAAACTAGGTATGCACCATGGGAAGATGAAGGTGTGAGTATCCGTACTGCACCGTGACACCAGGAAGTCGATGTTCTCGTTCCTCCTGTTCAATGTCAGAACCTGGGAGATTTTGATGGGCTCCAGTATACGAGAATGCTCCAAGACTTCCTTGTAAGCAGCATCCTCGATCACGTCGTTCACCCACTCACTCCAGCCAGCGGGGGGTGCAGAAAGAGAGGAGTACTGAACCGAAGAAAGGGGGAAGTCACCCCTCTCCAGGTGAAGACGAAGAACGGAAGATGGTGGCACCATGTCTCCATCCTCGACGGGCACCTCTGGCTGGATGCACAGAACGTCGTCCAGTTCACTGCCCACTGGACTGTAGGACTCCACCTTCTTCCAAAATGGATTGTTCTTGCCATGGAAGTACGGGGCCCTAAGCCATTGGTCTGAAGGGGGGACTGGACCTCCTTGGACAGTGGGCTTGCCACCAACCACTTGCTCGCCACGAGTCATCTAAAGAAATAAAGGGGAGCAAGAGAAGAAGATTTGCAGTGGGGGGAATTTGCAAGAGAAATGAAGTTGCAGAAAACAAAGTGCTCGAGAGCTCTGAGTTCGATTGGAAGAAGATGAAGTGAGCAAATGAGGGAGAATGGGATATTTATAAGGAAGAGAGGGGCCCCCGAACGATCGCAATCAACCATCACGTCGAGTTGAAACGTCGGCAGTAATGATGACCTCGGACAGCCGAAAAGGTGCCCTGGAAGGGTCGCGCCAATCAGCCGAAAAGTTGTCAGAAAATGGATAGTGCGCTGACGTCACGCGTGCGTGGGAAAGCGTGTGAAAAGCACGCCACGCGCCTGGGTGTTCCACACGTGCGTGGGGGCCATTGTAGGATAGGTTAGCGCGAGACCTCCCGTTGACCAGAGTCAACGTTGACCCACCATTGAAATCATGACAAGTGTCACCCAGGTGGCATGATGTCCGCGCGACACGTGGCACTCTTCGCGCATGTCACCGCGCGGGGGGTCACTGGAGCGGACGCAGGCTTTCGTGCAGGGGGGCCACCGACGCAGAACCCTCTTGCACAAGGCGCCTCCACGGCGCGCACCCTACACTCATCAAGGGCGGTGCTTGAGCAGCCATGGACCATCCGAACAGGAGAATAGCCCATGGCTCAGATGACTAGCGCGGCTCAGAACGTGAGCGAGAAGCTAGCCCCACTTAGCCCAAGTAATCATACCTGCTGCGGTTTGAAGGCAGGACCCCTAGAGGCTTGGCCGCGGTACAGGCGCGACCGAACAGGTCACGACCTTGCCCTTACGGGAATAAGGGAGATTTAATGGCTTGGTGGCTATAAAGAATAAAAGGATCGCTGCGCGGGGGAATGGCTCGTCACCGCGCGGGGCAGCTGCGCGGTGATGACATCACCCGTAGGGTTAGGTTGTACGGAAAGGACACGTGTTATCATATTATAGGATGACAGCCTGGCACCTGATCGTTGGTCCAAGGTGCCTATAAATATGGCACATTCCCTTTCAATGCCCAGAGGTTGGTGTAATCCTGGCAGAGACATATGCCATTCTAGAGAGAGAAAAGGGCAATCACTGAATGAGAGGAGAACATTCTCTCTAGTGAGATTCCAGCCCCATCTCCTAGGTCAGCAAGGGTATTATGGATTAGACTGAGAGCAATCCACTGCCTTAGTCCTTTCTGTACACACCTGCTCTGTTCTTCACCCTTTCTCTAGACAACCCTATTCTCTTTCTTACTGTGTCTTTACTGTTGACTATCCATACCTCTCCAGCTCATCATTTGACCAAAGCAAGAACTCATCCCCTACAAAAAGTTATGAAAATTTTAAAAAAATGTTACGATTGCCAATGAGATGGCACAATCTGGACCATATAATAGGTGCATATGGTACACACTTTTAATGGGTTTATATTGTAGGAATTTCCTAGAAAAAATAGTGAGTATTGAATACTAAAAGAATTCAACTATGGAAATTGTATTACAATACACCCCGCTATTTAAATGCGTGCACTCCTTTGAAACGCCTCAGTTCATGACTTTTGCATAGAATTCATAACATTTCTGTAAAATTTGATAACATTCGCTTAAAATTCTTAGTATAAATCTAAATAGTCATAATATACTTACAAAATTGCATGAAATTTTCTTGAATTCAAAGTACTGTACCTTTATGAATTTGAACACGAAAGTTAAAAAAATCTTCATGTTATGAATTAATAAAAATATGCTAATAATATAAACTTATGTATATAATATTAGAACATCCCCAATGGAATCATCAAAACATCTAAATAACCAAAGTTAGCAATGTTCATTAAAAAATTGGCTCACATTGGCATAATCAAAGTTAACAACCTTTTAATCAACAACCAAAACTCAATAACCAAATTTTGGGGACCACATCCTATTTATAAGTCATTTTTGGTAGAATTAATTCAAAAGTAACAACATTATCTCTCCATTTTTCAAATACTTACTTCAAAACTCAATTTTTTTTTAATTTTTTGCACTTTCTCTAAAAAATTTGAAATTATCAATAATTAAAAAAAATTTAAAAATATGTTCAAGATTGGTTTCATTATAAAGGTACTGTGAATACCTTTTAAATGATACTAATATTTTAAAAAGTATATGTATAGATTTAAAGTTGTGCCCATTTTATGAATAAAAATAGAGTGAGTAGTACTTTTTTTATTATGAACATAAAATACCATTGTGACACTCTACATTGTTAATTTTATAAATGTCCTGTATGGATAATCAAAATCTGATGTGACAACTTTTGATTATTCAATTTTAGTTATACCACTAAAGATGCTCTTAGAGCATCACTAGTGGTATACTCAAATATGGATACTCAAATATTGCCACGTCACATTTTGAGTATTCATTTAATGGGTTTATAAGTTTGAGTATCTACCCTTCTACAATGGTTCATTTGTGTCCATAATAAAAAAAATATTATTCACTCTATTTTTATTCATAAAATGGTTATAACTTTAAATTTGTTCATATATTTTTTTATAATATTATTACCATTTAAAAGATATTCACAATACGTTTAAAATGAGATCAATCTTGAACATATTTTGGTAAAGATTAAAAATTGATAATTTCAATTTTTGGGAGAAAGTGCAAAAAAATTGAGTTTTGAATTAAGTATTTGAAAAATGGAGAGAGAATGTTGTTACTTTTGATACGGTGTGATCCCCAAAATTTGGTTATTGAGGTTTGGTTATTGAGAAAGATTGGTAATTTTGAGTATCCAAATGCCAAAAGTTGAGTATTTGTAACACATGTTGTTAACTTTGAGTATTTATCCAAATACCATTGTGAGCCTCTTTTGTGTATCAAAATACTCATCTTTGAGTATTTTTGTGTTTGAGTATATTACTAGTGATGCTCTTAGCGTACATCTAGTACTGTTTACTTAGATGTACGCTGTTACAAGCAAACATGAAGTTGTAGAATTAAAAAAAGAAACCCTTACATCGATTTCATATCCCACTGGCAGACCCGGATCATGTGCTGCTCTCTCTTTCTTGGCATCATCAACCAATAAATTTTTCTATAAATTGGTAACTAGCATTATAAAATTAGTTACAATAAATTAGAAAGGGACTTCCTGCATATATAAACTATAGATCCATCAATACGTGTAAGAGGGAAAATTAAATATCCCACTTAACCAAGTGCATCAGACAAAGTCTACCAATGGGCCCAAGAGCTGCAGGGGGGGAGAAGCAGCACCGAAATCGGAAAATTTAAATGTTCTGCCACCCGGATTTGTTGGCATTGACTGTCACCACAGTTGATCTTAATTTCTTAATTCGAAATTTATTGGGAGAATAACATTTTTGCAGAAAGAGGGGAAAGTAATTTTGTTCACTCTTCTTAAAAGAGGGTGAACATTACCCTCTTTTCTATTGATTGAAATGGTAAAAATCCCCTCTTACAATATATATTTTTTGTAAGGATGTCATCACTTTGTAGTGAAATGACATCATTTTCTAATTGGACTTACACAATTTTAACTGGGAAAATGTTAACGTGTGCCTATGGTTGAAGATTATTGAAATGTGTGAAAAGTGTATAGAGATATGTGAAAGTGTATTGAAAAGTATAAAATGTGTATTGGAGTGTGTGTTGTTTTTGTTTGTTTGTGTGTTTAATGTGTGCCTATTGGGTGCACGTTAGCAAGACCCTTTTAATTGATAAGAGAGAGGGTAATGTTTACTATTTTTTGAAGAGGGTGAACAAAATTACTCTCGAAAGAAGGGCATTTGATGTTGATCTACAATCAATTATAGCCCGGTTTGATTTGCCAATAATCGATGGTCAGCCAAGGTAGCGGCCACCCCCGTATGTGTGCTGGATGTTCAACCCGTGTGAAACTTCAATTTTTGTTGCATTCGATGTATTAGGACTGAAGAATAGAGATGACTTATTCCAGTTTACCATTTGTCCCAAAATTTCTTATATTTCTCCAAAATCTGATTGATGGTGTTACAGTCTGTCACCGTAACCTCCACAAAAATAATAGAATCATCAGCAAAGAAAATATGCAAGATTTGGGGATAGTGACGTCCAATATTGATTCCTTTCATGTTCCCAACCCGAACGGCATCTTGAATTAGATAATGGAGTCCCTCAGCACACAAAACCCTACTGCTACACTCCCTTCACACTCACCCGTATTCCCTTACCATTTCAGTTCCGAAAAACCCACAAAGCCCCTCTTGAAATTCTTTTTTGGACCTAGTTCTAGCCTATTCACCCTTCTAACAGCCTCTCAACCACAGAAAAACCAACCTACACCACTGATCATCATGCCTGCCACCCAAAAGAGCATTGTTCAAAGCTTATCAAGGTTGAAATCGGGTTCTTAGCCACTGTTTTGGCATTCTGAGAGGTCCCATAAAACTCATTCCAATTCCTCATACCGGTAGTGGGCCTAAAAAGGATTTATTCCACAACAAAATCGTGATTTAAAAACCCATTTACTCAAAAGTATCTAGGCGCCTATATAGGTATCCAGGAGCTCAGATACTTTTTTGGACGCCAAGTTAGTCCCTGTTTGTGAATTCCCATTTCGCTCAAGTATTTTATTGTTTCAAGGGTCATTACAGTTTTAGGAATTTTTATACTCATCTCTCATTACGGTTCATTGAATAAAGTTTGCTAATAATCTGGTTTGTCTTCCCCAAGTGCCCAAAGTCTTTTGAAAAAGAGCACCTCAAATATTCAAAATGAATTAGACCAGTTTTATGTCCGTCTCAAAACTTCAAAATGTGAAAAAGAGGTACATGGTTGTGTAGAATCGGAGTGCCCAAATTAGGCATTAAGGCACTCAAATACTATATGAGCGCTCGAGTAGACGTAATGGGGCGCCCAAATTGTTAGTTAATCTCATTTCGATAAATATTTTGTCATTTCACGACATCTTATTATCCTCGTAAATTTGTACATCATTTGCATATCGCCAAATTACGTGTTTACTACTATAAACCCCTATTATTTATCCTGCCCCCCCCCCCCCCCCCCCCCCCCCCCCATGTGAACAAAGTTACGCATTAAAATATTTTTTGAAATCCCAAAAACATTAAAGTAGAGACTAGCCCTAGTGTCGGGTGAGGGGGTGCTATAAAACCCTTCCCCACACATAACCTGGCTCCCGAATCCAAGATATTATGGTAATGACGGACCAATAACATAAGCCTTTTAAAAAAGTAGGACGCGAGAGTCATTCAAGTTCGGTTCCTCGGGTGACAAACCCTCAAATTTGGGTGGCGACTCCAAATTGAATCAATGCTCACGATCCAAAAAATGCTAGGTGTCCACAAATTGGGTAACTCACCACTTACAAGTCTTAGCCTGTTAAGTGGGTATGGGTCATTCAATATATATTGAGCCCAATTGATGTGGCCCAAAATATTGAGCCTTGTGCACGCCATGGTGGGATCAATGTATCGTATAAACTCCCAACAGCTACTATCAAAGCTTAGGGTTACCAACAAGTGACAAATCAAGGACACAAAGATTTACAGGATTTTTCCCAAGCACAAGGTAAGAACGTACTCCCACCAAACAAATTAATATCTAGGCACCAATATCTGATAGAACCTGATATTAAGATACAAACCCTAGATGAAACATAAATAATTTAATGTGATTCTTAATTAAATAATATGGAGCAACTCTTCTTCAGTTTTTTTTTTTTGATCGGCAACAAGATTTTATTAGCACTCGACAAAGGGTACATTGAGTAAGAGCCACTACCAAGCTCAAAGCAAGGAAAAAGCTCAGAATCCACAATCAGCGAAATGCTGAAAGGGAAGAAAGGAACAGAAAAGGAAAAGGAAAATGATACAGAAAAAGCTTGCCCAAAACATCTCATGAACCATCTCAAGCAAAAGCAGCACACAAACCCAAGACCACAGAAGCATCTCCCGTATGCATCAACCTTCAGAATCTGGAGCTCTTCTTCAGTTACTAAAACGGATTGCAAACTACTAGAAAAAAATGATTTTTGTATCAAGACAGAGCCATCGCAAATACTTATCTTGCTATCGAAAAAACCTTATTGCGACGGCGAAGGGAGGGACGTCCTTGGTAGAGTCTCAAAAAGTTTTTTGTCGGCAAGCACCCATCACTAACTATTTTTGACAGCGAAAGCCACTTTTGGTGCTGGCCTTATTCCCTAACTCGTAAGAAAACAAAAAATATAAAAAGTTAGCGTCGGAGTCGATTGTTGTTGCAAATACTATCTTCTCGCGTCGTGCCTACGCAAAAAAAAAAATACAAAAAATTAGCGTCGGAGTCAATTGTTGTCGCAAATACTATCTTCTCGCGTCATGCCGACGCAAAATATTAAAGCTAAAATTAGAATTTTTTTTCCTTTTTTGCATATTTGCGTGGGCTACATGTTCCCGTCGCAAAAGTACCCTTTTTTGTGCCTGTAACATCACTGTCACTAGTAAAATCGTTTTTGAGATAGCATTTGCTGCCATCGCAGTTGCAAATACTGCAACGAAAAGGCCCTTTTTCTTGTAGTGGCGCCATCTTATTTTCACCGACATTAGCTGTTTCTAGACCAACTTTGATTATCAAAATTGACATATTTTAAATTTTCTTGAGGCCTTCAGCCATACCGAAATTCATGTTCATCGGATTTCAATCAACAAATTATATCCTATGAATTTATCATTTATCTTGACATCACCGACATAAGCTGTTTCTAGACCAACTTTGATTATCAAAACTGACATATTTTAAATTTTCCTGAGGCCTTCAACCATACCGAAATTCATGTTCAACACATTATATGCTATAGATTTATCATTTATCTTGACATAAAAATGAGCTTGATCAAGTGTGACGGAGTTCGTTTTAAGATAAATTCAAATCATTAATACTCCTTCCGTCCCCAAATAAAAGTGAAATATTTCATTTTGGATTGTCCCTTGATAAGGGTGTGTTTTGAGAACTTAATTTGTAAAAGTTTGTACAATTATAATTTTGTCTTTTAGAAAAGTTAATGGTTAATGAGCTCATGGTTATGGAGAATAATTTTAAAAGTGGAGGTAAAAATTGATGTGAGAGGTGTAAAGTGGACATAAAAGTTGATGTGAATGACATAATGATGATGTTTCTTCTATAAGTTGGACGTACAAATCAACACATTTAAAAAGCAACCGTTCTATCCGTACCGATCAAACGGTACCGACCATGCACTGATGGCGCCGGGGACACCCTTGTGGGTCCCAAACGGTCGATCTGAGCCGTCCATTAATTCCATAATCAAATTCCGAGTGGGTCCACAGGGAAATCACCTCGATCGGACTTAGGAGCGTTTGATTGAGGTGATTTTCACGTGAACCCACTCGGAATTCGATTCTGGAATGAATGGACGGCTCGGATCGACGTTGTGGGACCCACAAGTGGATCTCTGGCACCGGTCGGTGCGTGGTCAGTACTAGGGGGTCGTTACCCCTGGATTTTCCGTTTAAAAAGTGCGGAGAGAGTAAGAGATTGTATCCCATATCTCATCAATATGATTTTCTGCAAGGTTTTTGTTTGGACGAGGTGTAAAATATAAATGATTTCAGTTATTGACATGCATCCAGAAAGGCCAACAAATGAACAAATAGTCCTTAAAAGAACCGGATATGATTTTCCCCAATTACAAAAATCTTAATTACGTACAAGGAAAAAACCACATAGTGTAACAAAATGTTGTTATTACTGATGAGCATTGTTACGTACGCCATTTCAAACACACTAACCAATAACGTGGGATCCCACAATTAGTTTTAACAACTGAATCATTTATTTTGTAGCTCAAAATTTGGGTTAATTAGTTCTGCGAAAAATCAAATTGATAAAAAATTAGTAAGTGCTTAATTCAAATCAAGTCATTAAGGATTGATGTTCATGTTCAGATCCACAAGACGAATGGTTTGGATTGTCATGATATCTTGTGTACGGAACTCACTCTATTAGGTGGTGATTAGAAATATGCGTAAGTAGAATTTTAACAAAGTTTTGGCTTGCTATTATTAAGTACTCCATCTGTCACCATTTTGCGGTCTTAGTTAGCTATAGCACTTTTTTCCGTCCCAAAGGTTTGTCTAATTTCAAAACTAAAATGGTAATAGTCAATGAATTTTCTCTTTCACTCTTCCATTTTAAAATTTGTAGTACTTAAAAAAAAAAAGCAAAAAAGAAAAGAGGTAATGATTGAAAGATAAAATGAGAATAGTAAGTCTGGGTGCCCCGAAAGGGGACCCAGAATTGACCCCGAAAGTGTAAATCAACGGCCCAGATTCACTCTAAGCGAATCTTGGTCTTTGATTTTCAAATTCCGGGTAAATTCTGAGTGTATTTTCTGTGTATGTAGCAGTGCTGAAATGAGAAAGGAGAAAAGTAAGTTTTTAAAAAGTGTAATGATTGTATTACCATAATTAGGTCGTATCCCAAGGAAATATTGAATGGGGATGGATGTTGTAAATATGTACCAGTTTATTACTTTAGATTTGCTACTCTTTGATGTTAGGCGATCTTTCATCATCAACCACTGATTTAGCACTACCAGTGGGTGGCAAGAAAGATTTTTTTTTTTTTTTTGATAAAGATAAATTTCATTGAAATAACAATATGAGGTACATAAAGAGTCCATGCAAAGAGAAACAACTAGGACCACCCAAAATATACAAGAACACAACATCAAAATAAAATAACATACACCCTCCGTCCCTTTTTAAGTGCGTACCTTGGGAATACGTGCAATTTCAAACCCCTAAAAAACATATTTCCCTATATAATTTTTTAATTTTCTTTATACCAAATTAAAGTGCTCATTGAGTACTTTAATTTGGTGCAAAAAAAATTTAAAAATATTATACGAAAGTACATTTTTTAATGTCCACAAAAATACACGTTTCCCAAAGTACTCACTTAAAAAGGGACGGAGGGAGTAACAAAAATGACATAGCACTAGGAACAGTCAACCATCACCGGTGTCCAGGTGAGGTACAAAAACATCTACCGCATGCCTGGCTAATCGATGAGCACACTGAACGTCCTGCCGATCAACTTTAGTGATTTTACAAAAATTCAACTTTGCAATCTCCGTCCTCAGGTTGCGTAACAAAAATGTGCCACGGTGATGACACCCACTCCTGCTCCATATCTGCATAACAACATTAAAACAATCAGAAAGTATGTAGATATTAGAAAAATCCTTAGACAGACACCATTTGACCACTTGATTTATTGCTCGAATTTCTGTTTGGATAGGGCTGCAACTATATGTGGATATTGAGTGTTGGGCAATGAGACTTCCATTTGGCAGCCTAGCCGTGAATCCAATACCACTCCAAGAATTTCCCTCCTTCCAAGCTTCATCCACGCGAAAAGCACACGTTTTTTGAATAGACGAACCTACCGGGCAATCCTTAAGAACAATGGAAGGATATTTGTATGTGATCTGGACTTTAGATTTAGAATTTGAACAAGTCAATAATAACAAAGATTCATTGCATAGAAAAAAGGAAAATGCTACAATACACACACCTTATTCGATACACACCCCTACAAAAGTTACAATTTTTTTATAAACAAAAATGCTATGCTCAAGGAAGCTTACACCGAATCATACACAGAATGTGAGTGATTTTTTAAAAACGTGTTTGTAAAACACGACTTCATGTTCTCACATTACTCACATTCAGTGTATGATTCGGTGTAAGCTCCTAGTGCATAGCATTTCTGTTTTACAAAAGTTACGATTTTTTTTTTTATAAAAGTTACGACACACACCAAAATATTACGAATCATGTTGTTGAAAAGTTATAAAAAATTAAAAAATGTTACGATTGCCAATGAGGTGGCACAATCTTGATCATACAATAGGTACATATGGTACACACCTTTAATGGGTGTGTATTGTGGACATTTCCTAGAAAAAATAGTGAGTACTGAATACTAAAAGAATTCAACTATGGAAATTGTGTTACAATACACCCCGCTATTTAAATGCGTGCTCTCTTTTGAAACGCCTCAGTTCATAACTTTTGCATAGAATTCATAGCATTTCTGTAAAATTTGATAACATTCGCTTAAAATTCATAGTAAAAATCTAAAAAGTCATAATATACTTACAAAATTGCATGACATTTTCTTGAATTCAAAGTACTGTATTTTTATGAATTTGAACACGAAAGGTAAAAAAAGTCTTCATGTTATGAATTAATAAAAATATGCTAATACTATAAACTTCTATATATAATATTAGCGTACAGTACTGTTTACTAGATGTACGCAATTACAACCAAATATGAAGTAAGTTGTAGAATTAAAAAAAAAAAAACCCTTACATCGATTTCGTATATCGCAGTGGCATTCCCAGATCATGTGCTGCTCTTTCTTTCTTGGCATCATCAACCAACAAATTTTTCTAGGGTTAATTTCACTAACCTCCCCTGAGGTTTGCATTAATGTCACTGACCTCCCCTCAGTTTTCTGATATTCCACTGCCCTCCCTTGCTTTACAAAATAAATGTCAGATTCCCCCCTTGCCGTTAAAAACGCCTAACGGCGTTAACTTTGATGACGCATTGACGTTAATGCCCTTAAACTTAAACTTTACTTTATTCTTTTTTATTTGAGTTCATATTACATAAAAATTTTGAAAGGAGTGAAAAAATAACTTAATTATTTACTTTTTTCTTGGAATTTTTTTTTCTTTAACTCAAAACTAGTTTTTTTTTTTTTTAGTTCCCATAAGATATACTTCAACATTTTGATAATAAAAATAAAATTATCAATAATCACCTAAGCCCACTGCCTGTTTTTTTTTTTATACTTTTTTTCGGTTCCTTTTTCTTTTTTCAGATATAAAGCTAACTAGACTCTTTTTTCTTCTCTTCTTTTTTACATGATTTACTTAACCATGCTCTCTCTCTTTTTTCTTTTTCTTTTTTTATTAGAGTTAATAATGGTCTAAAATAAATATGCACACCCTTTTAGGAGAAACAAACATTTTGCACAAAAAAAAAACCTATCAAAGTAATGTATTTATGAGTCTTTTTTTGGGGGAAAAAATTACACTATTATTTTTCTCAACGGGATCCTTGAATTGGTGTAAAAAGAAAAAAAAAGAGAAAAAAAAATGCACACCCTTTTAGAAGAAACAAATATTTCTCAAGGGTGTGCACACCCTTTTAGGAGTGTGCACAAATATTTTAGACCATTATTAACTCTAATAAAAAAAGAAAAAGAAAAAAGACAGAGAGCATGGTTAAGTAAATCATGTAAAAAAGAAGCGAAGAAAAAAGAGTCTAGTTAGCTTTATATCTGAAAAAAGAAAAAGGAACCCAAAAAAGTAAAAAAAAAAAAAATGTAGGCAGTGGGCTTAGGTGATTATTGATAATTTTATTTTTATTAGCAAAATGTTGAAGTATATCTTATGGGAACTAAAAAACAAAAAAAAAAAACTAGTTTTGAGTTAAAGAAAAAAAAGTTCCAAGAAAAAAGTAAATAATTAAGTTATTTTTTCACTCCTTTCAAAATTTTTATGTAATATGCACTCAAAAAAGAAAGAATAAAGTAAAGTTTAAGTTTAAGGGCATTAACATCAATGTGCCATCAAAGTTGATGCCGTTAGGCGTTTTTAACGGCAAGGGGGGAATCTGACATTTATTTTGTAAAGCAAGGAAGGGCAGTGGAATATCAGAAAACTGAAGGGAGGTCAGTGACATTAATGCAAACCTCATGGGAGGTTAGTGAAATTAACCCATTTTTCTATAAATTGGTAACTAACATTATAAAATTAGTTACGATAAATTAGAAAACGACTTCCATATAAAACTATAGATCTATCGATATGTGTAAGATGGAAAATTAAATATCCCACTTAACCATGTGCATTGGACAAAGTCTACCAATGGGCCCAAGAGCTGCAGGGGGAGAGGAGCAGCACCGAAATCGGAAAATTTAAAATGTTCTGCCATCCGGATTTGTTGGCGTTGACTATTACTCTCTCCGTCCCATATTGTTGAGTCCCTTTCCTTTTTTGGATCTGCCAAAAAATTGTCTATAACTTTTTATTTATTAAGTTTTTTATATTCAATATGAATTTTGCTTGATAGATCTTTATTAGTTTTATTAAACAAAGTTATTGGAATGACCAAAAACATCATAGATTCTAAGATATAAACAATTTTTTGAGACGTTTAGAAAGGTAAAGAGGCCCAACAATATGGGATGGAGGGAGTACCACAGTTGATCTTACTTTCTTAATTCAAAATTTATTGGGAGAATAACATTTTGGCAGAAAGAGGGAAAAATAATTTTGTTCACCCTCCTTAAAAGAGACTGAATATTACCCTCTCTCTTATTGGTTGAAATAGTATAAGTCCCACTCTTACAATATATATTTTTCGTAAGGATGTCATCACTTTGTAGTGGGATGACATCATTTTTTGTGGGATATGGTATGGAGATTGGAAATGCTAGTCCTGAAACGAGAAAATACTGTTGACTGATATCAACTGAGCAAGATAAACCTTTAATCGATACCAGTTGCAAATAAAACGATACCAGCTTTAACATTTGAATACTTGCTCTCGAATTTGTCCAACTTGCATCCTTGACATCTTTTCTGGTAGAAAATGTGTGAACATTAAGTCCAATTATTGAAAAAAAGAAAAAAGAAAAAGGATTGGACCTTACTATATATTTGTGTCACTCACCACTTTTTAAGTGGTTATGGGTCATTCAATATATATCTAGCCCAATTGATATGTACTCTTTGTCGTTACTCCCAAAATATTGACCCTTGTGCACATTCAATATATATCGAGTCAATTGATATGGACCCTTTGTCGTTACTCCCAGAATATTGTCCCTTGTGCACTAGTGGGATTAATGTATCGTACAAACCCCCAACAGCTAGTATAAGAGTTTAGGGTTACCAACATGCGTGAATCAAGAAAGAAGAAAATGTCCACCATAGGGTAGAGGTAATTATTGAAGATATTAGAAGATTGGCTTGCGATTTTGATAGGTTTGAGTTTGGGTTTGTGAGACGTAGCGTTAATTGTGTAGCCCATTGTTTGGTAAGTAGAGGGTTTGGAGGTTTAAGCATTTCCACATGTTTGGCTATTCAATCCTTTATCTAAAGATGATACGCTAGTTGATTTTATTGGCATTGTTTTCTTGCATTATCAATGAAATTGTCTTATCATTTTGGGGGGGAAAAAAAACAAGCGTGAATCAATCACAAAAATATTTACCTGGTTCCGCTCAAACACAAAACAAAAACATACTCCCACTAAACAAATATCTAGCGACAAATCTCGGATGAGACCCGATGAGAAGACACAATCCCAAGATAGAATGTAAATAATTTTATGTGATTCTTAATTAAATAATATGGAGCAGCTCTTCTTTGGTCCTTAAAATGGATTCTACCGTCCAATTTTTGCCTACATAAGCTCTTTTTAAACCACTTTGATTATCAAAACCGTCATATTTTAGATCTTCTTGAGGCCATCAACCATGTCAAAATTCATCTTCATTGGATTTCAATCAACACATTATTTCCCTATATATTTATCTTGACATAAAAATAAGCTTGATCAAGTGTGATGGGGTTCTTTTTAAGATAAATTCAAATCATAAATATTACTCCCTCCGTTTGTAAATAAAAGTATAGTATTGCATTTTGGGCTGCCCCTTAATAAGTGCGTATTTTCAAAAGTTAATGAGGTAAGAGTTAATGAGTAAAAATGGATGAAAATTTTGGAAAGATAAGGTAAAGTTGAACTAATAGGTGTAAAGTAAATATAAAAGTTGATATGAAAGGTATAACAATGATATTTGTTTAGTAAGTTGGATTTACAAATCAACACATTTGAAAAGGAACGGAGGGACTAATTAATAGATTGTATCTCATTAATATGATTTTCTGCAAGGTTGTGTTGACGAGGTGTAAAGCGTAAATGATTTCTACTATGAACATGCATCTAGAAAGGCCCGCAAATGGACGAATTGGACGGATGAGTCCTTAAAAAACCGAAGATGATTGGCCTGTGGTTGGCAGTATAATTTACAACTTTGTAGTCAACACTATCATCATTCCCTAAACTACTTCCATGGTTCCACATTTTCATGACTCCGAGTTTGAGCACACTATATATAATATAAATTGATGAAATTGAAAATGATGTCGACAACATCTTATTTATAAAATTATGGTTGAATTGGCATCTTTCATTATAAAATTAGGTACAATAAATTAGAGACGACTTCCTGCATGTATACTACAGATCTATCAATATGTATAAGAGGGAAAATTAAATACTCCAATTAACATCATCAACCCATAAATTTTTCTATATATTTGTATCTTACAATAAATTAGAAAACGACTTCCTGCATATATAAACTATAGATCTATCAATATGTATAAGAGGGAAAATTAAATAACCCACTTAATCAAGTGCATTAGACACAGTCTACCAATGAGCGCAAGAGCTGCAGGAGGAGAGGAGCAGCACCGAAATCGGAAAATTTGATGTTGTCCCACCCGAATGTGTTGGCGTTGACTATAACTACAATTGAACTTTCTTTCTTAATTCGAAATTTAGTGGGAGAATAACATTTCATTAGAAAGAGGGGCACTTAGCGTTTTGGCCTAGAAAGTTAGCTGACTTTTTTTTTTTCTTTTTGTCTTCATTTGATTTTTTTCATTTTTTTTAGTTTTGCATTAACTTTTTGTGTGTTATTGGTTCGCTTCAGCAAGAGGAATCAAAAAAGTAAAAAATTATGATTGAAGCCTAAATTTTTTTCAATAAAGACAAAAATAAGTAAAAAAGATAGCTTTTTACATTTTTTTCCGATCTAATTCAAAAAATTGAGAGTTAGTGGATAAAACTTATTTAGTATTATTCTTACAATTATTATTTTAGCCTTTTTTTTAATTTTTGTCTTAAATTTTCTGTATAAAAGCATCTCCATGGCATGATATATGCATTGTTATAGCTATACTGTAGCATGGAATACTAATTTTTCTTCTCCAATAATAAAGATAAAACACATGCTATGTTTACCTACAACTACATGTTGTGACAAATATAGTAGAAGGAATGACTATTGCTATAATTTGGCCTGCCACTTTGTTTCACTACCACAAAAATGGTTAAAGATGACACACCAAAAAATTAAATAACGATAGTTTTTGTAAAACTGTCATCAAAATATGAGGGCATAGTTTTGATGTCAATCTATTCTAAAAGCTGTCATCTTTGCCATACATGATGACGGTTTAGAATAAATGTGACATTATTATCTCTTTCTTTAATGTTAGTTTTTGCTTAAAATAGACATTTAAACAAGGCGCTTCCAGAAGCCCATATGGAAACCCTTTTTATGTCAGTTTTCCTTAAAAGCGACATTGAAACTAAACCCTTTTAATGTCGGTTTTAATTAAAACCGACATTGAAGTTGATCATAAAAGATGACGGTTAAAAAAACTTCATTAAACATATAAGATGACGGTTTAAAACCGTCATCTTATATTCAATGTCTAAGGTAACAGTTTAGATCCAAAACTGACATTAAAAGTGCTTAGCATAATTTTTTTTCAAAATATAGTATAAATATTTTTGTTGGTCTTTTGTCAACAACAAGTGTGTTAGTTCAGTTGCTAACACGCGCCGTGGGGGTACCACAGAAGCTCCATTGGGCAGCTATGCGAGATGACAGTTTAAAACCGTCATTTTATATATTTCAATGATATTGTTTTATTGTCATAACAAATCTACTTTTTTAATGTCAGCTCCAAAGATGATTGTTATCCTTTATGTTTAATGACACTTTTTGACTATCATGGTTTAAGGTTTTTGTAATAGTGTTTCTACCTCTGTCATCATGGAACTCATAGATGGAAATTATAAATGACATTTTGTGGAAAAAAAAGTGAAAGGAACAATATATGCATCAAAGCAACATTTCTATATCATAACAGTTTGACACTATAAACTATTCATTGTTATATTAACAGTTTGACACTATAAACTATTCATTTCTATGTTAGCAATAGCGCGTTATGCAAATAGCAACTCTTATCTTTAGACTAGACTAAAAGGAATCTAGAAGGCAAAAAACTACCGCTAGAAGTTCAGTAAGGATGAAAAAAGTTTGAAAATATAGTTTCACGTTATATTGTCAATGTTTAGAACTTTTTCAACATTGGTCCAATGCTTATATACTCCATCCATCCAATAAAATTAGTCCTCTACAAAATTACGTGCAATTTTCAAACTCAACCAATGTTCTATTGTTCAACCAGCCCTCTCCGGATCATAATGTACTCATAATATTATTCCCCCTATTCCCAAATTTTGGTCCTAGTTCTATTCTAACCGGATAGAAAACTACTTATAACTTTAAATCGGTTATGAATTTTGCATTTAATATAGATCTTGTTTGATAGATCTCAACTAGTTCTAGAAGACCATGTTTTTAAAATCACGTAAAATAATGTAAATTACAAGACATAATCAATTGAAAATAGCACGAACTCCCAAAAGAGACAAATAAATGGAGACGAAGGGAGTAATTTTTTTTAGCAATATGAATCTTGTTTTGTAGATCTCATTGAGAACTTTCACACGTCGCACAAAAAATTGCAAAATTATTTTGCTAAATACATTATTTTTTAGTTTGAAATTGAACGTTGTTTTGTAAGAGACTAACTTTATGAGATGACGGGAGGACATTTTTATTTTTTTTGATCGAGACAAACGATTGATTGTAAATATTTTAGACAAAATCTAAACAAAAAACAACTAAACACCACTAATATTCAACTGTCTGCAGCCGAACACACTCGATCGACGTATATATATAGTCATGGTTTGCTGCTTGGAATGTGCAGAGAGGGAAATAGCCAGACAAATCATAACCTTACAAAGTTCCCTTGTTTGCAGTACTCACCAACCACAAGAGCCAAATTGACACAAAACTCACCACAAATCACCACCCCATGGATCCTGAATTGTACAAGGCTGTCAAGAATGGCGATGATGAGTACCTCGATGCATATACCGACCTATTTGATAAACAAGTCACCCCGAACCATAACACCATTCTCCATGTTGCAGCACACTTTGGGAAGTTGGAGTGTGTGGTTAAGATCTTGGAAAAGAAACCCAGCCTTATACTACGGGTGAACTTGAACGGCGAGAATCCTCTTCACATCGCCGTAAAAGAACAACACTTCGACGTAGTCCAATCACTCATAAATGGTGCCAAAGAACTAGACCGAGATCCTGAAAGCAGTGTTCCACCACAACTACAGATATTGAGGGCAACAAATGTGGACGGGGACACGCCCTTGCACTTAGCGGTGCGGGAGGGAGACAATTCATTCGTTAGCTTGTTAGCGAACCAGGATTTATATTTTGAACATTCCCCGAATAAGGCTGGGGAAACTCCATTGTACTTGGCTGCGGAAAGAAACAATGGTGATTCCATGGTTGAAAGTATCTTGGCCTGCGAATCACCAGAATACACAGGCCCCAGTGGTAAAACAGCATTGCACGCAGCAGTGATTTCCGGAAATATAGGTGTGTTGCTTCCTCCGTCAATTTTTTGCAGCCAATTAACTTTTAGTGCCAGCACAATTGTCGATGAAGACTCCAAAATTTTGTTTGAACATGCATTAAACATAAATCCACCTCAATGCATTATTATCGCATTATATAAAAAACAAGCAAAATATGTGAAACCTTACAATTGCACTTAACGAGTTGTTTTATGTTATTGTCGCATGTTTCATGTTTCGGGCCAAGTGGCAGATGATTGTCGCATGTTTGGATGCCAACATTGTTGGGATGCTTTCATGAGTTGTGATGCCGTTATCTTGGCTTGGTTTAATCATTGTAACTATGCTGTTATCTTGGCTTCGTTTAATCATTGTAACTATGCCTTATCATCCGTTTCGGGTCCAAGTGGCAGATGATTGTTGCATGTTTGGGTGCCACAATGTTGGGATGCTTTCATGCTTTGTGATGCCGTTATCTTGGCTCTGATCAATCAAAAAAATATCTTAGCATAATTGTTCACGTATATTTGATCTTGGGACACGTATTGTTTATGACATAAAATATATTGATGTTTTTGGGTTTCACCCCACCTTCAAATCCGGGGTTACTGAAAATTTGCTGTTTTTAAGGTAGACGGTTTAACTAATTGAACCGACTGGTCTGACACGGTTTTTAGGTTGAACCGACCGGTCTAGTACAGTTTTTAAAACATGCCCGGTGAGTCTTTGTTTTGATGTGGGATATGGGATGTGGGACTAGCACAAATAATGGCAAATAAAGTGTTCTACATTGCCTTGCCTGGTGGGTCTTTCGTTTGATGTGGGACAAGCACAAGTACAGGCAAACGAAGAGTTCCTCGAGAAAAGTCCTCTACATTGATAGATTCTGTACCACATCGGAAAATGAAAACCTGATGTAAAGAGAAACCTCTATAAAGCATACCACCAACCATTCTCTTGGAGTAATTATAGGATTAGGATAATTTGTGAAAATTTAAATGCCAACAAATAATAAACAACCAACCAGCAAATTAATATTAGTAGAGAGAAGGTTAGAATAGTATATGGGGTGATGGTCAAGGGACGTGAACAGCGCCTGCCTTACGAAAAAATAAATCCCCTTCTGCACGGGGTTAAATGACACTCATTTCTCAAGATACAACGGCCTATGAACCTCCTTCTGTGCAGCGAAGTTAACTCACGAACCAAATTATTTCCAACACTTGATATCCGAATAAAAACTATACCAGATATATGAGAAAGGCTTGGCCGTATATATGTATATAAACAAACAGCAGTAGTGCGAAAATATTGTAAAATATAGTAAATACTTAGAATGTGAGTGTAAGGCAGGAGATAGAGATAGAATTATATCACTGTTCTATATTTTGGAAGCAGCAGCCAACGTTGATTTATAACCAACGGAAATATACGTTGGTTTGTTAAAGGAAGTTTTATTTTTGTGGAGAGAAAATAGGAACAAAATACTACCATTAATCTATAATGTAACATGTTAATAAACCAACTAATCCTATTATATAGCAAGTGTTATAGGAGAAGTAGGATAGTGGCATGATTTGTTGGAGAATTAGTAGGAGACCAAGGCAAGGTAAAAACTGTAACGCCCCGCATTTTTGGAAAAGCGTTATGGATTATTATTACAATTTAAAGTCGGTCTAAACAGTAATAATAATAACCAAAATACATATAGATGGTCTATCCTTCACAGATTACAAAAAGGTAGACTGGGTGGGTTCTACGGCTCCGCAAATTCCTCCGCCTGGTGGATCTCCATTCCGGCAGCTCCTCCGGCTCCGTGTTCTCCGTAAAGGTATTCCTGTCCAACGTGATAATCTAGCATAATACGTCAGAGTCGCGAAGCAACATCGTGGTATTATGCCAGGGCGAAACCGTGAGCGAGGACGCTCAATAGATACCCTACCCCAACTTTAAACTAGCAATTCTAGAACAATAAAGTTGGCAGGTAAATAGTTGAAAACCATTTATCAAAACAGTAAGTTCATGCGTGTCAATGCATCAGTATCACATCCAAATCAGAGTGCAGCTTTAATAAAATCAGTATTCCATTTCTTTTCAAATCAGAGTGCAGCTTTAATAAAATCAGTATCTCGTTTCTTTTAAGAAAAATCAGAGTACAGTATCGGTATTTCGTTTCTTTAAACAAAATCAGAGTATAGTATCAGCATCTCGTATCACTTTCTCTTAACAATATTCTTCTTCAAATTTCAATCATGTCAACATCTCACATCTCTCGAAAGTTATTGGCCCGTTCTACAACCCCGTTCTAACGGTCACCAACCTTTCCGTTCGAAGGTTCGGCCACCCATAGACTGACTCCTGCAGTATGAGTTCCGCTATCTCCGCGTCACACACGACATAGTCCCGGTTTTCTTATATCACCGAACTTAACAGCCTGTTTATAAGATCCGTTTACTATGTGTTGTACTGAGTAAGTTCTGACCGTCAAATTCACCCACGGAATTTGAGGAGAAACTTCAAACAGCACTACCGTATAGTTCCATTGAGCTTTGACCACCAGTTCACACCGGGGAACTGAGGCGGGACTCTAATGGCAGTATTGTTTATAGTATAGTTCCATTGAGCTTTGACCACCAGTTCACACCGGAAAACTGAGGCGGGACTCCAATGGCAGTATTTTTATTTACAACAGCATTTTCATTCTCATCTCTATTTCTTCTTGTAAAAACAATCGATCATTTTCTTGAAAAACGTGTCGTGTCGTACTGTCTCGGAAAACATGCACATGCCATATTACATAAAAATCTTCCGTTTAGAAATCGTTTCAAGATAAACTTTTCATTTAAAAATATTTCACGATAACCGTGTTACTTTAGGTACAAAATCTCGTTGGTGACTTTCTTTAGACAAATGAGATAACCAGTAGAGTCCCAGGCTGGATGGCCGCACGAATGCAGTTACTGGCACCATTCCTTTCTTAGACAGCGCTAGGCATTTCTTTTTTGACAGACCCTCAAGGGTGTTAGCCTTGGGGTAATCTCAACAGTCCAAGTACAGTCAAAACACTTTGAAGTCGCTTTAAGAAAAGTTTAGTCGGCTATTTTCCAAAAATCAATTGGGCAGCATAACAGCGTAAATTTGAAAAGTCGATTTTCATTCGGGCATTATAACTGGATATTTTAGGTTTCCAAAAAGTCCATCGGGCATTATAACGGTGCATTTTGATAAGTCAATTTCAAATCGTGCATAGTAATGACTAAGTGTGTTTTTCAAAGTCTAATTGTTCATAAAATCACTAATCACCAACATAATCACATTTAATCATAATTAAGCACGTTTAAGAAAAATAATAACATAATTAATATGAACTAGTAAATACTAATCCAAGGTTAAGATAAAGTATCTACCTTAATTCCGATGATTAGTCGGAAGCCGAATAGCTAGTTGAATTTCGGTGGCGTAACGACTAGTTGACCTCCGTTCAAACGCTTTCTAGCTAACTTATTTTACCTTTCTAAGATCTAGGGGTGGTCGAGAGTGGTGGAGTGTGGTGGTTTAGGATGAGTTTCAAGAAGAACACTCAAGAACTCATTCAAGAACACTAGAAAGCACAAAGTGGAGAAGTTGGGAGATTTTGGTGTGAGAAATGAAGCAAGGTGAGTGAGCTATTTATAGAAGATTGTAATTGGGTAAGTAGCCTACCTTGTTAAGTAGTCAAATTTTCTTTCTTCTCATTAATTAAAAAAAAATACAAATTAGGTTTAGTAAAGTCAACATTGGTAGGAAGACAAAATTGAGCACATGTCTAATTAGGGTTTTAAATAGGCTAAGGCTAGTCAAAATAGGACAACATAAGAGTTGGGAAAATTAGTAGGCCTTCCGGATGCGATGTAGTGAAATACTCGGTGTGCACGCGTTGATTTTACGGCGCGAAAAAATAAATAAAAGGAAATAAACAAACTAGATCTAGTTTCATTCAAATTATTTAAACTAAATAATAAATTATTTTATTCAGCGATATTAAAAATAACTAATCGAATTAATAAACCGAAATTTTTATTTACGAAATTTCGGGTTATTACAAAAACTAACTCCAAGTATATATCCAACATAATTATTTCACTCCAATAAAATATAAATTATAAAATATTAAATTAAAACAACAATCCCTCACATAATTTAAAATTTCACAAGAGTGCTTTTACTACGCAATGGGTATAGGTGTCTTTCGGACTTGAACCTACTCTTAGTATTAGCAAGTTTCAATTTCAAGAACCATAATGAACAAATCTTGAACTAGGCCTTTGATTTGAAACTAAAGCCTACCCCACACACACAGTACGGGAAACATTATGGTTCTAGAACATTTTTGCATGTTGGACAGTCATGCGCACCTATCTCATTTCTATGAGTGTCTTTAGAGAATAGCCTAATTTCCCACAGCAGCAACCCCACTGCCACACTCATATAGGGCTACCCTCCAAGGTTAGTTTGTGACCAACACCCTGTAGATATCTTACCTTGGACATATTCAAAGATAAGCTCTTCCTATTGTCACATAACATGAGCATTATCACCATAGGAATAGGACCAGAGACTCCACTTTAATTTTTTAGTGCTCCTCCTAGTCACCATTCAACTTAGTTGTTACCTATTGAACCTTATTCACGGGATCTCCAATCACAGAGGTTAGGTGTCCACAGAGGTGACTAAAGTCCCATTCCCCTCGATGATTCAAAGACTAGCCTTCGCGCTAAGCCTTTAGTAAAAGCGTCTGCTATGTTCTTTCTTCACAAAATCGAATGCAACCATTCGTTGAGAGAACAATTCTTTAATAGAATTGTGCCTTATTCTAAAATGTCTCTTTCTCATTAGAATTTGCATTGTTAGATTTAGCAATTGCCGCTTGATTGTCACAATCTACAAAAACAGCAGGAATAAGACTATCATATAAATGCAAATCAGTCAATAAGTTCCTTAGTCATTCGACTTTGGTACAAGTCAAATCCAATGCAATAAATTCAGCTTCCATTGTAGATCTAGATATAATAGTTTGCTTAGATGATTTCCAAACTATTGCACCACCACCTAGTGTGAAAATATAACCACTAGAAGACTTAGTGTTGTCTAAGTCACTAATCCAAATAGCATCACTGAATCCTTCTAAAACACTAGAAAATCCACAATAGTGAATACCATAATTTAATGTACCTGTGAGGTATCTAAAAATTCTTTCTATTGCGTTCCAGTGTTCTAAGCTAGAATTACAAGTATAACGGCTTAACTTACAACAGCGTAAGAAATATCAGGTCTTGTGCAATTAGATAGATACATCAAAGATCCAATTATTTGAGAATATTTAGAGAAATACTCTCACACAAATTTTTCTTCAAATGAACATTAGGATCAAAAGGAGTATACACTTTTTCATATCCAGATAATTGAAATTGTTTAGCAATCGATCAACATAGTGTTCTTGTGTCAAAGTAATTCCATCATCACTTTTTAGGACTTTAATTCCCAAAATAACATTTGTAAGTCCTAAATCTTTCATGTCAAAATTGATAGATAAGAAATTTTTGGTCTCTCTAATACCATCAATATTTGTACCAAAAATGAGAATGTCATCCACATATAGGCAAAGAATAACACAAGCACCATCAAGTTTTTTAATATAAACACATTTATCAGCATCATTTATTTTAATGCCATTAGAAAGAATAACTTTATTAAACTTTTCGTGACATTGTTTACGGGCTTGTTTTAAGCCATAAAGTGTTCGTTAGTGTACAAACTTTTATTTCTTGCCGTGGAAGTAGAAACCCTTCAGATTGATTCATATATATTTATTTTTCTAGTTCTCCATTTAAAATTGCTATTTTTACATCCATTTGATGGATTTCTAACTTATGGATTGAAGCTATAGCAATCAAAAGTCAAATAGTCATAATTCGAGTGACTGGAGAATATGTATCAGAGAAATCTATTCCTTCTTTTTGCTTGAACCTTTTGGCTAATAATCTAGCTTTAAATTTTTCAATGGTTCCATTAGTTCTAACTTTCTTCCTAAAGACCCATTTACAATCTATTGTCTTGCAACCGGGCGGAAGATATGAAAGATACAAAGTATTATTAGTAACGATAGAATCCATTTCACTATTTATAACTTCTTTCCAAAAAGTAGCATATACGGAAGTCATAGCTTCACTATAGGTTTTAGGATCATTTTCAATCAAGAAAGCTTGAAAATCACTGCTAAAGTCTTTCTCTTTTCTACCTCTTTTACTCCTTCTAGGTTTAAAGTCGTCTTGATATTCTGTGCTAATTCTCAAGGTGGAACAATCGCGGATTGATCTAGAAAGCTTTTCTTTCATAGAAAATATATGTCCAAAAGATTCAACTTCTCTTGACTCCATGATAGTGTTATTCGAGATATCAGAAACTTCATAGTTTATAACTAAACAATAACCAACAATATTCTAGCAAATCCAATAAAAACACAATCAATTGTTTTTGGACCCAATTTTCTTTTCATTGGAGGAGGTAGTAATACTTTAGCCAAATAACCCCCCACTTTGAAATATTTTAAGCTAGGCTTTTGATTTTTCCAAAGTTCATAAGGAGTTTTATCAGAATGTTTATAAGGAACTTTATTCAAAACATGACAAGCCAAACATAATGTTTCACCCCGCAAGTTGTTCGGTAAACCAGAACTAGCTAACATTGCATTTACCATATCCACTAAAGTTATGTTTTTACGTTCTGCTACTCCATTGGATTGAGGTGAATAAAGTGGAGTTCGTTGATGAATTATACCATGAGTTTAACAAAAATCTCCCATTTCAGTGGGTGCAAATTTGCCTCCTCTGTCCAACCTCAATATTTTTATTTTATTTTTCAACTAATTTTCTACTCATGCCTTAAATATTTTAAACTTGTCAAATAGCTTACTTTTCTGATTGACTAAATACACATGACAATATTTAGAAAAATCATCGATAAAGGTTATAAAATATCTTTGGCCACCACGGTTATTACGTTATTTAGGTTGCAAGTGTCATTATGTATAGGATCTAATGAAGTTGTGTCTCTTACAACTGATTTATAAGGCTTCTTAGCTAGTTTAGCTTGTTAACAAACATGGTATTTTTCCTTCACATTAATCATAGATTTTGGAATAAGCTCTAAGCTCATCATCCTTTTAATTGTTTTAAAATTGTCGTGCCCAAGTCTGCCATGCCAAGTATCACAACATTCAACATTAGAAACAGAAGCATTTATAGATGAAGAACAAGAACTTTTATTTGAATCAAAATTCACAGCATTAAGAGTAAATAAACCATTAACTAAATAACATTTACTAATAAACTACCATTCTTAGTAGTTACGACTTTATTTGACTCCAAAACAACCTTAAAACCATGACGAACTAATAAAGATGCGCTAACTAGATTTTTCTTAATGTCCGCAACATGCAAGACTCCATCTAAGGTAATGACTTTTCCTGAGGTCAACTTCAAACTAACTATTCCTTCTCCTAGTACCCTGGCCATGCTCCCATTTCCCATATTTATAGTTCTTATGCCTGATTCTTGATAGTACCCGAGTCTATAAACCAACCATTTCAATTGAAAATACCGTTTAATTCAGGGCTACTAATAAAGTACTTGTTACTAGGGATAGAGGTGTTGGCCCCCATAGTGACAACATTAGCTTGAGGTTTAGGAGCTACATAAGGACTATGAGTCTTAGGAGGTTGAACTTTGCGATAATAGCAATCCTTCGCTTTGTGATTAGACAATCCACACACCTAATAAGGCACTAACTTTCCCTGAATAATATTTTTGCCTTTTTGTTTATTATTATTGTTGTTGTGGCTCCCAAATTTTTTAGTGAAGTTGGTCTTCTTAAAGTTTTGATGCTGCCTTTATGAAGATTTTCTACAGTGAGTGCTTTAGCCAGAAATTCCGAAACAGGAGTATCAACTGCTCTTTCATGATGTCAATATTAAGAGACACTAAAAGATAATCAAAAGTATAATCATCGGGTTTTTGTTTTAGTTACCTTCCAAATTCTAACCATTTAGGAGGCAATTTTTAATGAGGGAACAACAAGAAAAGTATCAGATGAGTCAATTATTTTTCTCTTCAGATCATAGAGAATATTTTGAAACTCATGGGCTTTTTCAATTACTGACTTTCCATCATCCATTTGAAAGTCCAAAATTTTTCCGTGTATTACCATTTAAGACCAGATCTTCACCGATATTTAAATTCAAGTGCTTCCCACAACTCAATGGAGGTCTTAATAGTGCAAAAAATGTTGTAGATCCATGTGGACAATGCACTCAAAATTCGACCATGATACAAAAAATCTTTCTTATCAAAACCATCATCATCGGTAGATGTTTTTTTCGACGTGGTCGAATCCTTGCCAGATTCAACAATTTCAGTAGCCTTAGAAGTTCAATTTTTTTTTTAAGCCAAAGCCTTGTGAATCACAAAATATAAACCCAAAGTGGTTAGCCAAAATTTCATTTGTTGTTGCCAACATCTAAAATTTTGGCCATTGAACTTCTCTGGCTTGCAAGAATTCAACTCATCTGCCAATTTTTTTTTTTTTTTCAACCGAATGAAAATACTTAACAAGTAGCAAGTAGTCTAACAGAAAACCCTAACAAATATCTTTCCTGAAATTGTTAGAGTAATTATAGGATTAGGATAATCTATAGAAATTTAAATGCCAAAAAAATAATAAACCACTAACAAACAAATTAATATTAATAGAGAAAAGGTTAGAATAGCCTGTGGGGTGATGGTCGAGGCATGCGAATAGCGCTCTTTTTAGGAAAGATACACCCACTTCTGCACCGGGTTGAATAACGCTCCTTCTCCAAGATACAACGCTCTACGAGCCTCCTTCTGTGCAGCGAAGTAAACTCACGAACCAAATTGTTTCCGACACTCGAAATCTAAATAAAAGCTATACCAAATATATGAGAAAGGCTTGGCCGTATCTATGTAATTGAAACAAGCAGCAGTAGTGCGAAAATATTGTAAATAGTTGAATGTGATTGTGAGGCAGGAGATAGAATTATATCACTGTTCTATTTTTTGGAAGCAGCAGCCCACGTTAATTTATAACCAACAGAAATATACGTTAGTTCGTTAAAGGTCCAGTTATGTTTTTGTGGAGAGAAAGTATGAACAAAATACTACCATTAATATATAGTGTAATCTGTTAAGAAAACCAACTAAACCTATTATATAGCAAGTGTTATAGGAGTAGTAGGATAGTGGCATGATTTGTTGGAGAATTATTAGGAGACCAAGTCAAGATAAAAACTAACTCCAAGTATATCTCCAACATAATTATTTAACAAAAATGTTATAAATTATAAAATATTAAATTAAAATAACACATTCTTTTTTCATGCGAGCCGAGCTCGAACAATGTAAAACTCGGCTCAGCTTAATTGGCTTGCTTCGTTTGAAGCCCTGGCCCTAGCCATTTATGTCACCTCAAAAAAACAAACCACCAAATCCTTTCCACCCTTTTTCTTCCGAGCAAAATCTCTGTGTTCGAGATGGAAAGAACTGATAGGGTTTTGTTTTGTTTCATGTTTTGAAAGAAACCAGCAGTAAAGGCCAAAGGTAATGAGTAATGAGATTTTTGTAGACTTTAATAGAAATTATGCCAAAACTATTTTATTATGCCGGAACTCCAATGCATAAAATGTTTGTACTTATGTGCAATATACAAGTCTTTTATGCATAAAGTTTTGGCACAATCAAAAATAGTTTTGGCATTAGCACAACCCTAAAATTAGGAAAATGACAAGCCTAATTTAATTTTTTTTTAATCTTTTTTAAGTGATTTTTTTTTTTTTTGAGAAATAGGAAGAAATATCATTAGATAAACCAAGCATACAACATGTTCCAATAGAACCAGTACATCCCGAAATAAAATAACAAAAGCTAAGCAACATTAATTAGAGGGCTGAACAGCAAATCCATCACTGGTGTCCGGGTGAGGAACACAAGAGGCCAGAGTATGCTTAGCAAGTAAGGCTAGGTTTGGCCTAAGTAGTTAAGTGGCTTTTTACTGTTCCTTTTTTTTGTCCTTATTCAATTTTTTTTTTGTACTTTTAGTTTTGCGTCAAACTTTTGCGACCTATTGATCCGTCTCGACGAGAGGAATCGGAAAAGTAAAAAATTTTGACCGAAACTCTTAAATTTTTTTCAAAAATACAGCATAAGTCAAAATAAGCAGAGACGAGAGGAATAGGTCGCAAAAGTTTGACGCAAAACTAAAAGTACAAAAAAAAAATTGAATAAGGACAAAAAAAAGGAACAGCAAAAAGCCACTTAACTACTTAGGCCAAACCTAGCCTAAGTGTGCCCGCTAGACATGCTGGCGTGCAACCTTAGAAATTCTATAAAGAGACATCTTAGAAACCTCCGTTGCCAGGTTGCGTAACAAAAAACGTGTCATGACGATGACACTCAGCTCTCTCTGCTATCTGCATAATGGCATTAAAACAATCAGAAGGAGCATAAACCACATTATAAATTATGCTTTAAAGCCCATATAATAGCTTTATAAAAAGCTTGAAATTTTGTTTGAATAGGTGTCGAACTATACGAAGATATGGCTTGCTTCACAATTAAGATCCAATTAGGATGGCTATTCGTAAAACCCAGGCTACATGGAGATAGCAGGCACGACGAACAGATTCAGATCTACGACAATGCTTAATAACAAACGATGGTTTCTTGGCATTTGGAGAAGCAACTAATTTGGAATTGGTAAGCCAATTAGAAGCATGAAGAAGCCACTAAGCAGAGTCCACAGTCATGCCAACAGTAGAGGTCAAATTTAACGGCAAGTCCGAGAATACGACACAATTTATATTCTTCCAGATAGCCCAAAGGATAAAGATAAAATAGGAGAATCTCCTCATATCCTTATGGAACTGAATGATCCAATTTAGCAACCAATTAGAGAATGACAGGTCCAGAGAGATGCCCAGAGAAGAACTCAAAAAATCACTAGCATCCCATACTGAAACAGATCGTGGGCAAAGGCAGAACAAATGCTTAGTAGACTATTCCACTTCTCCACATAGGGGCCAAGTTGCAAGAATATGATGCGGTCGAGAAGCAACTTTTTCCCAGACTGGTAAAATCCCTTTAAGGCACTTCCATATGAAAACCTTTATGCGTTCGGGAATTATTATAATCATTATAGATCCACACGAAGAGCCAGGAGAGGGCTGAGATGATCTTTGCAAGTAATACAGAGATCTGTATCCTGATTTAGTGTTGTATTTTCCTGAATTGGTGAAATGCCAAATGAGTTGGTTCGAGCAGTTGGTAACAGACAGAGGAATAGCTAGAACTTTCGGAACAAGAAAATTTGGAATTATCTTCTTAACCCTATCCACATTCCAGACTTTTCCATTTGTTCCCTCCTCCAGAAGAAAAGAGACCTTAAGATTATCCGAGGGGGTTATAGCAAACCAAAGCAACACTTCCTTAGTTCACTTGCAGTTAATAAAGGTGATGATAGTCCCATCACGAACTCGCCAAACAATATGCCTAACAATGAGATCTCGATCAAACAGAATGCTTTTCCAAGTCCAAGATAACCCAGGATGAACTTTCACATTGATCAGGCTTTCCTTGGATTGTGAATGGTAGTTGAAAGAGGAATACAAGAAAAATTTATTGGAAAAAAAAAATGGTACTGGAAATGACAATGCACCATTATATCAACATTGTCATTTTTAGATCAAATGATACTAATTAATGCCCTTTTTTTTCTTTAGAATGGCTTGTGCCGAAATGTCACAACTAGCTTTTTTACTATTGACAGTTTCTAGACGGGAAGACCTAGGCATGTGAGCTTTGACCTAATTACAACACGTGCGCACTGCCACTCATCCGGCCGACACGATGGACCGATCTAGGTAAGCGTTTAACTTAAGAGCCCGTTTGGATGCCGTTTCACGCCCCTGACTATTTCATCCTTGTTCCCCTCATCCCTCTTCTCAGCCATATCCGTTGTTTGGCAGCAACAAAAGCCACCCGGATGATTCATCCGGCTTCCCTCCTCATCCCTCTTCTCCCGGACTAAACAGGGGGGGGGGGGGGGGGGGGGGGGGGGGGGGTGGGGGGGGGGGGGTTGCTTATGTTTAGTCTGGCCTCCATATCCGGCACAAATTAACTCCCTACCCCCATGCCTCCTCAGTCCTCACGCCTCCTTGTCTCCCCGGCAGTCGTCGTTCTTGTCCGACGCTGGACAGAAATAGATCAGATCTAGGAAAACTTGAAAATTGAAAATTAACATAATTGAAAATTGAACAATTTAGGCCCTTCTTCTCCGACGCCGGGTTCATGCATGGTTAGAAAAAATGAAAATTAACATACAACGGAGATGAAAAAATGAAAATTAACATACGCCGGGTTCACGCCGAGTTCGTCGCCATCGGACCATTGTCGTCTGTTGTGGGTTTGTAGAGAGGGAGAGAGCAGTAGAGGGGTTGAACGCAAGATGGAGTGGTTGATCGGAGATGGAGGTAGCAGCGTATAGAGTGGCTGTGATCAGAGAGAGAGAGAGAGAGGGGGTCTCGTTGTTGGGTTTCTGGGAAAATCAACCCCTGGTGGGTTTGTTTAACAAAGCAAATGGGTGGGTTTTTTAACAAAGCAATGATACATATACATATACTACATATTTAATGACTTCTTTCAGTGATATATATACTACATATTATATAAAATAATAATACAATGAAGTGTTATAATTTTGTTGTTAAAAAACATATCAAATTAATAATTTTCGGCATTTATATAAATACATAAATGCATAATCTAATATATGAATTATCAAGGGTAAATTTGTCTTTTGACACGATTTTACATCATCCACCCTATTTTTTATCCCTCATCCAAACCATGCACTATTTAATCCTCCCTTCTTAACTGTCACATCAATGTGGATCCATCCTTCTTAATTATTTAATCGCCCCTACTATTTTATCCCCCCTTACTATTTAATCCCTCCCAAACTAATACGTCATCCAAACAGACCGTAAAGGTTACTGCTAAACACATGGATTGTGCGCAAATCGTGCATAGTTCGGGCCGTGGCACCTATTTTCGGATTTTACAAAAATGATCCAATATGTTCATTAATTTTAAAAAAAGTTTTTGACTCGCTTCATAAAAATTAGATTAACCAAATAATTATAAGTGATTCATCCAATCTTTCAATTTCTCTTCAAAATTCATGCAGAGTTTATGATACTTGATTTTGAATGAAAAATTGTTAGACCAAATCAAGAAATTTTAGTTATCCGATTGAGCTGGATTTTGAAGGACCATTCGAAGAATTATTTTAAAATTAATAAATAACTCAGACTATTAGTGCGGGAACCATTAGATTCCATAGGCAGATCTGTGCACCATCTTTGCATACCATATGAGCATTTAGGATTTCTGTAACTTAAAACAAATACACTTCCAGTAGGTTGCTTCCCTTTTGTTGGTGGTGTTTCGTTTTTAGCCAGTCACGCCTTTCCCAATCAACCAGTCACGTCCGATTAGTCTCACCTTTCCAGCGTTCAACAGGCCCCGGCGTTCATTGCCCTTCTCCATTTCAGTCATCACCGTTTCCAGAATTCTAATGTCCAGGCTCTGTCCATATTCATCTCACTCCGGTGTCAAAAACTATTCAGGATTTACATAAGAGATTACAAATGCAAATTTGGTTTGCTGTACTCATGCACAGGGTGTCATGTTTTTCTACGTGTGGTGATAGTTGTATGCTTTTTTCATAAAAATTTAGGTAATTTAATTTTTTCTATTCCTCACATCGAGTTAAATCAATTATCCAAAAAACATGACGCAAAATTAATAAAGTGCGAAAAAAAATTGAATAAAGACAAAATTTGTTCCTAAGTGGAATAATGCCTAAGTTATTCTGTGATTGTAAGCATGTGGAACATATGCCTTAGAGCATCTCCACCCCTTACCCAAATTTTACATCAAACTCAAATTTGAGTAAAAAGCACCAAAAATCTCAATCCACTCTTTAACCAAATCCTTCTCCAAATTTGGTGTTACTCAAATTCTTCACCAAATTTGGTAAGAACCAAATCCAACATCAAATTTTGAAGGCTATTTTCCCTCTCAAATTTACAAAAATGCCATTAATGAGGCTTTTACTCAAATTTATGCCTAGATTTTCTTTTTTCCATTAGAGTGTTCCATACCAAATAAAGTTTTTACTCAAATTTGAGTAAAAATCTAAGTAAGGGGTGGAGATGCTCAGTGGTTTGTCATTTGTGCCCTATTAGTACACTCATCACTTCTTGGATCAAGTCCTAGGCAGGACTGCTTGTCAAAAGAAAACTTTTTTTTCATAATTTTTTTGTTGGACAAGTGTAGATAATATACACCTCTTGTGTTATTAGGTATAGACTTTAGTGATAATAGGTGTTACTCAAGACCAAGGATCAAAATTTTTGCACATCATGAATATTTGATAAGTTTTTTCTTTTATAATCTATGGTTTGTTGTAATTTTCGTAAAATTGAATATCAAGTTTACGAATAAAACCCTTTTGACTATAAATAAATTAAAATAAATAAAGTTTACTCGAATGAATTGATAAAACAAAAAGGTTTAAAACAATCAATTCGCTTATTGCTAAAAGTAATATTCTTATTATTAAAGTTAATAACTTGATTAGTCAGAGAAAATGTAGTGCATGATCAGTACGTACTTCTTTATATCTGATTTTTTTTTCTTCTAATGGTATAAAATAGTTTAGAAGTTTATTTTAGTTAAATTACGAAGCTAAAATATCATTTTTAATCTCTTTACCTTACAGTAGTCCACATATATTCAATTTAAAAGAAAAAAAAATACCAAGGGCACTACGTTTTAAATTTGCATTTGGCTTCCAAAATATTTGGGCTGGCTCCATAAATGAGCAACGAAGCTCGGGGTCAGGCTTGGGCAATCCAAACATCAGGACCGGCCTGCTTACAAGTCTTGATTCCCTTTCAGAGATTATAAAGAAGCTATTGGACCGAAACAAGGAGCTAATTGACCAGGCAGATGCACAAGGGTGGACACCACTTCACTACGCTGCATATTGCGGGGAAAAGAAAGCAGTTAGAGAGCTACTACAAAGGAACAATTCAGTCGGATACACACGTACTACAGAGAGTCATGACAATGGCATAGCTCTTCACATAGCTGCTGCGGCTGGCTATGAAGATGTAATGGAAGAGATCTTATCTCATTGTCCAGACTGTTGGGAGATGGTCAACAGTAATAGAAAAAATATTCTCCACATTGCTGTGGATAGGGAGGCAGAATGCGTTGTTGACTATATCATACAGACGGAGTGGTTGGAAAGTCTTATGAATCAAAAAGACGTTGATGGCAACACACCTCTCCATTTGCTTGCTTTTTCGGAGATGAAGGACAAGTATGAAGTCATTAACCACCGCAGAGCAAATATGTATGCCGTCAACAACCAAAACAAGACCCCTGCTGAGGTAGCAATGTCGATTAAAGAGGTAAAGGAATGTCCAAACTCGACTCTTGTTGCATTTAGTGATCTCTTATTACTTATAACATTGAAAGTGTCTCTCTTTGGTCAAGCAAAACCGAGATAGATGAGTAAGGTATTTCTAAATAAAACGACTTCCCAAAAATGAGTGGCCTTAAAGGAGATAAAAAAAAAGGCCAAGGTGCTCGTTTTCCATATGCCCCAATTAAGTTGCATTGACATTGGGCTCAATGGGCTGACGCAAAACAAAACAAAAGGCAAGTAAATGGTCATGTTTATGACCTGAAACGTACGCTAGACATGCCTAGATATGTACGCATACATGTATTTATATAAGCGGAAATTTAAATGCATGTATATGCTTATACATATTGTTATATACTCTCTCAGTCTCCATTTAATTGCTCCCTACAGAAAAATTGTCATTTTGACTTTAAAAAAAAAATAATACTTTTGAAAATATTGTTTCGAAGTTCTTTACACTGTTCAAAAGTACTTAATGAGATCATTTGAACGGTGAAAAATAGTTAACAATTTAATTCCGAAAGTACTATATCTTTTCGAGATCAATGGTATGCGCTTTCCTATAGGAAGGATTCAAAATGGGACGGAAGGAATTGATTTTTTTAAACGTATTTGAAAAGTATAGATAGGTATTATAAGCACATTAATACATCATTGTTACGCTTTACAATAATGAGCAGGAAGTTTTACTTGGATGAGGGTTCTGCCACGTCCAGTGTGGACCCCACCGTGTGTTTAGGTAATATATATGAACTGTTTATCTTTTAGGGACTACAAAATACTCCCTCTGTTCCTATTTGTTGGTCCTCTACGAAAAGTCGTGCCACTTTTCAAATAAAAAAATAAAGTGTTTTCGTGTATCATTTTTCAAATTTTTTTACACTGAATTAAAGTACTCATCGTGTACTTTAATTCGGTGCGAAAAAATTTGAAAAATGATACTCGGAAGCACTTAATTTTTTTATTCGAAAAAAGGCAAGAGAGAGAGTGTGGGACAAACAAATAGGAACGGAGGGAGTAATTAACATATCCAGGCAAAAATCAATTAATCAGACATAAATTATATAAAAAATAAATTTTCATTTCTAAATAGACTGTTATGGACAGTTTAACTTAAAAACTTATTGACAAAATTGGGCCGTCCATTTTATAAACTTCAATTCTATTTTCTATAAACTATCAATATCCGATCAAACTGATTTTTTGCAGATATACTATTTTGAAGCCTTACAAAATGAACGATTCAGATTACCGCAATAAATGTACAGGGGGATCCACAGTTTAAACTAAAATCTTTAACCAATGTTACTAACTGTAGTTACCTGTTAATTGAAAATAAATTTAAATAAAATAGTGATTTACTAGAATAATGAGTTTTACGCCCTATGGCCCTATTCTACCAGTCCATCACCGTTCTTTTTTTCATTTCTCTCTCTTGAATCATGGTTATATTCTTTACATTATATATTATATTCCATTCAGTTTTTTGCACTTTTCTATGCTCTTGTTTTGATCCTCAATCTACCTACAAATTTCTAGAAAATACTGATCAGAGCAAACTTATTTGCACTTGTGTGACATTTTCTTCAAAATTACAGTATGTTTTTATATTTTGAGGGTTTCCAAGTAGTTAGAAACTTCAAAAAATATAAAAGAGCTTGTTTAAATTGTTTTAGCCAAAGTCTAAAACTGATTCGCTAACTTATGAGTTTGTTTAAATTGTTTCTCTTTAAGGCATTCCAAGATTACCCTACATTTGTAATTTATGTAATGTTCAGCGAAAATAGAAATAAAAAATAAAAAGGAAAAGAAAGAAATAATGGCTATCCTGCGTCTGTTATTTTGGGTTAGAATTATGATTGCTTTCCTTTCCCAAAATGTTTGATCCCAAAGTAAATAGGAAAGTGGGTAATTATTGTAAATTGATCAATAATCTTTGATTTTATCTTTATCTTATAAAATCACAACCATGGTTAAAATAAGGTAGGGTTCATACGTTAGGATCAATCAAGTGGGTAATGTTCATCCAATTTTTAATTGAGTGCACAAAATAACCGGCTTAGAGCACAAGGCAGTGACTCGATGACTTCAGCCTCCCAAAATATGTTTCACATAGGAGCCCCATATACTTAAGGCCCTTTTATATATTAGGTCTAATTACTTATGTTTAAGCCTGCTGCAAATAAAAATAGGCCAATCAAAGCTTAACGGGCCCAAAAAACTAATTGCAAAATTGAAATTACTAGTAACTTAATTGAGGCCTAATTTTAGAACATTAATAAAACTGATGCTCTAGCTTCCATGTGTCGTGGGATTCAATGAACTTTTTGAGCTGGCACTAATATCGGACTCCAATAAACGTCTCTCTCTCACTCACTTTTGTTTTCGAGGTCATCCATCCCTTTTCGCTTGCCTGATCCCTGAAATACTAATCTTTGCTAATTAAAATTTGGAGACAAGGTGAGAGAACAATAGTTAATTAGGCTGTTAAAATTAATGCCTTTGTTTGTATTTTGTATTTTTGGGCTAAGGTATTACTAGAATCAACATTATGATCCGGTATTCTTGTGGTTTAGTAGTTGTTCTATAAAGATTGAACTTTTCTTTCAAAAATGTTTTGTACAAATTATAAACAGAATAACAGAAGTTCATGGTTCTCGAAAGCCCACGGTCGGAGAAATGTAGGTAGCAATGAAGAACAAAAGGTGAAGATGACTAAAGATTCTCATATGGAACGAGAAAGGAAAGAAAGTAAAGAAGTTAAAGCGGGGAATATAACATCTCAGAGCCACATGTTAGTGGCTACACTCATAGCAAGCATCACCTTTACAGCAGGTTTCGCTGTACCGGGCAGCTATGATGTCACGCAAGGTACAGAGGAGGGGATGGCAGTTCTAGTGCGGGAAGCAGGTTTTAAAGCATTTGTCCTAGCCAACACGGTAGCAGTGATGTGCTCCACTTCCTCTGTACTTTGTTATGTCTTTGCGGCACTTTACGATGATGACGACAAAAAGGCAGGATGCTATATGAACGGCTTCTCTCTTGTCCTTATTGCCGTTGTTGCGATGACGGTCAGTTTCCTTTCAGGCACTTATGCCATGTTAGTTCATTCTTTAGGCCTCGCAATTGCCACTTCTATTATTGCTAGCATCACCTTTGTCATTTATTTTTGCGAACTCATAAGGCTTTTCGTGTACATCAAGTTTCAGGAGTTTGTTGCCAAAAGCAATACCTGAACGGAAAATCTTCGGCTCACAAACTTTTATGGCTCTTCTACTAGTTTTTGTGGCTTTTTTTATGAATTTTTTGTGGCTTGTGTTACGAGATTTTGTGATTCAATTCATATGAACTTTTGTTGTTATTTTTACAATATTTTTTGTCCAATACATGAATTCTAGTTGTCCGATATGAATCTGAATTTTGTGGTTCAAAAAGCACGACAAATAAAAAATGTTGGCACACAATTTTAGGAGTTTTTGTGGTGTTGGTTACGAAATTTTGTAGTGCTTTTTTGGAATTTGTGGCCGACATACAATTTTTTGGCGTTCAAGTAGAGATTTATGGTTGGAAACAAATATTGTAGCTCTTCTTTTTTTTTTAACAGCGAAAAAAATTATTAATCTCAAGATAAGATTATAGAGATTAAAAGGACCCGTGATAAGATGGTATCACGACAACGAGCGAGCTGTTATGGATTTGCGCGCTTTAAACTCAACCACCCCCCCCCCCCCCCCCCCCCCCCCGCCAAAAAAAAAAAAAATAAATAAATAAATAAAATAAAATAAAATAAGAACACTCGAAGAGCAAACCAAGAACAAAAAACAATCAAAAGCTGGAAAGAACAAGGCACAGAGATTTACGTGGTTCCGACTTAAGCTTATTGCTTAATCATACTCCAAGGGCGTTGCGATGAAACTTGTTTGATCATAGATGAGAGGAAGTATTCTGTAAATCATGTCCAAATGGGAATGGGAGCCGTCGGGACGGAAAATTCAGAGAAGGGGTTTTTCCTTTGGAGTTTGAAATACTAAGATGTTTCTGAAAATCCCGTCCGGACGATCGGAGGGGAGAAAATGCGCATTTGCGCGATTTTGAAGGTTTCTGATTATAAAGGCACAGTTAGGGCAGCCCTAATTGCAACTTTGATTATCATTCATCATAGTGAGACACCCTAGCACCCGGTGGAGTACGATTAAGCAATTTGCTTAAGTCGGAACCACGCAAATCTCTCTGTCTTGTTCTTTTCTTGCTTCTTATTGTTTAATTGTTCTTTGTTTGTTCTTCGATTGTGTGTGTTTGTTTGTGGGTTTGAATTCGCGAATCCTTAACAACAAGTATCAGAGCTTTAAGTTAGGAGGTCAAGGGTTTTGCACAATGGCTAAAGACAAAATTAGATCGAGAAGTTCAATGAACGAACTAGGCGTTCTAAAAGATGTGGATGGAGGACTATGCGACTAAGACTCGCGCTGTTAGTTGCGTCGAACATCGCCAAAGAAAATACTACATCAGATTTGTTCACAGCCCTAGAAAAGATGTACAAAAAGCCTTGTGCGTTGAATGAGGTATATCTTATGAAAAAGTTGTTTGAGCTAAAGATGCCTGAAAACTCTATTGTTGTTGTACATCTTAACGAATTCAATACGGTCATGATCTTGTCATGCTGAGTCAAAAATTGATATTTAATAACCAGGAATTAACTTTTATCCCGGAGAATAGTGGTTAAGTCCGAGTGTCGATCCACGGGGACAAATTGGCTGAGTTGCGTTAATTCCAATTAACGCTAGGGTTTAGAATCCACTCCTACCGCATAACCAAGCGTTGCATAGACATGTTCAATATTTGAATCGCAAAGGATTATCGTTAGGGTTTGGATTATCACTAGGGCTTGCAAACCCTAATGATAATCATCAAGAGAATATAGAGACTGTTAAAAGGCATGGACTATCCCATAGCACGGACCGTACTATCGCGGCGCGATCCGCCTTATGAGCATAATCCATCTTAGAACTCCAATCGCACCAGAAAATCAATTATATGTTTACGGTATTTGAACGCATGTATACAAATACTCAATTGATTAAAAGAATTAAGAACGATTCCATTGATCATATGAAACCGAGTTCTGAACATATAATCCGATCCAAATATTAACCATAATCTATACAGAAAACACGAGGTTACTTGGTGTAGAGCTTCATCCTCCCCCTAAAAAAGGGGTTTAGCCGGACATGGTGATGATTGACATGCTTTGATTTGAAGAACGCGCGAAGAACATGAAGTGCCCTTGCTTTCTCTCTCAAAGTAGCCTCTCAAAATAGTTCGGAACCGTAAAACATTGTTAGGAAGTTCTATTTATACTTAGAGCCCTAAAAATTACATAAAAATACATAAATTCGTTGAATCCCGTCACCATGGTCTGGATGGGGGAAATGGTGGTCTGGACTACCATGGTAGATTGTTCATTGAAGCTTGTGGAGTCGCTGGTCCGGACGGGGAAAGTGGTGGTCCGGACTACCAAGTCAGAAGGTTGACTCTTAGCTCCCCTTTTGCTCCTCTTCGCATCCTTCACGCTTCTAAACCACTCCAAAGCACATTTTTCAAGTCCTTGAGCATTCGGAGCCTGTAACGCCAATAACTGACAATCACTAATCAAATAACAACCTAATTAGCCTAACAAAGTGCAAATTAGAGACGTTAAATGGGTGCTTTTCAACACCTATCAGGTCACAGATCAGTTAGAATCCATGAATATTGATTTTGATGATGAGATTAAAACTCTTGTTCTCTTATCAGTCCAGGGCCAGCCCTGAGTTTTTAAGGGCTTAAAGCAACAACAAAAAAATTGGCCCTTTATGAATTGCTATTAAGATAGGCATAAAAAATAAACTAAGAACTTTCCATAAACAAAAGATCATCAATACGAAAGAATACGAAATACAATAACCAACTATTTCAATATTTCAAAAGCATCATTTAGATATCACATTATCACTAAGTCAAAAAAGTAATCAGTTCAAAGGCATCACTTGAATATCATCCTTCTTGCAGTTTTAGCAGCAAAAGTACTAATAATATCCGCACAATCAATCTTATACACCATCTCATGTTCAATGGATAGGAAGGATAATCCATTCAACCTTTCTTGTGACATAGTTGACCGGAGGTAGTTCTTAATTAGCTTCAACTTCGAAAAACTTCTTTCTCCAGAAGCAACCGTAACAGGAATAGTCAATAATATCCGATATGCAATCCACAAATTTGGATAACAATCCTCCATCAATTTCAAGTGATTGAGCACTTCGATTGGTTTTGTCATCTCTTTTTGTAAACCTTCTCTAAAGACTTTCAATTCCGAAAACAACTCAATTTCGTCGATATCGGAAGTTCCTTCATGTTTCAAAGCATCTTCTAACTTGGAGCAATACATCTATATAATATTACACAACGATTTTTTCAAAATGTCCTACGTGGCATTTCCATGTTGCAAAGATCTCTCATTTCTCTTCTAATCTATATCTATGTAAGAAAACTTGCCTATCCAAAATAACTTTTCATTAATCATACAAAAGAAAAAGGAAAGCGGATCAACAAAAAACACCACATGAAAGAAAACTACTTTCTAAAAAGAACAATCCTTTCATCTTGGCAACGTCCCGTCTCGTAGGTACGCCACTATTGGGTCCATCCAGCTCGTCCCAAGTTTTGTTTCTATGACTAGTTCCACCGCTCGGCCAATGCTTGGTTCACTCAAATAGTCCACCGTCACTATTCGGCGGTATTTCGTATTGATTGTGGAACCCAAACAAGCCAGTGAATCAGCGTGTGCATTCTGCCCTGAGCTGATTTGCTGGATGTGGACCCTATCGAACGGATCTAGTAAGTCTTTGGCTGCTTTTGAATATGCTGCCATCTTTCATTCTTTGCAGCATATTCCCCTGAAAGTTGGTTTACAACCAATTGTGAATCACAAGAAATCCTTAATTTACTTACCTTGATATCTAGGGCACTTTTTAGTCCAGCGAGCTAGGCTTCGTATTCTGCCACATTGTTAGTAGCACTAAATCCCAACCTTAGTGCCTGTTCAAGCACCAAATCTTCTGGGGAAAAGAGCACCACTCCTGCTCCGGACCCCTTGTTGCAAGCCGACCCATCAACATAGAGCTTCCACTCTTTGGGATCTAGCTTGGCCACTCTCGTTGGCTGTTCGGGAATATTGCCCTGGTCCTTCTCGTGGAGCGCGGGCGGTGGTGGAGCCACTGCTGGAGTGAACTCAACTACAAAGTCAGCCAAAATTTGCCCCTTGATTGCCGTCTTGGGCTGATAGTCCAGATCGAACTAGCTCAACTCAATTGACCACTTGGATATTCTCCCAGAAAAATCTGCCTTCCTTAGCAAAGCCCTTAGTAGGTATTTAGTAAACACAGTGATGGGGTGGGCTAAAAAATAATGTGGTAGTTTCCTTGAAGCTATAACGAGGGCATATACCAGCTTCTCCAAGGGTAAATATCACGTCTCCGCATCCAATAGTGTTTTGCTCACAAAGTAGACCGGAGCATGCTCTATCCCCTTTATCCATAGGAGAACCGAGCTAACCGCATGCTCGGATACGGCCAAATATAGTATTAATTGCTCCCCAGTCTTTGGAGTAGAGAGCAAGGGTGGTGAAGAGAGGTAGTCTTTTAATGCTTGGAACGCCTCCTCTTGCTCGGCTCCCCATTCATATCCTTCTCTCTTCTTCAGAAGCTGGAAGAATGGCTTGCAACGATCTGAGGACTTACTGATAAAACGATTTAGAGCCGCTGCCATCCCTGTTAGTTGTTGGACCTCCTTCATGGTCTTAGGACTTTGGAGATTCTAAAGTGTAGTTATTTGGTCTAGATTAGCTTCAATCCCTCTCTGGTTACCAGGTGCCCTAAAAATGTTTCCGAGCTGACCCCAAAGGCACACTTTGAGGCATTTAGCTTCAACTTGTACTCTCCCAGGATGTCAAAAGTCGCCTTTAGGTCGACTAGGTGGTCAGGCTTCATCTTGCTTTTTACCACCATATCGTCTATATAGATTTCCATGGTCTTGCTGAGTTATTCCTTGAACATCTTAGTAACCAACCTTTGATAGGTAGCTCCAGCGTTCCTTAGTCCAAACGGCATGACTTTATAACAATATAGATCTCTCGGTGAGATAAAGGATGTCTTCTCCTCATCAGGTTTATACATAGCTATCTGATGGTATCCTCGATATGTGTCAAGGAAACTCATCCTTTCATAGCCTGCTGTGGCATCTACAAGCTTATCAATCCTGGGGAGTGGAAAGCTGTCCTTCGGACATGCCTTGTTGAGGCTGGTGAAGTCAACGCAAACCTTCCACTTCCCATTCTTCTTTTTTATCACAACAGTATTAGCCAGCCACTCTGGATAGTTCACCTCTCGCATGGCATCCGCTTCGAGCAACCATTCTACTTCTTCAATCAAAGCGTCTGCGTGCAATGGAGCTGACCTCCTAGCCTTCTGTACAACCGGTTTGTGTTGTGAATCCACATTTAGGTGGTGGCAAATCACTTTGGGGTTTATCTCAGGCATTTCGTGGGGAGTCCACGCAAAAACATCAATATGGTCCTTCAGAAAAGCAACCAGCTCTTTTTCCTCCTGCTTTACAAGGGTTTCGCCGACCAGAAAATATCTCTCCGGATCATCCTCCTTGATCTGGACTTTCTTCAATTCCTCTACTATCTTCTTGGTGGGGTCTTCCCCAATGTCCTCCAAGGTCGGTTGGTCTGGAACTTCCACCGTCTGGAAGATCTCGGCCCTTGGGGACTTCTTTAGGACCATGTTGAAGCATTGGTGGGCCACCTTTTGATTTCCCCTGATGCACTCAATGCCATCCACTCCTGGATATTTGATCATCTGGTGATAAGTTGACGAAATAGCCTTCATCTTGTGCATCCATGTCCTTCCTATAATCACGTTATAGGAGGATGGGATATCCACCACAAAAAAATCAGTCTTCAGAACTACTGATCTAGCTCAGACGGGAAGCGTGACCTTTCCCATAGGCCACACTGTTTGTGCACTAAAGCCAGCTAGTGGGACTATACACTTTTGTAAAGAGCTCGGCGGAAGTTCCATCTTTTTGAAAGTATGGTAGTACATGATTTCTGTGCTTGCCCCTTGGTCCACTAAGATATTTTCCACATCATAGTCCCCTATTCATAGGACCAATGTGTCATTATGGGGGATGATAACTCCATCCAGATCTTCATCAGAGAAGGTTATGGGTACCTCCATCACTCCCTCTGCCTTCGGCCTCTTCGTGCTGAGCTTCATGACCTGCTTTGCTTGTCCATTGACCCTCTGGATATGCCTGATTTCATTGTGGGTGTATGGAGCCACCAATCCATGTATCATATGGATTGTTCCCTTCAGACCTTTCTCGTAGTCCATCTCGTCCACCTGCTCTGCATCCTTTTGGTCACCAACCAGGAATTCCTTCAAGTGACCCTCTGCCACTTTCTCATCTAGAAATTTCTTGTATTCCACACAATCCTCTGTCATGTGCCCCAGTCCCTATGGTAGCTACAATGCTAGTTAGCAGCTCTTCTTTTCTCTGGATTTCCTATCATCTTTGGGGGCCTTCTGAACCATGGCTCATTCTTGATTCTATACAGCATCTTATACATTGGGATGTTGAAAAATGCCATGATGCTAAAGTACAATTTGGGATCTGGGTCAGCTTTGTCTTTCCTTTACTATGGGTAGTCCTTTTTTCCCATCGTGTACTCTTTCTTGTACACCTTAGACTCCACCGCTTTCTTCTCGGGTAGTTGAGGTTGTCCAGCCACAATTTTTCCTCCAGCTTGCAGGATATCATCCTCCACCCGTGCATGCTCCTGGATCCTTTCCATAAGCTTGGCCAGAGTCTTGACTGGGTGCATAGTGAGCGATTCTCGTAGCTTACTATGCACGGGCAAGTTTGTCTTGAACGTTGCCAGGGCATACTCTTTGCTGCAATTTTCAATTTCGTTGAAGGTCTCCCAATAGCATTTGGAGGACTGCCTTTACATTTCATCGTCCCTCTGCCTCATACAGGTTAACATCTTGCACAGCAAGGCATCGTCTTGCTTGTGCATGAACATGGCCTGCTGGTAGTGTTGAATGTGGGCCACTAGGTCTGTATTGGTGTCATAGGGTATGAACATGGAGTGTTTGACCTTGCTCGGAGTCCTATCCGCTCGGATCCAATGAGCCAGTGGTGACTTCGAGATCTGGCCTAGGGCTTCCTTAGCTGCTTCCCGTGCAGTTTTAGGACATCTCTCTACTCGGCCAGTTTCCTTCATTTTCACATACTACTCGGGGGTATGCTCATTGGCACCAGATCTCTCGTATCTGTCCCTAGCATGCTTCCATCTTTCTCTTTTCTCGACGGAAGCGCTCCTCTCTCTCCTTTTTCGTGGAGAGGCCACCCTATCGGTGGAGACATCGTCACGATGATGACTCCTCCTTTCTTTTTCGTATTGCACGGATTTCATCCGCAAGCGTAAGTCTTTCTCCTTCTCTTGGAGTTGTTTCTTCAGATCTTGAATTTCTTTTCTGCGTTGAGTGACTTCTCGTGCCAACTCTTCCACCTCCTATTCCCTTCGGTCAAGGATTTCTTCTCGTTCACGATTTCTTGTTCGCCTATGATCTTCTCTCCTTGGGGGGCTCCTCCTCCTCTAACGACGGGGAGAGGTTACCCTGTCCTTTGGTGGCGTCTTTGAACACCTCCTCCGTTCTTGAAAGCCAGGCGTGTCATAAATCACCAGGCGCCGATCCCTATACCTAGGGATCTCGACCAGATTTCCCAGGTCAAACCTTTTGGCAACAGGTTTCTTCAGTGGCGCTTTCGGGGCCATTGGTGTCTTATCAGCTCTTGCACCCTTTTTCGTGCTGTGCACTGGGGTTGATTCAACTTTGTCTTCCACGTCCTTCTATCGTGGGGTACGAAGAACGGGTTCTGAAGCCACCATTGTTGATTGATTTCTTTTTTGGAAAAAGCTTTTCGTAAGTTTTTCCATAAACGGCGCCAATTGTACGGGGATAAAACCCACGTAAGTTTGGATCACGTGCTTCCTTGATACAACCTTTTATCTGCAAGACAAAAAAAAGGGTTAGAGGACCTTTGCCTTTCGTCAGCAAAGGCCCTCTGATGCCTAAGTATCTCGTACAAACTCACAAATCTCAATGAGTATGAAAAAGGGGTTTCACAGTGTACCTTTCTTCATGGGTATGGCCTCGTATTTATAGGTATAGATAGCTTGTTGATTTAGGCATCCCGTGCCCTAGTTTCCTTTTAGTTTTAGGAATCCTTCTCCTAATAAGACTTCTCTATTAGGAGTATGCTTCCATATCCTGCTAGATCTCATTTAGCAGTAGTCCTTCTTTCCATATAGGAGCTTTCCTATATGGGATACACTCGTAATCACGTTAGGACTTCCCATATCAATCCCCTACGCTGCGGGATTGCTCCTTATTACATAAGGAATTGCCATCGAATATACTGGAATGTCTCACCGCCCTATTCGTAGTGGTGTCGTGCTTACGCGCAGCTCGGCGTGACACGTACATAGCTTAGCTCATTTCGCCCAGTTAGGTTATGTATTCCAGAATGCTTGTTCAAGCTGTATTCGTAGCTTACCTAGCTCCGCTTTGCCAGGGACACCCTCTTGCGACTCATGCCGAGCTAGTGCATCCTGAGTTATTGTTTTATTCTTATTATCTTGACCTTATTGTGAACACCCCGCGGGAGTGCAAGCGTCCACGAAAACGGTTTTGACCTCGAAAATGATTTGATTGGTTGAATAGAGTCGCCACCCGGATTTGAGGACCTTACCCGAGAAACCATTTGAAAAATGACTCTTTTGCCCTTGAAATGGAAAGTATTTTACCGGTCTTTAAAATGAGATTTCTCGGGTTCGGGAGCTAGGTTACGCGAGAGGAAGGAATTCAAAGCACCCCACGCGCCCGACATATTTACCGGTCTCTACTAAATGTTTAGAAGATCTTGAAAATGTTACTTAAATGGACTTTTAATTCAAATTCATGTGAAAGCATACTAAATATATCAAGAATGTTGATGAAATATGAGTGCATACTTATGCAAAGTGTTGTGAATGAATGATTTATACATAAAAGATGCAGAAATTACACTAAAATGCCCTAAGAATGCCTTCAAATGTTCCAGAAACTGATTACGAATGCACATTTTATCACACCTAGACATGATCTAGGCGCCTGGAAAGGGTCAATCCAGGCGCCTGGATTGGGTCCAGGCGCCTGGAAAGAGTTAATCCAGGCGCCTGGATTGCCTTCCAGACAGCAAACTCTAAAATCCCATTTTTTCACAGAGATCCACAGATTCAATACTCTGATCAATTCACATGCATTCTGGAAAATGTTTGACACCACAGCAACAAACTTAACACTTGAATGTAACTCAAATACCATGAAATGATGCTAAAATGCAACAAAAATGCATTGATTATGCTCATTTTGGATACTTATGAGAGGATATGCTCATATGTCATAGAGAATCTTGTCTTGGCCTTCTCAAAACTAAATGATCAGAAGCTACAAATGACATACAAGCTCATTTAACCCATTCTCTCATATGTAATCCCCTTTTAAAGCATGATTATAAGCTCAAAACACTTCAAAATAACTTTTGAATGAGGATCAGAACATGAAATGTAATGAAACATAGATCAAGGCATGCAAATGATATACTAAAGTTGAACAGAATATGAAAGAAAACAGAAAACATGATAGGGGAAAGAGGGAGTCTAGGCGCCTGCATGAGATGAATCCAGGCGCCTGGACCTAATGCAGGCGCCTGGAAAGGGATGGTCCAGGCGCCTGGATCAGACTCTGCTGCACAAACTGATTCTTTTCTTTTGATGATTTTCTGACCTCTCTCAAACCTCCTACTGGTATAGAAGACCAGAGAGAGCTTGATTAAGTCCCCCTCAGGGCCTATTTGAACAAATTGGTAGAATGTCTACCTTTTTGGCTTGATCAAAGGCTTGAAATGGTTCTTTTGAATGGATTTTGTAGGGATATAGCTACTGATTTTTGGTTTTACAGAGCTATGAAAGGAAGTTTGTGGAAGCTTTGATGGATTTTTGGTTGATGAGAGTGCATAGATGATGGGTTTAAGAAGTAAAGAAATGGTTTAGGGTTAAAATGGGTTGGGTTTGAGAGGTAGTTGATGAACTAGGAAATTCTGGGGTTATTTTGACAGAGTATAAGCCAAAATGAGGGAGTAGTTCTTCAGCCCCTGAAAATGGAAGAGGAGAGTTGGTTTTATAGGCAAACAAGGGTCCATAAAGGGCCACTTGGACCTTTAGAAAGGGCAAGGGGTCACCTAGGGGGCAAGGTGTAGGTGCAATGATCTCCCCCATACTCCCGTCCAACTAACTCTGCAGAAAAATCCCCCAAGATCTCGTTCCCGCCCACTAACAACTTAAAACACACTCAACCTGGACTGATATCTAGGCGCCTGGATTGTGCATTTCCAGGCGCGCCTGGACCATGGAATCCAGGCGCCTGAACCCCTTCCAGGCGCCTGGATTTGACCAATCCAGGTGCCTGAAGGCCAATCCAGGTGCATGCATTTCAAGGTTTTTGGGACATTCCGGAGTTCTAAGGGATGTTTTGGTGATTTGATGGAAGGTTATTGGTGGGTTTTTTCAAGTTCCTGATCAAGCCTTGTGCGTCCTTATTAGGCATTTTCATCATCGGGGAAGTTCCGGAATATTGAGGATCCGGATTGGGGTGTCTACACTTATTTATGGTCAGTATAGCTCGGCACAGGGCTAAGGCTCCCCTATGTGCTGCCGAGCTATTCACCCTGCCATGATGACTGTTTAAGGCACGTGCTACGCCTATTACAAGGGTAATCAAGTTTTACCCACTCCAGTTGGATCCGGGAAATTTCTTAGACACTTGGTTACAAAAAGGGGTATTGAAGCTGATCCAAGTCAAGTCATAGTGGTACATCAATTGGTTTCCCCGAGCACGATTAAGGAAGTACAGAGGCATACAGGAATGGCAGCGGCTCTAAACCGCTTCGTATGTCGTTCGACAGATGTATGCCGACCCCTCTTTCAGTCAATCAAGATGAGTAAGAGGAAGTTCTAATGGACTGAGGAGTGTGAAAAGGCCTTGTAGCACTTGAAGACTTACTTATCTGAGCTGCCATTGCTGGAAACACCTCGGGAAAATGAAGATCTGCTTATCTAGCTTTCCGTCTCTCCTCATGTTGTTAGCTCGATGCTCGTTCGAGCAGAGGGCACTGAGCACCGCCCGGTGTACTACTCCAGCAAGATGCTAACTGGTGCTGAGACAAGATACCTTCCTCTTGAAAAGGTTGCCTTTGCTCTCGTCACTGCTTCTCATAAGCTGTTCCCCAACTTTCAAGCGCACACAATCATAGTCCTCACCGAGTATCCTCTGAAGTCTCTCTTCCGAAAGGCCGATCTCTCCACCCGAGTCTTGAAGTGGTCTTGTGAGATAGCAAACTTTGATATACAGTACAAGCTGAGAACAGCCATCAAGGCACAGGTGTTGGCTGACTTGAGCAATTTCCTACTGACGACCCTGACGCCCTCATGGCAATTGAAGACATAACTGATAAGGTCTCAGACGAAGACTCTCCTCCACCATCGACATCTGAAGAACCACAAGTTGAAGTTGAACAACCAGCACCCCCAACTGTCCCCGAAGGTGATCCGAGCCAGTCTGCAGATGAAGACCAAGCAACCGTGCCATTCTCCACTTGGCATATGTTCCATGGCAATGCTTGGAAGTTACATGTAGATGGAGCATCAAACCAGCGCGGAGCTGGAGCAGGAGTAGTTCTGATCTCTCTAGAAGGAATCATTCATGAGAACGCCATTACAATTGAGTTCCCGGCCTCTAACAATGAGGCCGCATACTAAGCCCTTATCGCTGGCCTTCAGCTCGCCAAGGCGATGGACGTGAAGACCCTAATGGTTTACAGTGACTCTCAACTTATTGTGAACCAGTTCAATGGTAAGTACGATGCTAAAGATGAGCGGATGGCCAAATATGTAGACCTAGCCAGAAGCCTAATCGAGAAGCTTGAAGAGATTGAGGTTCACCAGGTGGGCTGAGAGCACAACACCCACACAGATGCACTCGTAGGGTTGGCCTCAGCGTGTAAAGCTTCTGAGCAATGTACAATCTCCTTCGGAACAATCTCAGCACCGAGCTTCGATCCACCTCAGATGCAAATGCTGAATATCGAGCTTAGACCAAGCTGGATGGATGAACTAGTTTTCTGGAGTGGGTAAAAGCTGTCTACCCTATTACTAGGCGTAACACGTGCCTATGACAAGTCACCACGAAAGGGTGAATAGCTCGGCACCACATAGGGTATTTGTGGGCCCTGTGCCGATCTGGTTTGGCCATGAGTAAGGCCAGAATGAAAGGAGTGAACTAATATACCAGGATGTTCCATCTCAGTATAAGTCATAAGGGGATGTCCCTGGTACGGCCGAGCTGGGGGAGCTACGGGTAAAGCTTGAATAGCACTCTGAAATACATAATTCAGCTCGGCGTGATGAGCTAAGCTATGTATGGGTTATTCCGAGCTACGTGGAAACATGGCATCGCCACGAGTAGGGCGGTGAGACATTCCAGGATAATCTAAGGCGATTCCTTATGAGATAAGGAGCAATCCCGTGAAATAGGGGATTAATATGGGAAGTCCCAACGTAATTAGGAGTGTACCCCATATAGGAAAAGAACCTATATGGAAAGAGGTACTGCTGCAAGACGAGATCTTGCAGCATTTGGAGGCATATGCCTAATAGGAAATTCCTATTAGGAAAAGGATTCCTAAACCAAGTAGGAAACAGGGGGCATGAGATGCCTAAATCAACAAAGCTATCAATACCTATAAATACAAAGCCATACCCATGTAAAGAGGTACGCTATGAAACCTATTTTCATACGCATTGTGATTTGAGCATTCTAAGTTCGTGATACTAACTTAGGCATCGGAGGGCCTTTGCCAACGAGAGGCAAAGGTGCTCTAACCCTTTCTCTGTCTTGCAGATTTAGGGTTGACTCAAGGAAGCACGTGATCCAGGGTTACGTGGATTTATCCCCGTACAATTGGCACCGTCTGTGGGAAACGCTAACAATAAAGCTTGATCCCTTCCAACAGAGATCAACAATGGTGCTTTCAGAGCCTCTTCTGTGCACTCCACGACGAAGGGATGTGGAAGATGAGGGGACCACGCTTGTGTATACTACGAGAAAGAACACAAGGATGGACAAAACTCCCCTAATTCTAAGAGCACCGCAGAAAAAGCAAGCAACAAAGAGGTTCGACATAGGGAATATCCCTGAGATTCCAAAATTCAGAGATACCCACCTAATACGCCATGGTTCTCCAAGGGCAGGACACTCAAAGACACCACCAAGAGGTGGGGCGACCTCCACCCGACGTGAACGGGGAAGGAGCCCCCCAAGGAGGGATGGTCAGAGGCACACGAGGAGTCAAGAGAGGGAAGATAGCCTTGACAGAAAGAAACAAGAGGCAGAGGAATTGGCCCGTGAAGTCACTCGACGAGAACGAGAGATTCAGGACCTAAAAAAGCAGCTTCAAGAGAAAGAAAGAGACCTACGCTCACGGACGAGATCCGTGCACCATGAGCAAGAGAAGAAAAGTCGTCATCACGACAACATCTCCATCGACTGAGCAGCCTCTCCACGAAAAAGGAGAGATAGGAGCGTTTCTGTTGAAAAAAGAGATAAAAGAAAGCACGCTAGGGACAGATATGAGAGGTCTGGTTCCAACGAGCATATTCCTGAGCAGTACGTGAGAAGGAGGGACGCTGGCCGAGCTGAGGGAGGTCTAAAAACTGCACGAGAGGCAGCTAAGGAAGCCCTAGGCTAGATCTCCAAGTCACCACTGGCTCATTGGATTCGCGCGGAGAAGATGCCGAGCAAAGTAAAACACTCAGCGTTCATTCCTTATGAAACAAGCACGGACCCTGTGGCCCATATCCAACACTATCAGCAGGCCATGTTTATGCATGAGCAAGATGATGCACTGTTATGCAAAATGTTCCCGTCCAGCCTAGGGAAAGTGGCCCTGAGTTGGTACCATAAGCTCCCAGAAGGATCAATCCTATGCTGGACTCAACTGGCAGAGGAGTTCACCGCTCGGTTCCTCACAAGCCGAGCAGCTCCAAAAACCTTTGATGCGTTGACCTCTATGAGACAGAGGGATGATGAGACCCTGCGTCAATACTCGAAGCGCTACTGGGAAACTTTCAACAAAATCAAAAATTGTAGTGAGGAATATGCTCTAGCAACGTTCAAAACAAGTCTGCCCGTGCATAGTAAGCTACGAGAATCGCTTACCATGCACCCAGTCAAGACTGTGGCCAAATTGATGGAGAGAATTCAGGAGCACGCACGGGTGGAAGATGACATCCTGCAGGCTGGGGGAAAGATCATAGCTGGGGAACCTCAGCTGCCAGAGAAGAGGACAGTGGAGTCAAAGATATACAAGAAAGACTTCACGACGGGAAGGAAGGATTATACGCAACAGAGGAAGGACAAATCTGATCCAGACCCCAAGTCATATTTCAGTGTTATGGCAACTTTCAATATACCCATCTATAAAATGCTGTACAGAATCAAGAATGAACAATGGTTCAGGAGACCCCCAAAGATGACTGGGAACCCGGAGAAAAGGAGGGCCACCAACCAGCACTGCAGCTATCACAGGGATTGGGGGCATATGACTGAGGATTGTGTGGAGTACAAGAAATTCCTGGATGAGAAAGTGGCAGAAGGCCATCTAAAGGAATTCTTGGCTGATGGCAAGAACGACGCCGAGCTGGTAGAAGAAATGGACTACGAGAAAGGTCCAAAGGGAACGATCCATATGATACATGGATTGGTTGCCCCCTACACAAATAATGAAATAAGGCACATCCAGAGGGTCAACGAACAAGCAAAACAAATCATGAAGCTCGGCATGAAGAGGCCGAGGGTGGAAGGAGTCATGGAGGCCCCAATTACCTTCACTGATGATGACCTAGATAGGGTATCAGTACCCCATAACGACACATTAGTAATCACTTTACGAATAGGGGAATACGACGTGGAGAAGATTCTTGTTGATCAAGGAGCTAGCACAGAAATTATGTACTACGACACCTTCAAAAGAATGGAACTCCCAGTTAGCTCATTACAGAAGTGTCTCGTCCCCCTAGTCAGCTTTAGTGCACAAACAGTGTGGCCTATGGGAAAGGTTACACTACCCGTCCGAGCAGGGTCAGTAGTACTAAAGACGGATTTCCTCGTGGTAGACATCCCTTCCTCTTATAACGTGATTATAGGAAGAACATGGATGCACAAAATGAAGGCAGTCTCCTCAACTTACCACCAGAAGATCAAATACCCCGGAGCAGATGGAGTGGAGTGCATTAAAGGCAGCCAAAAAGTGGCCGATCAATGTTTCACCATGGTCTTAAGGAAATCCCCAAGGGCCGAGCTGGTACAAACAGTTGAAGTTCCAGATCAACCAACCCTGGAGAACGTCGGGGGCGACCCTACCAAGAAGATGGTGGAAGGGTTGAAGAAAATACAGGTTCAGGAGGACGATGCAGAAAAGTATTTCCTGATCGGTGAGACTCTTTCCGAGCTGGAGGAAGGAGATTTGGTCACCTTTCTTAAAGACCATATCGATGTATTCGCTTGGACCCCCCAGGAAATGCCTGGAATAGATCCTGAAGTCATTTGCCACCACTTGAACGTGGACCCTCAGCACAAGCCAGTTGTGCAGAAGGCAAGGAGGTCGGCACCACAGCACGCAGACGCTGTAATTGAGGAGGTAGAACGGTTGCTAGAAGCAGATGCCATACGTGAAGTGAGCTATCCAGATTGGTTGGCCAACACTGTGGTAGTCAAGAAAAAGAATGGAAAATGGAGGGTATGTGTGGACTTCACAAGTCTTAACAAAGCATGTCCCAAAGATAGCTTCCCGCTTCCCAGAATTGATCAACTTGTGGACGCTACATCAGGCTATGAAAGGATGAGTTTCCTTGACGCATATCGAGGATACCATCAAATAGCTATGTACGAACCAGATCAGGAGAAGACATCTTTCATCTCTCCAAGGGGGCTCTACTGCTACAAAGTTATGTCGTTTGGGCTAAGGAACGCTGGAGCAACCTACCAAAGGCTGGTTACTAAAATGTTCAGACAACAGCTCGGCAAGACCATGGAAGTCTACATCGACGACATGGTGGTAAAAAGCAGAATAAAGCTTGATCACCTCGCCGACCTAAAGGTAACTTTCAACATTCTGAGAGAATACAAGCTGAAGTTAAACGCTTCCAAATGTGCCTTTGGGGTCAGCTCGGGGAAATTTCTTGGGCACTTAGTGACTAAGAGAGGAATTGAAGCCAACCCAGATCAAATCACGGCTCTACAAGGCCTTCAAAGCCCGAGGACCACGAGGGAAGTCCAAAGGCTAACAGGGATGACATTAGGTCTTAATCGCTTCATCAGCAAGTCCTCAAACCGCTGCAGACCTTTCTTTCAACTTCTGAAGAAGTGAGAAGGATACGAGTGGGGAGCCGAGCAAGAACAGGCTATCCAGGAGTTGAAAGTTTACTTGTCGTCACCTCCTTTACTCTCTACTCCAGAAGCTGGGGAGCGGTTGATATTATATTTAGCAGTATCTGATCACGCGGTCAGCTCGGTTCTCCTACGAATAAAGGGGACAGAGCAGGCTCCAATTTATTTTGTAAGCAAGACACTGTTAGATGCTGAGACACGTTACCTACCACTAGAGAAGTTGGTATACGCTCTCGTCATCGCATCAAGGAAATTGCCCCATTATTTCTTGCAGCACCCTATCACTGTGTTCACTGAACATCCATTGAGGGCTTTGCTTAGGAAGGCAGATTTTTCCGGGAGGATCTCGAAGTGGTCTATAGAGCTGAGCCAATTTGACCTTGATTATCAGCCTAGAACGGCAATCAAAGGGCAAATTCTGGCTGACTTTGTAGCAGAGTTTACCCCAACAGTGGCTCCACCACCACCAGCTCTCCACGAGAAGGAGCAAGTCAACAATCCCGAGCAGCCAACGAAAGTGGCCAAGTTAGATCCAGACGAATGGAGGCTTTACGTTGATGGATCAGCCTGCAACAAAGGGTCTGGGGCAGGGGTAGTACTTTTTCTCCAGAAGGATTGGTTTTGGAACATGCACTACGACTCGGGTTTAGTGCTACTAACAATGTGGCAGAATACGAAGCCCTAATTGCTGGACTAAGGAGTGCCCTGGAACTCAAGGTAAAAAAGTTGAGAATATTTTGTGACTCACAGTTAGTGGTTAACCAACTTTCAGGAGAATATGCTACGAAAAGCGAGAAGATGGCCGCGTACTCAGAAGCGGCCAAAGATCTACTTGACAGACTTGATGAGGTACACATCGAGCAGATCAGCTCGGGCCAGAATGCACATGCAGATTCGCTGGCTTGCTTAGGGTCGGCAGTCAAGACAGAGTATCGCCACACGGTGGCGGTGGATTACCTGAACGAACCAAGCAATGGCCGATCTATTGAGATCGTAATGGAAACAGAGTTTGGGCCGAGCTGGATGGACCCAATAGTGGCACACCTTCGAGATGGGACCTTGCCAGAAGACAATAGGGAAGCACACAAAATCAAAACCAAGTCAGTATGTTTTTGGCTCTCTCCAGAAGGTAAGCTTTATAGAAAGTCTTTCCTTGGTCCATATTTATTATGCGTGCACCCAGCCCTTGTTCAGAAGTTCCTCCATGAGATCCATGTCGGAACTTGTGGAGGACACATCGGGGGTAGATCCATAGCCCACCGAGCAATATCCCAGGGATATTGGTGGCCCTACATGCAGGAGGATGCAAAGGCTTTTGTCAAGACTTGTGAAAAGTGCCAGAGGTTTTCCCCTCTAATCCGAGTGCCAGTTGAGGATCTGCTACCACTGACTAGCCCGTGGCCGTTTGCCCAATGAGGGTTGGACATCGTGGGACCTCTCCCTATGGCAACGGGGAAACGAAAGTTCCTACTCATTGGCACTGACTACTTCACCAAGTGGATAGAGGGGGAAGCTCTAGCCAAAATCACAGAAGCAATGGTGGAAAGGTTTGTATGGAACAAGGTAATCACAAGGTTTGGAGTACCCTACTCCATCATCTCAGATAATGGGTCCCAGTTCAGCAAGAATTTCAAAGCCTTCTATGCTCAGTACGGCATCAGAAACTATTATTCCACCCCAGCTTACCCACAGATCAATGGACAGGCAGAGGCCTCAAACAAGACTATCCTAAAGAGTCTCAAGAAAAGGTTGGAGAAGAAGAAGGGAAAATGGCCCGATGAGCTTCCAGCTGTGCTCTGGGCATACAGGACCACTCCCCGGCGATCTACGGGAGAAACGCCGTACTCCCTTGCTTATGGGACAGAGGCAGTGATTCCTTTGGAAATTGGTTTGCCAACCATCCGCACTGCTCTCGTGGAATCGGGAGGCAACGATAAAGCCCTTGCCGAGCAACTCGATCTCGCTGAAGAAAGGAGGGAGTGTGCACTCATCACTTTAGCAGCATATCAAGAGCAGCTATGAAGAAGCTACAATAAGAAGGTGCAGCCAAGAGAATTCAAAGTTGGCGATCTAGTCCTGAGGAAGGTATTGGCTAACACCAAAGTGTCTTCAGACAGGAAGCTCGGACCAAACTGGGAAGGGCCATACAAAATTGTGGGAATCGCTGGCATTGGGGCCTACCGTTTGGCCGACCTGGACGGAGACCCAGTCCCACGGCCGTGGAATGTCCAAAACCTTAGGAAATTCTTCCAGTAACAAGTACACGTGATTACGAATACAATCACATCTTTTTTTTTTTTAGTGAATACGAATAAATTCACATTTGTTTTTAGCACCTAGTTGGGACTACGAGTAAAATCACCAACATTAGTTATTCAGATTTTTTGATATTTCTAGCATCAATGGAATTTTTGTCTTTCCTTGTCATGATTTTTTAATATGAACCGAAATTTCTATCTCAAAATTTGGATTCCTATTGGGGAGCAGGGAGTGTGTAACTTTGCAACAAGTATTGCAAAAACATCCTAAGTATGAATAAACTTAGATTCGCAACGAGTATTGCAAAAACATCCTAAGTATGAATAAACTTAGATTCGCAACGAGTATTGCAAGAAATCCTAAGTATGAATAAACTTAGATTTGCAACGAGTATTGCAAAACATCCTGAGTATGAATAAACTTAGATTCGCAACGAGTATTGCAAGAAATCCCAAGTATGAGAAAACTTGAACCTGTGATGAACATCGCAGCAGTTGCTAAGTATGAAAACACTTAGGCTATAGAGGGTACTCAGCATGCAAGCAAACATATCAAGAGTAGGACTTGATAGAATAAAGTACGAATCACTTACGCAAATACTCAAGCAAAATATTCAAAGTACGAGAAACTAATGTATCAAACATCACAAAGGGCCACAACCGCCCAAAGACAACCACGCAGGGTCAGAAATGGAACCAAAAGATGGGAGATACAGCAAGCAGGCATCAAGCCTCTTCACCGAGCTGATCAGCATCGGTGGCACGACTGGGATCAGGGCAATTACCTCCAACAGAGCTCTCAGTATTACCATCGTTTGTAATGGTGAGGTCGGAAAGGGTATCTTCGATCTACGGCTGCTCAGAGGGGAGCACGGACTGATCAGGTTGAGCCTGAGCGTCAGGTTAGGCTTCGGCAGCAACTCTATTGCTTGGCAGCTCCATGCCGAGCTTCTCGATGCCGAGCTTCTCGAGGCAGCGCCGCCAAGCCGCCCCCCATATGGCATCCTGTACGGCTGGCATCTGTGCCTTATAGTTCTCCGTGACATCTAGCACAGCTCGATCATACTCAGCCTCCGCCTTGGCCTCTTCTGCAGTCAGTTGATCACTCAGGCCGCGCTCCACCTCCTCCGATCTCTTCCTCAGATCAGCAAGCTCGCCCTTCAGCGTCTCCACCTCGGCTGGGGCTTCCTTTAGGGCTTGAGAGGATTGAGCATTTTCCTTCTCAGCTTTCTCGGCTCTCTTCTGTTCCTTCTTCAATTCCTTCTCGGCGTCCTTGGCTCTCTTGAAGCCCACGGATGCCTTCTGCATGATCTGCAAAATCAAAATTCAGTGCATAAGAAAGTTTGATGATCCAGCTAAATAAAACTAAGGAGAAAGGAGGATCTATTACCTTGGCACTGGATTGGAAGATGGACTTCATGAGGTTTTTGTATGAATTGTTCCTCTCCCTGTCCACATCTAGAGGAAGAAGAGCAGCCCGGGATATGCCGTATGCAACATCCACTGAAGAAATCTTGTCGATTCCAGTAAGAGGGGTGCCATCGGGGCGTGCCAAGGGAGGGGCCCACGGCTGAACCAGGGGAGGAGAGTCCGCTGCCCTCTGGTTGGAGCTAGAGTCCCCCGTCCTTCTCCTCTGGATTGGGGGCTACACGTCCTGAGTACCCTCCAGTGGCCTCTTGTCTCTTTGCCGATAGGTGAGAGAGGTTGCTGCTGGAGGAGGGGGAGTGACATTGCCAGCAGATGGTGGAGCACGGGAGGCTCCACCAAGGCTTAGTGTGTCCAGCAAGTTGATCGGTTGCAGAGACATCTCTGTACGGTCTGGAGAGGGGGAGTAGCCCGGAGAGTCGTCTGAGTCTGCTAATTGGGAGGACTGCTCGGCTATGTCTCAGACGAGCGCACGATAGTCCACACCACCCGCTTCGCCCTCTTCTTCTTCTTCTTCTTCCGCTACTGTTGCTCTGCTGGATGTGCTCGGCTCAAGATCAGTACGGGTAAGGATGGGGATGGCTGTGTGGATCTCCGGGATGTGAGCACGCCTGGTCCTTCTCCTGAGGGGTCCTCTGCGTCGTTGGGGAGCCCTTTGCTCAACTGATGGGCGAGTAGCTACCAGTCGAGGTGTAAGCCGAGCAATTGGTTTAGGGCAATTGTGCCCATGACTACCCTAACGAAATTAGGGCAGAGCTGCATAGGGTTTAATTGGCATCTGCTACAAACCTCCCTGAAAAAGGGGTGTAAAGGGAGCCTAAGGCCTCCTTCTACTATAAAGATCAAGGGAATGAGGATTTTATCTTCTTCCAGGCTTACCTCTCTCAGGTCATTGGGTTCGTTTAACCTAAATTGGACATCGGCGGGGATGTTGTACTTTTGTCGAAATTATATTATTCTTTGGGGGTTGATAAGGAGGGCTCTATACCTACCCATTTCTTCGTAAAACTAGGGTTTCACAGTTGAAACCCAGAAGAACAAGGAGATGAACAGGCAAACAATGAAACACGAAAACGGGAGTAGGAGTCCAAAAGGGTCACTTACGTGAGAGGGATAGCCCTAGTAAGCTGATTTCCGAAGTGAACGGAAGAAGATTTTCCGACGACAATCAAAGAAGGCGATGAGGTTGCAGAGAGCTTGGACGTCGTTGATGGCGGATGTAGTCTTCTCTCTCTTCTTTGCTTTCGACAACTATGAAGTGAAGGAGAAGAGGAGGGGGTTTTTGTCTTTGGAAGGGTTTGGGAGGGAAAATAATAATTATCCTGCCCGAAACCCCATGAGAGTGGAATATGACGTGTGAAAAACGTCAGCGGAATCGTCCTTTGGGCTTATCCGAGCCACCAACGGGTCATTTCGCATTAAATGCGATGACAGCTTTGCCACCCACGTGGAGGGGAGGCGTGCAGGGAGAGCATTAGGAGCCGTTGAAGCTCTGCGTACTACTGATAAGTTATAGAAGCAGCAGAGCTGGGGAGCAATTGGAGTGGGTAAAAGCGAAAAGTACAGATCTAGAGAAAAATAAACCTATGAAGGTATTCAGCCTCGGGATGGGATAGAAGCCGTCATCATCCGGACCAACCTCGAAGTTCCCCCGAACCTCTACAAAGTTATTAGCAAAGGGTCAGAGTCTGGAAGATGCTCGATCAAATATGTCTGAGGTTCTTTGGGGTACTCCGCAAAGAAAGAAAACGGCATTCGGACAGGCTATTCCGAGAGACATTGCAAACCCCACCAAATCAAATAAGTTGAAGATAAGACCGAATTTTTCTCAAAGCACGTACAAGTCGTTGATAATCCCAAAGGCATTGATCACGAGAAACCTTGGGTTGATTTGGTACTCGGATAGGAACTGATGGAGGAGCAGATTAACCGGGAAATAGAGTCCTCCCTCCGTGATCGCGGGACGGTGATGTGATCAGAACCAAAACTGATGTCCTCTTCACGGACTAACCGGATCTCGGCATCACTTGGGACGTTGTACTTTCGGCAGAAGGCTTGGTACCTTCCTTCCTTACCACTAAAAAAGTGAAGGTAAGGATTCGATCCTTTCACCGAAGTTTTAACCTTAGAAGGTCAGACCACTTGGGACGGGATCTCGGTGGTCTAATTTAAGGTGATAGGGATCTCGGTGGTCTAGTTCTCTGCGTTTGGTTCAGCTCTGTTTTCCTCGGGATGAACAACCTTGATGATTTCGGCTTCAGGAACTTGAACCGAAGCGCCATCCCAGTCCCTGTTGGAGCCAGGGTTGTCTGCCTCGGTTCGGTCACTGCTCAGTTCCTCCTGGTTGACAGAGCCCTCACTTCCCGAATGAGCAGCCCAGGGAACTATGATCGGATTGATGGGGGCAAGACCTTCGACATTAATCCCAATGTCGGTGGACTCCATATCGACGTCCGGACCAAATATTGTTTGCCCGAGACGGTAGCTATAGTAGTTTCTACTGTGGTGGGCTACCCTTGACTCTCCCATTCGGTTGGAGCTCCCCGAGGAGAGAACGGTCGGATCTAGGGTTGCAGAACCTGACAAAAGTACACGGGTGAAGAAACAGTAAGCCACATATGTGAACACCCAGCCGGATTTCACAAAGATTGGTTTTGAATGATTAACGGGAGTCGCCACCCGGGTTTGAGAACCGTACCTTAGAAGCCATTTTCAAAATGATTCTTTTGCCTTTGGTATGGAAAATATTTTCACTGTCTTTCAAAATGAGGTTTCTCGGGTCCGGGAGCTAAGTTACGAGAGGGGTATGACCACCGATCTCTACTAAATGCTTAAGGGATTTTGAAAATATCATTTAAACGGACTTTATATTACGAGTTCATATGAGAGCATACAAGTGCATTTACAAGGCAAAAATGAGGCATGTGGATACATGTGCAAGGTGTCATGAGTGATTGTTCAACATGCACAAAGTACTTAAACTTCATTAAACCATGTTCAGACTACCCTGAAAGCCCTTAGAAACCAACCACAAACATCATGCTAATCACACCTGGATGACATTCTGGACACCTAGACTAGACAGATCCAGGCGCTTGGAGTAGGTGTGGGCGCCTGGAATAGAGGACTCTAGATGCCTAGAGTGACTATAGTCGCCTGGAATCACACAGTGCAGGCGCCTAGAAAGTGAATCTGTAGAACTTTTCTTCAACTCAAATTTTTGATCAAATGACAAGTGTAACCCCTGATGCTTACTCACGCATGTGCATTGTGATGTTTAAGGCTATTGTAAACCAAATGAACCACAAGATTAACTCAATGATGTGTTGTGAACTTAGAAAATCTTGATCCTAAGATGCTCATGGATGAAATGAAATGTGCCAGGCTTATCCCAAGCTTATAATATGTTCTATTGTACATATGATGAATCTTCAATGATTTAATGGCCAAGAAAGAAGAAGGGAAAGGGGTTAGGTAAATTCAACCATGAAATGCCCTAAATGACTATGTGGTGAATGCAACATACCATGATGTACTCTTTCCACTCAATGTGACTTTTCTGATGTTACCAAAAACTAATCAAAGGTTATCATGTATTCCTTGATCATAGTGCAAAATGTTACCAAAAACTAACCATTTAGATCATGCAGAGTTAACATCAAACACAAACAATGTATCAATATTCCAAATGAACTAATAGAACATGATGAGAACAGAAATCATGGTAGAGAAAAGGAATCCAGGCGCCTGCATTATGCAGGTCCAGGCGCCTGGATCTGATGCAGGTGCACAAAATGAATTTTCTTCTTGTGAAGTTTGAGACTTTTCCCAAACTCTAAGCCAGTATAGAGGACTACCTAGAGCTTGGTTGATGTTCCCTCAGGGCCTGTTTGAGCATTGTGGTAGATAAACTACCTGTGAGAACTTGATTGATGGACTTTGACGGTTAATTTTGGGTAGTTGCAGATAGTTTGGTGTACTGCATTTTATTTTTTGGAGGTGTGAGTGACTGATTGTGGTGTTTTGGTTAGGCTTTTGTAGTGAAGAACAAGGAATTTGTTGAATTTGAGTGGTAGAAGAGTAGGTTTTGGGGTTAAAAAGGAATGGGGCAATGAGAGATGAACTAGGAATGGGATTTCTGATGGGATTTCAGTAGCATAACAGTAGGAGAGAATAGGAGAATTGATACTTTTGGGTGTGGTGATGTAGGATTAAAGTATAATGGAAAGTGGGTTCATGAGAAATTTGGGTTGAAATAGAGGGATGATCAGATGTAATGGCTGGTTCTGAGAGATTTGGACAGAGTTTCAGTAAGGGAGAAAGGAGGACTTGCTCCTCTTCCAAATGAGAGAGAGAGGGGGATATATATAGGCATAAAGGGGTATTAGAACCCCTAGGGGGGGCACACTAGGGGTCTAATAGGATCATCATTCTCCCTCCACTGTCTCTTAATAGAATTCTCAGAAAATCCCAAAAAAAATCCTTCAAGACGCTCCATCCCGCCCATTTGACCTTGGTTTGCAAGTATCTGGAGTGAATCCGGGTGCCTGGAATTGGGAGTCCAGGCGCTTGGATTGAGTTTGGGTGCCTGGAATTGGGAATCCAGGCTCCAGGACTTGGAGATTGCACAATACTCCAAACTTCGCGGGGGCACTCCGGGTGCTACCAAACTCCGTTTTGTGCATGGTTTGAAGCGTTGGAAAGCTTATCAATTCTAATTTCTAACCCAAGTGTTTTTAACCCAAGATAATTTGTACATCAAAATACATGACCATTTTACCCTCAGAAGGTCAGGGAAACAAATTGTTCTGGTAAAATGTGCACACCTCCCTCATTTCAAAATGGATTGGGACATATTATATATCAATAAAGAGGGTTTTGAATGTTCTAGAAGGTGGTGCAAGCTTGGGTTTATTTTGGGGAGGTTTAGGAGGGGTTTTGAAGCAATCAATCAAGCTCCACATGCTCTTATCGGGCATTTTCATCCTTGGGGATGCTTGATAAGTTTCTTGAGTCAAAATCGGCATGTCTAGAACATAACTGATAGTGAACTAAGTAACGTCTCAGATCACGACGTGGCTACCCAAGAGTGGATATTTCCCAACTCGGATTCCTACCTCAACTTAAGACCTACGCTGGTCTCGAAAAACCTAGGCAATGAAAGGACTACTGATGGCTCGAGTTCCGTCTCAACCAAGGTCTGGATTTATTGTCTCGGTTGAACAAACAAAGTTTTAAGAAAGGAACCTAAGGTTTAAGGATCTGAATGTGACTCAAAGGGTCACGAATATGGTTCTAATGAAGAATACGATGAACAGTGAACAAGTGTGCTCAATTGTTCATCGCAAGTTCAATGGACTCACAACAGATCACAAAAGCATCTTTTACATGGAAGAAAACTGAAGAAATCGTCTTCCAAATGGTGAAATAATGTGAAAAATCAAGGATCAAGAAACGAAAATCTTTTAATCAGAAAGTGTTGATACCTGAATGGAACTTCAAAGGAAGAGCAGCGGCGGTGGTGATGGCGTTTTCCGGCAGAACATGTCAGAGAAGATGAGCAATCACGGCGGAGAACGGCGGAGATCATTGGTTGAACGTCGCCGGAATCTATGAAACTGCAAAGTTCTGGAGTGGTGAAGCATGAAGAGAGAGAATGGAGAAAGTGTTTCTCTCTCTATAATGTACCTATTTTGTAGGGGATCAGATGCATTTAAACCCCTACGCGGGAAACGAGGCGGCTTTTGGCTGCGTCATTAATATTTCAACAGCTGGCAGTGATGGGATGTATTGAGCTTATCTTCTAATGCTTCACATGGACGCGTCCTTTCATGCCTAAACCCTAATTCGTGTGCTTTCTTCTCGCCCAACCTGTAGCCACCACATGGTGCAATCTGAAGTGGTCCAAGAAGCAATCAAGACTGGGGCTCGGATAATGGAACCGCTATGGAAGGAACCATATCTTCTCGGTAAAGATCTTCTTGGACTCGAATTGGTGAAACGGCCCAGTCAAGGACAGTCAACTCCTTTCTCGAAACTTAACGTCTTGGAAGAAGTTGAGGGGCTATTGTAGTGGGTTGAAATCTAGTGGTCCAAAAGGGGCTCGGAGGCCAAGCCCATAAGGTCCAAAGCCCAATCTGAAGCTTTAAGCCCAGCTGAAGGACATAACGTGGTGGGCCATCCGAGACAGGCCCATCTGAGACTAACCGGTGTCTCGGCCGAAATAGGCTATGATCCGGATGAGTCATCCGAAATGGATCATATCCGAGATGGCTCAGAGGGAAGGCTCAAGATATTTGTGACGTCCTTTGTGACGTCACCCAAGGCAGTTAACGCTCGTAACAAACTTGGGAAGGCACATGTGCATGTTACAGCTGTCTGTACGTCGGCGTGACGGCACGCGAAACGATTACGCTATTTACCAAAGCCTCATTGGAAGATGCATGCATACAATGATCGCAAATCTGGCTCGTGATGCTCGGTGATGTCATCCGAGCCAGATGACAGATTTGCCCCTGTAGTCGGGGAGCCTATAAATGCGAAGTGAAGGAGCCCTAACAAGGTACACAACACTTTCTCTCACTACTTATAACTTCTCTGGTGCTTCATCACTTTCGATCTCTCACTAGAGTCGGAGTGCCTTCCCTGGCCACATTCCAGCCAAGTTGGGTGCTAACGTCGGGTGCTACGTGTGCAGGGGTGCCTAGAGAAGCTCACTCGTCGCTCACAAGGGTCAAGAGACGTTCAAGAGGTTCATCTGGAAATTCAGGACACCACAAAAATCAATATGTAATTTTTTTTTTATTGCGGTCTTAATTTTGATGTAATTGAAGAAACTTGCTCAAGCAACATACAAGCTACGCATCAAGCAAGTGGGCTTCCTTTAGCAACATGCTTGAGCAACTCTGAACCTACTAAACCACATTTTGAAGTTTATAATAATAACGTTGGCTAGGGTTTTTAGGAGACAACTTGGCTAGCACACATATTTTCCATCTACAAACATCTATGGCAACTAGGATTTGTGAATCTCGAAGAACTTCAAAGATTGATTGATTCTCTACAAGAAATCATCCTCGAGAGGTTTTTGCATCAACATCATTGCTCTTTAGGTTAAGCCCTTTCGTGGAGTTCGAAAGACAAACGATTGGGAGGCTTGTGCGATTCAATGCACTGGCAGTCAAGATCACTGGATGTGGTGTACATGTGACTTGGCAGGTGATACTTAGAACGTTGTGAGGATTTACTTCATTTGGATAGGTATATCTGTAACTGCATAATGATTATAGTGATTTTGATTCCTTCCCATGATTTTTTACCCATTTAGGGTTTTCCACGTATATCTCTGTGTTGTGGGATTTGACTGTTTGTGTAATTTTTTGCTGGTAGTATTAATAAGTGATTCGTATTCATACTATTAAGGTTTTTACGAATTGTTAAGGAACCCTTGATTTTTCACTTGGTATCAGAGTAGGCTGCTCCTTCCGTTAGGATTTATTTTCCTTTAGCAGATCCATCATGAGTATGAATATGAATCACATGTCTAGAAATTTGCCTATAATTGATGCTGGTAATTTTGATTGCTGGAAATCTAGAATAAAGGCTATAATGCGATTAGCTGGTGAAGAAATTTGGGATTTGTGTATTGTGGGGTACACTCGACCCATGAAAACTATAGAGGACAACCAGGATTAAAAAATCCAGTCTGAGATATCAGTCACAGAAAAAGCATTACTCCAAGCTAATAAGCTGTGCACTTGATATTTTATTTTCTATTGTTGATATTAATGAGTACAGGAAAATAGCTAACTGCAAAATTGAGAAAGAGGCATGGGACATGCTGGTTACTTGTCACGAGGGGACAAACGTGGTTAAGCAGTCTAAACTACAAAGGCTTACTACAGAGTTTGAGACCATCAGAATGCAAGAGGAAGAGACCTTCAATCAATTCTACTCCAAGATCATCGCCATTGTCAATAGATTTAGAACTCAAGTAACTATGCTAGACGGTAAGAGAAAATTAAAAGAAAAATTTGTTCAAGAAATAGTTGGGACCCTCCAAACTTATGAGGCTGATCTATTGCCATCTAAACCTGTTAAGCTCAAAATAGAACATTCGGAGACTCCGATTACTTTTAAAAGTACTCAAAAAAATAAGAAAAGTTTAGATAGTAATACCGATGTCGATCTTGAGGAGATGAAAGGTTTTTTTAAACAATTTAAAAATAGTGTGAAAAGGAAAAATGATAATAGAAAAGGAGAATTTTCTAGAAAAAATAAAAAGGAGGGAAGAGGACCACATGAGGGACCACAGTGTTTTGAGTGCCATGGATTTGGTCATTATTCCCGAGAATGTGCTAATAAAAAGAAAAAGAAGGCTCTGGTCCGTGGAATGTGGGATGATAGTGATTCTGATGAATCGAATGAAGAACAGGGGGCCGATGAAAATGGAAAAGGAAACTTCATGGCTTTTGGAGTATCTTTAAATTCTTAAGGTCATTCTGAATCGAGTGATTTGGAGACAGATAATAGTGAAGCAGAAAGTTGTGATGACATGGATAAGATCAAAGAGGAATACAAGAAACCTCGTTTCTTAGTAAAAAATTGATGAAGGTGAATGATAAGCTTTCTGATAAGGTCAAGAGTTTAGAAGCTATCTTGAATGTATGCACTCAAGAGAGGGATGGGAGAAATAAAGAAATTGAGCTTCTTCTTGAAAAAAACAAAGTTTTGACTAGTGCCAATTCTAAGGGAAAATTAGACAATGATGCATAGACAGGGACCCATTTGTTGGATCATATTCTTTCCATCCAACGGCAACCTAGCAATCGTTCAGGGCTTGGTTGTCATGCTACTTCTTCAACTCTGCCAATAGGGAAAAAGGGGCTAATGGTCAAGAGAAAAAGACTGATCCAAATGACATACATAATAGGATCAATTCTCATACGCCAAAAAGGAAAACAACAACAATGGTAAATGGACATCCCAAACGCAAAGAGGTAAAAACTAAAGTTATTAATAATGTTAAGTCTCAAGTTTTTACTCTTGTTGTTAAATTCGTTTTTACTTGCCATTGTGGTATGACTGGCTATATTAGACCGAACTGTAGGAAGATTCATGAGTCATACACTTCGCGTGATGCATATGAAGCCCATTCTTATGGTCGTAACAATTTTGTGCCTACTTGCCATCATTGTGGAATTAGAGGCCATATTTGTCCTTACTGTTTTGCCTTTCATGGCTATCATAGGACTCCTCCCGTGACCATAACATGAATAATCATAGAAGTATTTTCAATGGTCTGGATGAAGAACACATTCACTTGCTAATGTTACTACGAGAAATCCAAGACCCATAACCAATAAAAAGACTAGTTTTAAAAAGGAAAATTCTAGATAGATATGGGTTTGTAAAACTGATTTGGTCTTTGTGGTTGATGATGATCTTGACTCTCTAGATTACTATAGTTCATTCGGAGAGGTTGGCCTTGCCTTTTGAGTCTATGTTGTGGTTCCGTAATTTCGGTTTCCTTTGATCTTGCATGTCTTAATACGTAGAGTTATGGAGTTTCATAGTTTATTTCATCATTTTTTTTTCTTTTTGTTTTCTTCACGTTGTTTCATAAAAAATTAGAAAAAGATCTTCTTCTTTTTTGTGTGGCTGTTTTATTAGTTGTTGTGTGGATTGAGCATAATAGTTTTCAATGCGTAGTTGAATATCATTGAGTTTTATGAACATATTCGTCCTTATTTTTATAGCACTTCTTTTTGGTATTCTCTGCGCAAGAACATTCAAATGCCAATAAACCATGAGTATCCAACATTCTGTACACTTGTTTATGGCTATTATGGATGGTTATTAGTTAGGGGTCTTAGTTCTCATAAACTTGGTTTGTATCTTGTAATCTCCTTTTTTAGATTGGCCCGTGGTTAGAATTCCAAATGTGATGTTGAAATCTATCCACCACCATTTTTTTTTTTGTCTCCATCTCCCCCTCCAGAATTGAGAAAATGACTTGCTACCTATAAGACAAAAGTCCTAGTAGTGTGAAAGCCGCAGATGATAGTGCAAAATACAATAGAAAAAGTTATTTCTATCGGTAAGGTTATTTAAAAAATAAGAGTTTATGGAAAAGGGGGCAATACACAATAAGGTGGCATTACTATTAGACAACTTGCTTAATAACCCATTACATTCGGCTCTATCCAGTCTGAACGGGCGCATCAAATGGTAAGTGGGGTAAAAGAGAATATGTTGTTAATGGAATAAAAAATTAGTAATTAAGGGGGAGCTCCGCAAGTACTTGTCAACAAAAACTCATTGAGTACCTAGCTTGGTTTGATTTCTTGAGGTGGAGTTATGTCGATACTCCTATTGTTCATGAGAATATGGGTCCTAAATTGAGCTAACCTGATATCTAGGTCATGGATGCACACACACATACTTTCCTTATATGTCTTTGATCTTGGTGTATTGTATTTCTTTTGCGTTGCATGGTGTTATATCATCAATTTGTGTCTTAAAGTTTGGATGTATTGTTCATCTCATCTCATGATATAATACTTATGCTAAAACATTCTCATGCTTGCATCTTCAAAAATTTTATAATCTTTTAGCAGTGAGTTTAATTATGTTTTGTTGAGTTTTGCGTGTTTTTTGCTTTTTAATCCACTATTGACGGGTATTTTATCACCAAACTTTATTCACATGAACAATAAATAAATATAATTGACAAGAATTTGTGTGGGGTGTTTTCCTAAAACTATAAAGACGTACAAAATAGCTCGTCAAAGTATCACGTGCCCACGCACATGATAGATAGCATGGAGTGAAACTCGGACGACCACCAAGCCTATGATCCAACATTAACTCAGGCCTACTTGCTCGTCGGATAATGCAGATGGAACGGCCCAATGCGGGATAAACCCTAGCAACAGACTTTCCTTGCGAAGATAAGGAAAGGAGGGAATATTCGAAGATATTCCCAGAATCAGTTGGGCTTGCAAAGATAAGCACAATCTCACTCAGAAACGGAAAGCCAGTCAACATACTAAACAAGGAGCGAACTCCCATGCAGGGTAAAGCTCCAAACGAGCAACATGCGGCCATCTTGGCAAGAATCCTTATCGAATAAGGACACAGAATCATGCAGGCTACATTGCCCAATAAGGAAGAATGCTAAGTTTAGAAGGATTCCATACAGAGAAGAATTCCACATGGAATGTAAGTGCAAATTAATCGCCTATATAAGCACATGACTCCTAAACATAAGAGGTATGCTTGAACCCATTCTCATACTTATACACTCGTTTTGCTTAACCTCTAGTTCGTCAGTACCAACTTAAGCATCGGAGGGCCCTTGCCAGCTAGAGGCAAGGGTGCCCTGACAGTTTGCTCGTGCTATAGGATCGAGGTCGCTCCATTCGAAGAGGATTTGATCTCATAAGAGCAAGGAAATAACTTCGTGAGTTTTTCCCCTCTTACAAAATTGACATAATAATAACAGTGAGTAAAAAGGAAAATGATTTTTAGGTCAAACACTGCCTCCAGAAAACAATTTTGAAATTTGGTTTTGAGGACAATGCCGTACGGCACTGTTATGCTTGTACGCAGTTCAAAAGTTAATAATTTTTTGATAAACACAGAAATGAAGGCCATTTTAGTGTGGAAACTATCAAATGGTGTTTTGAACCTTGAAATGATGAATGAACCAGAAGGCTTAGAGCATCAAAATGTATCTCCCAACAGGGGCAGTACAGCACGACAAAGGGTAGTACCGTACAACACTGCCGTGGAGACCTCACTAGGTTATTTTGATCGAAATAATGGTCTACTGAGCCCAAGACCAGTATGAGGAACTGGTTTGACCCAGTGGCTCCCCTTTCACTATTGAAAACAAAACTTTGAACTAGTGCTGACCTTGATTTAAGCCTTAAAACTGTTAGAATAGTTTAAGTGTATTAGTCCCACATCGCCTAATTATGTCATGTAACGTGTTAAGTAATAATATAAATAAATCTTTCTCGTGTTAGGGTTAATTAACACCCTACACTTCTCTCTCTCCTCTCTTAACCCACCTTAAATCATCATCTCTACCTACCAAAAAAAACCCCTAACCAACCATCATCTTCGTCAGCCATCAA